>CM038794.1:289320822-289920822 GCA_021764765.1 Vicia sativa
CCCTTCGAATGTGCTAGGATACTTCCTACAAGTTGCTTTCTATGACCATCCGATGTCCCTTCGAATGTCCCGCTTACATCCAACGAATGGAGCTACCTACTAACTAATGGTATGGCTAGCACTATTCTAAAGGAATGTAGAAGTACACCAAAACGACCAATTCTGAGTGGGTAAATAAGACTTTTAGTTGCTTGCTCTATCAAAATACTTTTCACACAACACACTTTTGTCAAAGTTCAAACTCTTTTCAAAACGAAACATTTTCGAACACTTTGTATACATTCCTACATGAATCATTACAAAGTCAAAGCGAAATGCCTTTTCAAAACATTTTTGTCAAACTCACAGAAAGCAATTTTAAGAAAGTTATCTAGAGCAACTAAGAGCCCAGATAACTACGGATGGAAAGGGTGCTAATACCTTCCCTTTTCATAACCATTCTCCCAAACTCGTAATCTAACGAAGGTCTTTTTCGTTACTTTTACCTTCCCTTAATTGGATAAAAATAAAAGTCGGTGGCGACTCTTGCTATCCGCACATTTGGATACAAAATCCTACAAAGTCGCTCATCAGACATGTGGATACCTCAGCCAAGTGGAAAGTATGATTACATGGTGAAGTACACCGCTCCGAGAGCTACAAGATTCCTATTGAAGATGTTAAGGCGACCGGATGGGTGACGCTTCCCCAAGACTATGTCGATGTTAGTGCCATAAGGATTTCCTCTCACGATCCCGTGCCTAGAGTGGCACCTCTCATTATCACTTCTCCAAGACCAGTGCCATATTCCTCCGATAAATCTATCCCTTGGAATTATGGAGTCGATGTTTACTACCATGGCCAAACAAGACCCTCTCGACCATCAAGGATCTTACATGAAGCTACCATTCCCGACATTGACAACATCACCGATCCAAGAAGGTGACCAACCGAAGGGTATTCTCTCCGATATCTCTCCTCCAAAAGACACCGTGACTCCAACCGCATTCCAGCTATTCAATCCCTTCACCAAGCTAGAGGAAAGAACCAGGACTCGTCTCGCCAATAAGTACCAAAGGAAGTTACTGAAGACACCTCCAAACAAGAAATGGAGGAAATTCTAAAGATAATCAAGAAAAGTGACTACAATGTTGTGGAACAGTTGGGACAAACTCCGTCCAAAATCTCCATGCTTGCTCTGCTCTTGTGCTCGAGGCTCATGCTAACGCCTGGTGAAGTTTCAAGAATGCTCACGTGCCACAAGATACTACTACTGATCAATTCGAAGTTTGTATTGCTAGCCTGGCTGCCAACAACGGCCTAGGCTTCTCTGATGCTGATTTAACTCCTTCCGAGAAGAAACATAACAAAGCCTTGCACATCTCTATTGAATGCAAGGGCATTACATTGTCTCATGTTTTGATGGATACTGGTTCTGCCTCGAATATCCTACCAAGATCGCTTTTGATCGACTCGATGTCGAAGGGTTGGTTCGAGACCCAGTGACATTATTGTAAGAGCTTTTGATGGTTCTAAGCGAATGTGCTTGGAGAGCTCATCTAAAGTCGGTTCCCGACTTTTGACTCTACTTTCTTTGTCATGGACATCCGTCCACTTACTCTTGCCTACTTGACGCCTTGGATACATGGGCGGGGCCATACCTCTACCTTGCATCGAAACTCAAGTACCGTGAAAGGGAAGGTTGTTACCGTGTGGTGAAGAAGAGTATACGGTCACCATCTACAATCATTCGATACCTTGAGATGGAAGGTGAATTCTTTGAGACTCCGTCAAGCTTTTGAAACAATACCCAGTCATGCCCTGACTCTCGTGACTCAAGATGCTAAAGTTCGCCTATGATGGCCTCGCTAAAAGATGCTCAAGTCGCTGTTGAAGAAGGAAAGAGTACTATTTGGGGTCGGCCTCGATCTTCCTTTCAACCGACAAAACTGGTTTAGGCTTCACCATCAAGGGTCGAAGATGATACGCCGAACGCCGACCAACTTCCTTTCCGCATCGCCTGCAGCGAATCCATGCTATAGAAGACGACGACAACGACTTTGACATCGCAAGTGGATCTTCCCAACTCCGGACAGACTCAAGAATTGGAAGGTCAAGACGCATACCAATCTCCTTTAGTCGAGTAATTACTTTGTTATGTTTTGCTTTTCGATTTTTTATGTTTTGAACAATAAACTTTGAAAGCCTAGTGCCTTGCCGGGCATCATGGCTCGCTTCATGAGGGTTATTATCTTCGTTTGTATTTTCATTTAATAAATCGTTGGACTTTGCATTCAATTGTTTGTTTTCTTTCTTTACTTTATCACCCCTCCAAAAGCTATGTGTTTACATGCACCCACGTGATACACCGCAATCACTCCGAATCTCGTTAATAACTATGCTATTGCTAAATATGACTTCGATAATCCGATCTACCAAGTCAAGACGAAAGTGAGGAAGATTGTGAAGTGCCGAGAGCTTGCCGATCGCTACAGAAGAAGAGCGAGTTATACAAACCACACGAAGAGCAAGTTGAGGTTGTGAATTTGGTACCGACGAAGATGTAAAAAGAGATCAAAATAGGAGCGGTCTTGAGAACAATGTCAAAGAAAGATTGGTTCGATGATACGAGACTACATCGAGGTTTTTGCTTGGTCATACGAAGACATGCCGGTTTGACATTGATATTGTGGTACACCGATCCGACAAAAGAAGGTTTTCTCCCAAGAAATGTAAGGTTCGTATGCGCCCGAAATGTCGAGAAAATCAAAGTCGAAGTTATGAAGTAGTTCAACGCGCTTAGTTGTTACCTCTTATCCACTGGGTTGCAAACGTAGTACCTGCACCTAAGAAGGACGGCAAGGTACGAATGTGTGGATTACAGATCCGAACAAGGCAAGTCCGAAAGATGATTTCCCACCCTCATATTGATGTTCGTTGACAATACCGCCAAGATAAGGTTTTCTCCTTCATGGATGGTCCTGTTACAATCGATCAAAATGGCTCTCAAGACATGGAGAAGACTACTTTCGTTACAAGCACTTTCGCTACAAGGTTATGTCGCTCGATCAAGAACGCAGCGCCACCTATCGTGTGCATGGTGACATTGTTTCATGACATGATTCATCACGAGATAGAGGTCTATGTCGGAGACATGATAGCTCGATCACAGACTGAAGAAGAGCATCTTGGTCATTTGCATAAACTATTTGACAGATTGAAGAAGTATAGACTGAGACTTAATCCTAACAAGTGCACCTTTGGAGTCAGATCCGGAAAACTACTAGGGTTTGTTGTCAGTGGTAAAGGTATTGAAGTTGACCCCGCTAAGGTTAAAGCTATTCAAGAGATGCCAGCGCCCCGCACCGAGAAGGAAGTCAGAGGTTTCTTGGGCCGATTGAATTACATTGCCAGATTCATTGCACACCCAACTGCTACTTGTGAGCCAATCTTCAAGTTACTTAAGAAAGATCAAGTAGTGGAATGGAACGACGATTGCCGATCGCTTTTGACAAAATCAAGGAGTACCCATGTAATCCTCCTATCCCGATGTCACCGCCAAAGGAAGACCTCTTATCATGTACTTGATGTTGTTAGAGAATTCAATGGGTGTGTGTTGGGCAACATGACGAGTCTGGTCGAAAGAGCATGCAATATACTACCTTAGCAAAAGTTTACCGATCGTGAAACAAGATACTCACACTTGAAAACTTGCAACGCTTGGTTGTCACGGGCTAAGACAAGATATGTTGACTCACACTACCTTATTGATTTCCAAGATGGATCCGATAAAATACATCTTTGAGAAACCGCCTCCTGAAGAATAGCAAGATGGCAAATGATCTTGACCGAATATGACATCCAAGACACTTCTCGTAAAGCGATCAAAGGAAGTGTAGTAGCCGATCATTTGGCTCATCGTCGTAGATGACTATCACCATGCAGTTTGAATTTCAGATGAAGATGTTTTACTAGTTACAGATTGTGAAGAACTGTGCCCGCACGAAGGACTCGAACAAGGATCCCGATGGACCATGGTCTTTGATGGAGCCTCAAACGACTTGGCAATGGCATTGGCGCCATCATTACATCCCCACAAGACATACGCCTTTCACCGCCAGACTTTGTTTTAGTTGCACTAATAACATGGCCGAATGAAGCATGCATTATGGGTATTAAAGTCATATTGGCAATTGATTACTTCACCAAGTGGGTGCGTCAGATCTCGTTACCAAGAATGTTGGGCTCGATTCATCAAGCATAATCTTATCTCGGTATGGCACTCGAAAGGATTATCACAGATAATGGCTCTAATCTCAACAACAAGATGATCACCGAACTCGCACAGCTCAAGATCAAGCATCACAATTCTTCTCCATATCGGCCTAAGATGAATGGCGCAGGAAGCCGCCAACAAGAACATTAAGAAGATTATAAAGATGACCTGGACTTACAAAGATTGGCATGAGATGTTACCGTTTGCTCTTCATGGTTATCGCACCACAAAGACGAACATCCACTGTGGCAACCCCTCTCTCGTATACGGTATGGAAGCCGCCTTACCCATCGAGGTTCGGATACTCAACTAGAGTCCTCCGTGAGGCGAGTTAGGCAAAGACGATTGGGTCCGCACTCGCCGACCATTAACTTGATTGATGAGAACGACTGTCCATCCGCCATGGATGATTTATTAGAAACGAATGATCGAGCATTTAACAAGAAGGTCAAGCCCGAGTCTACCAAGTCGGTGATCTAGTAGTCAAGCGATCATTCTTCCACAAGGTGACCCTAGGGCAAATGGACTCCCACCCACGAGGGACCGTTTTAGTCAAGATGATTTTCCGACGGAGCTATGATACTTAGCACCATGGATGGTGAAGACTTCTCACACCCTCGTGAACGCAGACATAGTCAAAAATACTACGATAAAGAGACCCGCTAGGTCGTCTGCCTAGGCAAAAATAATCTCATGAACCAAAAGGTTCGGGCAAAATAAAGGATATATACAAAACATGTACACCCGCAAGTCGAAAACCCGAAAAGGCGGTTGGGCAAAAAGGGTATCCCGAGACCGAAAACCCGAAAGGCGGTCTAGGCAAAAGTTAGGATTTAAGCGCACGACTATGTCTCTTCCGATCACCGCTTCCAGACTACTATCAACATTCAAGATTCAAATGGCGAAGATCGCCTACTCACTTTCTAACGATGAAGGAGATGAGATAGTTGAAATATATGAGTACTAGCATAGTTGGAACTTAACGAGATTGTTTCCGCATAGCTTTTACCTTTCTTGTGTACAAAACTACTTGGCCATACGCCACATTTCAAATAAATGCAAGTTCTTTCTCTTTACAATTTTCACTATTGTCGCTTGCAATAAGTCCGACGCTTGCTTTGAATGATTATACGACTTGACAATAAGAATCTAATCACAAACATACTAAAAGTGAACATACAAAAGTACTTACTAGTGCTCCGTGAATTGAACGACGACGAAAGTCACCAAAGCATTCCCCACGAGCATGATCCCCACAAAGGTGTCACTCACCACAAACCTCCCAGTGAGTATATGTTGGTCCCGAGCCGTGATCCCACCAACTAAGCGGATTACATCGCCTCAAGTAACATTTCATCCCCGATCGAGATATTTATCCCAATGACATCTCTCCCCTTCCTTTTCCCCAACAGTGTATCCAGACTCGAGACTTGGTCAGATAGTGCACCGGAGGAAACTACATCTTCATCTCCCAGCCAAAGATCACAACGGGTTCCTGACTCTTCCAACCCGGTCTCCCGGCAACTATCAAATGCTCTCCAGCGAGATCTACACTCAGAATCCCCCAGTGGAGCGCCTCCTAAATTTCCTCAGCAGGATCTACATACAAGGTTCCCAACGGATCGCCTCCCAGATTCTCCTCAGCAGGGTCTATATGTGAGATCTCCAACAACGAGCTTCTCAAATCTCTACCTTCCTCAACAATATCTAGGCCCAAGACTTGGTCAGATAGTGCATCGGAGGAATCCAAGATTTCTTTCTTCTCCTTCAAAAGCGGGTTCTCACCTACTCAATCCCCCAAACAGGAGTCAGAAATCTTCAAACAGAACATCCGCATCTTCTTCAAGATGGATATGTTTTGAAATACCAAACCATCTATCATTCATACATTTCTCATAAAGTCATAATTCATGCATATGTCATTCATATACACCGTCATGCATCATACTTTGCATAAACTAACCAATATTCTATCAAAGTTCCTCTTGTTTTCTCCAAAAGTAACAATCACTCGACGCAAACAGTCCAGATTAAGCCCCGAATCGACGGAAAACTATCGAAGACCGCCTTGGTTGTCCTCCCACGATCGTCCAGATTAAGCCCCGAACCGACGGAAAACTATCCGAAGACCACCCTGGTTGTCCTCCGACGATGGTCCAGATTAAGCCCCGAATCGACGGAAAACTATCCGAAGACCGCCTCGTTATCCTCCGACAATAATTGATCAACACCCGATGCACAACAGGAAGATGTCCCATTTTGCCAACTACAACCTCCCTCGTGAGTAATCAAGACGAAGAGTTATTCGATTCCTTATTATCAACAGTGACTACAAAGTCTAGCGACGACTCAAGTTGCCTCGATGGCATCTTAAGCCCATCTCCGACTACTTGTCCACGGCTTCACTTTCGTGTCGCATATATGGTTAAAAATCTATGCAAACCAATAACTTCATTCAAAAATGAACACGAAGTCTAACATACGACTCCTCCGGATGGCATCTTAAGCCCATCTCCTCTCTTTCCAGAACGTCCACGAGTTTAGCGTGGCTCACTTTCCAGCAATCCTCCTATCAATAATCTCGAGTCTAACGTACGACTCACTCCCCAGCATCGATCTTTCCAGATGGCATCCTAAGCCCATCCCCGTCAATTCTCCTATCGACATTCTCGAGTCTAGCGTACGACTCATCCCCCAGCGAAGTATCCAGCTTCTCCAAATGGCATCTGTAATCCCATTCCCGCATCATCAGCCAACCGCGAGTGCAAATTTTCGTGTGTTGAGTGTTCAATCATCTTCACCTCCAGTCACGAAAGACAAGCGTGTCAATCTAACCCTACAAGAGGATTGAACAGGGGCAGCTGTCATACCCCAAAATTTGCCCTCCATCTACTCAAGAGATTTCATACATCTATACTCAAGGATTCCTCAAGAATTGATCAGACAAACTCTCTCTTAGACAATCAACCCAAACTAGGGTTTGGTATCTCTCAAGTCAAGATGAATTTCCAACATCTCCAATGGTCTTCATGCCTCCTCATATACTTCAAAGATTCTCCATGTCAAGTTTCAAGCTTCACAGATCAAGTTTCCTCAAACAATTGCTCGATGGTTGAAAATCAATCAGATAGACAAAAAGTCAACGTGGTCAACATAAAGTCAAACTTCATAATCTTTGGTCAACATCCTCATTTTGAAGTTACATTAATCATTTGATCAAGGTTTGATCATGATTCATCAAGAAAACTCAAGATTTGCTCAAAAGTCAAACTTTCTAAATTAGGGTTTCTATGTGAAAAGTCAATCAACTTTGATGATCATAACTTTCTCATACTTTCTCAGAAATTTTTCCACCACCTCTTGTTTTGAAGGAAATTCAATTCTCTACAACTTCATGTCTCACAAGAATGTCCAAAAAATGCTTCATTTGAAAGGTATAGCTCAAAACATTACGTGTCATTTTCAAAGTCAACAAAAGTCAACTTTTGTTTTGAAGATATATTGAGCATGGAAACTCCAATTGATATGAGACCAAAAGGTTGGTTAGAGGACTTTAGAGCTTTCCAAAAAGTCCAAGAACACTCAAAAATATGGAAAATTGAGCAAGATACACCATTCACAAGTTGGGCAATTTTGAAAGAATGCACAAAGAGAGATACTTCTAAAAATCAAATTTTTTGCAAATGGGCTTGCTTTTTCTCCATCCAAACTTATTCCTCATACAATTAGGAATATCCAAGCCCAATGCCACGAATTTTTGATTTATTTTTCTATTTAATTTGTAATTTATTCATTTAAATGCAAATTAAATTTAAAAATAAAGTACAAAATTAAAATTAATTGCAAAGATTGATTTTATTCTTTCCTTGAGACTCAAGTAACTTACAAATGCCAGCAATTTTCGAAAATTGATCAATTTGGCAAGATTGGATTGAGAATTAATCAAATTTTGAAAATTTGATTTTGTACAAAATCAAAATTGATTTTCATTGAATGGTGATTGATTCTTACCAAAACAATGCCAAATCCTTCCAAGATTTATACCGATGCATACCAATCGAAAGAGAACGAAAAATTGCCTTAGAAACCCTATTCCAAAACTCAAAAACCGTGACAAGCAAGCTATTGGCAATCCTATTTCCAAGTTTTCAATCAATTTTAAGGTGTCAAACACATCCCTTGACATCTCCGTAATCGATTCGACCTTTACTTTGCCAAAAACATCAAGAATCGTGAAAACTGAAATCGGTTTGTTCTTGAATTTTCAAAATTCGAATTCCTTCATTCATGCATTATTAACTCGATTTGTTGTTGTTTTTGTGTTTAGTGATGTGTTTGCAAGCTTTCTGGGCAAGCCAATTGAATTTCCATGGCCTGAATCGTGTTACACCATAGCTAGGGTTTCTGAGCTCGATTTAGGGCTTTGCTTAAATGGAAAAATTGGACAATAGGACCTATACCATCGTGTTCGAACGATCTCGTGAATCGAACCATGCTTTTAGAACTTATTTATATTATGTATGCTGGATTTTTGATTGTAGCTAGGGACATAGCGTCGAGCAATGGCCGACGCTGAAAATTCAAATATTTGAAAGGTTGAAGACGAAGTCTGGCGCGAAGGAGGAAGCAATGGAAAGGCAACGCGTGTATATTCCACTCACTCCGTTTCCAAAGAGTAGAACATGCCAGCTCAGTTGGTCAAGGCGTTGGTTTTCAAGGTTTGAGGGTCAGGTCCCCTGTTCGAACCATGCTGGGACCATTCTTTTACAAGTTTGCAATTTCTCCATATTTTTCATATTTTTAATATTTTTTGCATCTTATTTAATTAACTTCACATTTTTATTTCTGCATTAAAAAATCATCAAAAATTAATTTTATTTTTACATTATTCTCATAAAATCTTTATTTAATTTAATAAATTAGGAAATATAATTTTGCATGCATATTTATTTTTATTTGTAATTTTGCATTTAAATCATTGTAAATTCATTTTAAATTATTAAATTGCATCTAAAAAATCCCAAAAATTTATTTTAGCATGTTTACATTATTTCCAGCATGTCATATTTTTTCCAATTAAAAATTTGCATTTTTTCTAATAATTTCTCTTATTTCGATTTCATCATATTTTCCGATTTCTCGCTTCACGTGTTCTTCCAATTCGGACGCTTTACCGCTTTCATTTTATTTTCCAATAATGTAACTGTATATGGGATGTAATAGTTTAAAATTAGGTCTTTACTTTCCGCATTTTAAATTATGTATCTCCCCAAAGCCTTGTAATAGCGTAGACATTTACTTTCCGCACTTTACATTCCGCATTTTACTTTCACCCTATCAATTGCTAGTAACTAGGCGTGTATGGCAAGATAAAATCAACATAGATAACCTCAAATTTCAAGATAAAATATCTGAATCAACACACTCTTTCACACACGCACCTTAGGTAATTCTCTCTCTGCCTTTGCGAATTCAAATGGTCATGTCCTCGAACGTAGAGGTATCCTAGCACCGTTGCCTTCCAAACAAATCATCATAGTCCCTTCGATACAAAGATCATAAGACCCACGATGTCGCCTCCGAATACATGATCTTGACCCTCGATTGTCGCCTACGAAAAATGATGATAGTCTCTTTGAATGTGCTAGGATACTTCCTACAAGTTGCCTTCGATGACCATCCGATGTCCCTTCGAATGTCCCGCTTACATCCAACGAATGAAGCTACCTACTAACTAATGGTACGGCTAGCGCTATTCTAAAGGAACGTAGAAGTACGAAAACGACCAATTCTGAGTGGGTAAATAAAGTCTTTTAGTTGCTTGCTCTAAACCAAATGCTTTTCACACCTCACACTTTTTTTTCAAAGTTCAAAACTCTTTTCAAAACGAAACATTTCCAAACACTTTGTATACACTCCTACATGAGTCATTACAAAGTCAAAGCGAAATGCCTTTTTCAAAACATTTTTTCAAACACACAGAAAGCAATTTTAAAAGGTAATCTAGAGCAACTAAGAGCCCGTAGAATAAACTACGGATGGAAAGGGGTGCTAATACCTTCCCTTTTCATAACCATTCTCCCGAACTCAGAATCTAAACGAAGGTCTTTTTCTGTACTTTTACCTTCCCTTAATTGGATAAAAATAAAAGTCGATGGTGACTCTTGCTATCCGCACATTTGCGATACAAAAATCCTACAAAGTCAGTTCACCGTGTTACAGGTTCTGAAGAAGACAAAAATGAAGTAAATATCGGAGCTTCACTCGACAGCAACGTCAAGAGCAAACTGATAGATCTTCTCAAAGAATATGTTGATGTGTTCGCTTGGTCCTACCAGGACATGCCAGGTTTAGATACCAGCATCGTGGAGCATCATTTGCCATTAAAGCCGGAATGTCCACCAGTTAAGCAAAAGCTGAGAAGATTTCACCCTGATATGGCCGACAAAATCAAAAAGGAAGTTCAAAAATAGCTCGACGCAGGTTTCCTCGTCACTTCTAAGTATCCTCAATGGTTGGCCAACATAGTACCTGTCTCCAAGAAAGATGGAAAGGTCATAATGTGTGTTGACTACCGGGATTTGAACAAAGCTAGTCCAAAAGACGATTTCCCACTACCGCATATCGACATGCTAGTGGATAGCACTGCAAAGTTCAACGTCTTTTCCTTCATGGACGGTTTCTCTGGCTACAATCAGATCAGAATGACTCCCGAAGACATCCTTCATCACGCCATGGGGCACTTTTTGCTACAAAGTAATGCCGTTTGGATTAAAGAATGCAGGTGCAACTTATCAAAGGGCAATGACTACTCTCTTTCATGACATGATGCACAAAGAGATCGAAGTCTATGTGGACGATATGATAGCAAAGTCGACATCAAGAAGAGCATATAGAATATCTCTTAAAGTTGTTTCAACGACTAAGGAAATTTCAACCGAATCCTAACAAATGCACCTTTGGGGTAAGATCCGAAAACTCCTAGGTTTCATCGTCAACAAAGAGGTATTGAAGTTGACCCTGACAAAGTCAAGGCTATTCAAGAAATGCCTACGCCACATACAGAAAAGCAAGTAAGAGGATTTCTTGGACGATTGAATTACATCTCCAGATTCATCTCTCAGATGACTGCTACCTGTGGGCCGATATTCAAGCTTCTCCGCAAAATCAAGAGGTTGTGTGGACGATTGCCAAAAAGCATTCGACAAGATATCAGGAATACCGTAACCACCAATATTGATTCCTCCAGTCGAAGGAAGACCGTTAATCATGTACCTTACCGTACTAGAAGAGTCCATGGGCTGCGTACTTGGACAGCAAGATGAAACTGGTAAGAAGGAGCATGCCATTTACTACCTGAGTAAAAAGTTCACAGACTATGAAACTCGTTACTCCATGCTCGAGAAAACATGTTGCGTTTTGGTGTGGGCTTCAAAACGTCTCCGCTAGTACATGATCAATCACACAACTTGGTTAATCTCCAAAATGGATCCAATTAAGTATGTCTTTGAAAAGCCTGCCTTAACGGGAAGAATTGCTCGATGGCAGATGCTGTTATCAGAATATGACATCTAGTACCGTGCTCAAAAAGCAGTCAAAGGAAGCATTCTCGCCGATCACTTGGCTTATCAGCCGCTCAACGAATACCAATCTCTTAAGTTTGACTTCCCAGACGAGGACGTTATGTACTTAAAGATGAAAGATTGTGACGAACCGTTACCCAGAGAAGGCCCAGATCCAGAATCTAGATGGGGCCTAATTTTTGATGGAGCCATTAACATTTATGGCAATGGAATTGGGGCAGTCATCATCACTCCCGAAGGTTCTCATATCCCGTTTTTCGCCAGATTGCTATTTGATTGCACCAACAACATCGTGGAATACGAAGCTTGCATCATGGGTATCGAAGAAGCCATCGACTTGAGGATCAAGATCCTTGACATATATGGAGACTCAGCCCTTGTGATCAATCAAATCAAAGACAAATATGAAAATCATCATCTTGGTCTGATTCCTTACAGAGATTATGCAAGACGTTTGTTGACTTTCTTCAACAAAGTAGAACTGCATCATATCCCTCGAGATCAGAATCGAATGGCAGACGCCTTGGCCATTCTATCTTCCATGTTCAAAGTCAACCATTGGAACGATGTGCCTAAAATCCGTATCAGACGCCTTGAAAGACCTGCATATGTATTCACAACTGAAGCAGTCTTCGATGATAAACCGTGGTTTCACGACATCAAATGTTTCCTTCAAACACGAGAGTACCCACTCGGGGCATCGTACAAGGATAAGAAAACTCTAAGGAGGCTTTCTAGGAATTTCTTCCTGAATGAAGATGTTCTATACAAAAGAAACTTCGACATGGTTCTGCTCAGATGCGTCGACAGACAAGAAGCAGACACGATCATCCATGAAGTGCATGAAGGATCCTTTGGAACCAATTCAAATGGGCATGCAATGTCTAGGAAAATCTTGAGAGCAGGATACTATTGGATAACAATGGAATCTGATTGCTGTAAACATGTCAAAAGATGTCACAAGTGCCAGATCTACACAGATAAGATCCATGTGCCACCGACTCTACTCAACGTACTCTCCTCTCCGTGGCCTTTCTCCATGTGGGGCATCGACATGATCGGGATGATTGAACCAAAAGCGTCCAACGGACATCGCTTCATTCTAGTGGCTATTGATTACTTCACCAAATGGGTCGAAGCAGCATCTTACGCCAACGTTACAAGACAAGTGGTTGTGAGGTTCATCAAGAACAACCTCATTTGCCGATATGGAATTCCAAGCAAGATCATTACAGACAATGGATCGAACTTGAACAACAAAATGATGAAAGAACTGTGTGAGGAATTCAAGATCGAGCATCATAACTCATCTCCTTACCGGCCAAAGATGAACGGCGCCGTTGAAGCTGCCAACAAGAACATCAAAAAGATCGTCCAGAAAATGGTCATCACTTACAAAGACTGGCACGAATGCGCCATTTGCTCGCATGGGTATCGTGCAAGACGCACTTCAACAGGGGCAACTCCTTTTTCTCTAGTATACGGCATGGAAGCAGTGCTCCCTGTAGAAGTTGAAATCCCGTCAATGAGAGTTCTCATGGAAACTAAGTTATCTTAGGCCGAATGGTGTCAAAGCAGATATGACCAGCTGAACTTAATTGAAGAAAAGCGCCTGACCGCTGTGTCATGGACAACTATATCAAAGAAGGATGAAGAAAGCTCGACAAAAGGTCCGACCGTGAATTCCGAGAAGGCGACCTCGTGCTTAAAAAGATTCTCCTTTTCAACCGATTCTAGGGCAAATGGACTCCTAATTACGAAGGCCCATACATCGTCAAAAGAAGCTTTTCAGCGGTGCTATGACTCTCACAACCATGGACGGTGATGAACTCCCGCATCCCGTGAATGCGATGCAACAAGAAATACTTTGTCTAAAAACAAAAGAACAGCTCGGTAAGTCGAAAACCCGAAAAGGGCGGCTTAGGCAAAAATGAGCATCTCGGTGGATTGAAAACCTGAAAAGGCGGTCCAGGCAAAAATTAGAGACAATAAACAGAAATTATCCTGATAGATTGAAAACCTGAAAAGGCAATCTAGGCAAAAATAAGGATACAAAAAAATGACAAAGTAACTGCAATCAGTCCATACTTCGTCAATCTGAAGAATCTTCCATCAACGGATCTTCAATCAAGTCTTCTGAAGCAACAAGCACAGTTGGAATTCAAAGTTGTTAGGGATAATAGTGGTTATTGCTTTCAATGTAGCCTTTTCCCAATAAGTTATCATTTCCAACTTTTTGTAAATAGCTCATGGAATCACGCCTTTGGCTGATTACCATTCCATCAATAAAATTTGAGCCTTGTGCCCATCTGTTTGCAATTCTTGATTTATTCTATTTTGCAAAATAACACTTTTTATTGTGAAAATCACTTTTTGAAACTAAAAAAGGTTTTAAATGAATTTTTACTTCAAAATTTTAAAACAAAAGCGAAATTCTCCTTTGAACTCTGAACACAGAAAGAACTTCAACAATTTTCTCCATAAGTGTTTCGATCTCCGAAAGATAGAGCAGCTGCTACGGAAGTCTTCTTCTCCTCAGCAGAAATTATCAAAGGACGGTATTCTTATCCTAAAAGAATTCCCAGCAAAGTTTCCAATGAAAAGCCTTTCTCCGAAAGTTTAAAGCATGCAACTCAGATCCTTCATCAGCAACGTCTACACCATTGCTGCAGATTTTACTAAGTATTTGTTCGAACTGTGACGTGATCCTTTCCCCGAATACCTCTATTGTTTTGTTAAGTCTCGTCAGCATGCATATGACATTCATAACATTCATGACATTCAAACATAATAGCATCATTCGTGCATTTTTGCATTCCTCAAAATGTTTGCTTCCATATCACTGGCTTAAATCACAGTTACTCATGTAGGTACGATTATATCCTCAGCAGATTATCCTAAAGCAGAGAAATACATCTTTTCTCTCTCCTGTTCCCCAGCTGAGATCATTCCGCATCAGGAACAAAGTCTTGATTGACCGCGTCTTTCCAGTTCTTTCCTGGATAGAATCTCGTCTCTAATCAACAAAACAATAAGCAATAGCCTCGTCAGCCGAGCCGCTTATTTCCTGGTCATAAAACAATTGTTCTTCTCAACAAGGTCAAATCACGACTGTACGAGAAATTCCCCAGCAGTTGTCTTTCTGTCTAAAGAAAACTTGTGTCTTTTAAATCAAATGCCCGTATCTCCTTAAGAAAGAGATCCTTGGCAAGATTGCATCCTTGAAAATAGAAACTCATTTGAGATCTGTTTCCGCTATTAACTGTTATTCACAAGGCTGAATACTCAGTAATTTTTTCTCAGGATTTACCTTGTTATAGTTATCACTTTGCTGATAATTGGTAATATCTTCAGAACTCCTTTGAGATCCGTTTCCATCTTTGTCTAATGTTCACGAAGTTGAATACTCATAAAACTTTTCAAAGACTTACCTTGTTATAGTTATCACTTCGCTGATAATTGGTAATATCTTTATAATTCATTACTATAAACTATCACAAGGCTGATAATTGGTAATATCATTTTCACTTACCTTAAACATTGTCACAAGGCTGACAGAAGGTAATCTCTTTATTTCCCAAAGCGAAACAGATATTCACATGTTTTGTGAATCTCTTTTTCCCCAGCGAGACATATTGCTTGTTTCCCAACAAACAGGATCCTCTTTTCTTAAACAGATCGAGTCATCCTCAAAAAAATTTCCCCACCATGTCATTTCTTTGATATCATCTGGGCAAAACTTTTTACAATCATTTTGCATCACTCGCATCTTTTGGTATCTTAGGTCCAAAATTTGTGTATTCTGATATTTAAGTCTCTTCACACCTATCAAAATGAAGATATTCATCTTCATATATCAGGTTAAAGAAACTTAAATAGGGGCATCTGTCATACCCCAATTTTTGACCTAATATACCACCTTACATTTGCATCATTTCATCACTAACAGCTCAAAACAGAATTAATCGGGTGTAGCATTCACAGGTCAAAATTAGGGTTTCATCAAATTTTCATCTGATTCCAGAGGCAAGCAATTAGGGTTTGAGTTTTAATCACCTCATTTGATCTATCTTGATCAAACCACCAACCTCTGATCTTCAGATATCCAACTTTTCTCACTGATCAATCGAGGATCGACCAATTAGGGTTTTGGTCGAGCATGAGTAATCTCTGATTTTCTGATCAATGATTGTAGATTGATCTTCATATCTTAGATACAACATCTTGACCTAATTTTTGGATTCAAAACATCACAAAAGTTCACAGGATTCATCAGTCAATTTCTGAAACATCTGATGAAATTTCATCTACACAAGAAAAGTCAAACTTTGACTTTTGGTCAAATTTTTCAAAACAAAACTTTTTCCATCATCAAAAGACTTCAAATGATCCATATTGATCATAAAAAATCAAAGAATTTGGAAAAGTCAACAAAAAGTCAAAATTTCCAACACTTAGAAAAATTTTCAAGTGTTGAAATTTCTTATTTTTTCCAAACTTCATGGCATTTTTTCACATAGTTCCACTTTGAATTGGAAAAAACTCAAAACATGAAAGTTGTAGCCCTTGAAACAAGATTTCCAAAATGTCCAAGAACTCACAAATCCATGGAGCCTAGCTATACGTTTGAAATTGAAACATAAGGCTCCATAACCATGGATTTCAAGTTCAAAACTTCACAATTATAGGTCATTTTTGGATTTCTTCTTCTAGAACACATGCCACCTTGCCAAATTGAGATAAGAACTGATAAAAATCAATGATAAGTAATTATTACAAGATTGGATCAAGTTGAATTTAACCATGGTTAAAAGAAGGAAGCTTCCTTTTGCATTTAATGCAAAAAAGACTTCCTTGCCCTCTAAGGCAAGTCAAATTTACCAATGGCCAAACTTTCTCAATTATTTTCCAAACTCATGGCCTATAAATAGATGTCTTGCTTGCCATTCAAACTACACCAAAGTAATGCCAAGACATGATTTCTCTCTTCTTACTTGAAATTCAAGAAACATAGTGCATTTTTGACAAAACTTGCAATTTTGAAATCTTGTGAAAACCATGAAGAACTTTGGTGTCTAACATGTTCTAATATCCATTTGAAACTTGTTTAAAACTTAAAAGCAACACAGGCAAATCTAGAAATCAGAATTACATGCCATGTTCACAATCTCACTCAAAACTGCCTTAAGATTCGAATCCATAGCTTGGCTTGATTAAATTGAGTTCTGATCATCCAAACACCATCCATATACATCATAGACATGATGCAGATCATAAACAACCATCTGTAACAGCTCTAACCTAGAATTCGAGTTTCCATTTTAAGCTTATGCAGGTCGACTTGGGTAGAGAGTTTCAGAGCATTCCAGAGCAAGCAGGGTGATCAAACACCTTCCACATAGGCCGTTGGTGCTCAAACAATCCTCAAACAACAACTGGAAGCACTCAAATCCAGAATTCGATTCCAGCTTCAACAGGTAAGAGCTCGAACTTCAACTCCATGATTCTTTGATTCATTTGAAAAAAACTCTTGGCCGTTTTGTTTCTGCACCCTCCACGATCATTAACCCTCAATCAATTGACAAAATCATCAACCATACGTGATTTCAATTAGAATTTTCAGTTTTAGGGTTCTTCGTGTTCATCAGAAATTCAACCATGATTAACTTAAAATAAATGAAATTAAGTAATGCCATCATGTTCCTGGGTTCAAAACGATCAACTTTCATGTTTACTTCATTCAATTTCATCAAGAAACACGAAATCCATGGCTGATTGAAGATTGGAGAAGAAGAACATGGCTGCGTTTTTGAATTCAAAAATCTGTTTTAAAATATAATTTCATAGTTTAAACACAATACACGGATGTATTGCCGCCCCAGCGGTTGCCAGCTCACTCTTAAGTCTCTCTTGCTTTGCCTAATGGTCCCGGGTTCAAGCCTCCTTGGGACCTTTTTTTTTCAAACTTTTATTATTTTTTACAAACTTTGACATTTTTTTTAACCAATCAAAACTCCTCATTTTGAGGTGATTTTTTGTACACTTATCAATAAATACATCTATTTTATGATAGTGCAAAAATTTTCAGAAAAACTTTCATCCGATTATGTTTTAATCGAGCCGAAAACGACACTTTGAGCACTTTTCAAAACCACTTTAAAAGATGAATTTGTCAAACTTTCGAATCCCGATTCTTTTCAAAACTTCTCATAAGTAAAATTCACATTTCAAAAACATTTTCAAATAACATTCTTCAAAACTTTTTCATTAAAACTTACATTTTTTCCATGATCGATCCGATAAAACGATAAAACCGAATTCGCTCTCTCTCGTTTTCTTAACCGATCATGGGTCTCCCTTACGGTGTAAGTCCCAAACCAACATTCTTTATGTACATACATATCTTCTTTGTACATATCAAATTCTCTTCATATACATACAAATTTTTACCTGTGAATAATACAGATACCTCTGTAAATACTCAAACACAGATAAACTTCGATCGTTTGTTTTCATTTGTATATACACTGAATGCCATTGGTATTAAAAGGAGCATTATTCCCGGTGAAACTGCTTTTAAACCAATGGGCCACCCTTATGGTGTAAGTCCCAACCCTCCTATGTACATCCACATCCTCCTGTACATAAAATACTCGTTCGTGTACATATTTGTTTCCTTGTACACATTCAAACTTGTAAATAATCAAGTTGCGCTCGTTTTAAACGTTCGTTTCACAGACACTTGTTTATATTTCCTTCATAAACTCTTGTAAATAAACATCATGCATTGTTTATATTTCCTTCATAAACTCCTGTGAATACATATCACACACACACACTTGTTTATACAACTGTCTAGTTATAACATAACAACTAGTCTAACCAATAGATTCCCCACAATTAGCCTCCGCTTGGGCTTTATACAAGATAACTCTCCCCACAGAGTTAGCCTCCTCTTGGGCTTTGTACAAGGTAACTCATTTCATCTGAGTTCAGCCTCCTCTTAGGCTTCATATAAGAAAACTCATTCATCTGAGTTTAGCCTCCGCTTAGGCTTCATATAAGACAACACTCCCCTGTTGAGTCAGCCTCCTCTTGGGCTTCGTTCAAAAGAACTCCTCATTGAGTTTAGCCTTCTCTTGGGCATCATACAATAAAAGAGACCATAAAATCTCTTAACAGCCTCCTATTGGGCTTCCAATACAAAGAATCACCCGCGCTAAGATAGAACCCAGAGAGTATAATTTCCCAGTGAAATTGCTCTTAATTCCAAAAGGATGGTTTCCCGGTGAAATCCCTTTTAAAGCCAAAAGCCAGCCATACCCTATAGCTTCCTCTTGAGCTTCATACAAGGACCCTCGATGACCCTCGATGACCCTCGGAATGCCTTCTCTTGGGCTTACAATACAAGGACCCATGGGCTTCTTAAAAGCATCCCCTTAAATCCAATCAATTTCTCCTCGAGATTTAGACGTTTATCATCTCTATGGAAGAGGTATCTCATCTATCACATCACATACAATTAAACTTTTTTCAAACTCTTTTCAAACAAAAACATCTCTTAATCGTAAGTGGTAGCGCTTGTACACTCAAGCAAAACACCCAATGCTTACAGTTAAAAGATTCAATCTTTTTTCAAACATCTTTCTTAAACATGTAAGTGGTAACGCTTGTACACTCAAGCAAAACACCTATAACTTACGACGAAAGATTTTAATCAATCAAACCTTTTCAAAAATGTATGTGATGAAATAGATTAGGTACATTTTTCATTAAGATGACATTCGTCTGTGTCTCTTACTAACATCCCGTTGCTTTCCACTAGCATAAGTGGGAACTACGATTGCTCTGACTTTCTCAACATCCTTTTGAGAATACGTAGGCACAAGGTCTCATCCTTGGCGAGCAAAATTTCTTTCTCTCTCAGACCAAACAAACCATAGATCCCTTTAGATCCGAGCTACAAATGCTCTGATTCCCACTAAGGGATATGTATGCAGGAGATCCAAAGATCTTTGCGAGCACAATAATAACAAACACTAGGATCCCACATAATCTACCGTTTCTTAAAATCCAAAGGAGAAACTTTCCCAATCATAGAAATAGCAATTAAAACACACAAACATATCAAACATATTCATATATAAAGCTATAGATAACTATATATATTTAGGGTGCTCCATCTATTCCCTTTATATAACAAACCCCCTTACTCAGAATCTCCCCAATGCGTTACGTCTAGTTTGCGCTAGTCGTTACGCATATCAAAATCAATTGAGGGTATTAACAGCTTTCCCCTTTTTCATAATCATTAAATCATCTTTCTTGTGTTGAAAATAATAAAGCTTGATGCTCGCGGCATCTTTATAAACAAATCAAAAGAGTAAATCGTTTCGAGCCAGAGAATCTGAATTCTGATTCAATTCGCTAGCACGACACCTTTTAACGCGAACAATCATCCCTGCCACAAAATACCATGCTGCAAGTTAGAGAGAAGCACGGGATACAAGCTAAATAGGAAATTCAGAGCTCCTGCAATGTGAACCAAGTTTAAATCCAAAAAATATTGAAGCATTATTAATGATACGATGCAAAATATCAATTTGAAAGAAAACAAAGAATCTGCATGGTGATACTTAACTCCAAACAGGCCTGCCATAACATTGTTTCCAAGACAGCTCCTTTGAGTTATTTATCATACACCAACCTGCAGCATTGAGAAATTTGGTTTAAACTTGTTTTTTTTTTAAAAGAGAGAAAGCTTCAAATGCAAGAAATGTTATGCACAAATTTTGAATGGAACGGAATATTTTGTCTTATGTTTCTGCAAATAAATGTGCAAGCTAGGGGGTCCACTTTATCAGATTTTACCACAGATAAAGAACTCAGTTTTTCAGCCTTTACCTCATTTCTGTCCTATTGACAGCTCACTTTTACACCTCACAAAATAAATTCAATCCTAACCATTCCTAATTATATCTAAGGGCCATGTTTTGCTAGCATTTTACCCAACCTTTTTACTGTTATATCAGTTAAAATCTCATGAAAAAGACAAAAATAGTACATTAAAGTTGGCTCCCACGATCTGCTGCACCAAGGTGCTCTCCCTCCACTCTAACCAACTCCAAGCCTAAATTTTTATCCTAACCTAAGTCCAAACCTGACCTCATTCCAACCCTCTCTCACCCAAACCTACACTCTATATAAACAGTCCTGCTCCCTCTTATTGGGCAGCCACACTGAGCCTAACAAAACTCTGCAGAAATTCCTCCCTAACATTATCCACTAAAAAAACTCTCAACCCTAATTTTCTTCTTCAAATTTCACACTGAAATTTGAAGTAAGAAGAGCTAATCTACTCTATTCATACCAGCTCAGTTCATAAAGAAAAGAAACTTACCAGAACCAGCAGCCACAACTCTTTTCAGGTAACATAGTCACATTCTTTTTCTCTGCATTCTGCCCTTTGAGTTTCAGCATATCCTTCTGTATGCTTCAGTTCTGCTACCCTACATCATCTGTCATGAATAGGTACAACTTACATTATAATACAAATTAAATATGAGATGAATGTTTTCAGTTTTTCATGTTACCTGATACATTTCTGCCAGTTTGAACGTCTTGTATTCGAAATCTGTGTAATACCGATGACAAGCTCAAGGAGAAACTAACTTTTGATTAGTACTCCATGGAGCTAAGGTATTCTTCCAGTCTTATATACCTTGCATCATCTGTCATGAATAGGTGTAACTTACATTAGAATACAAGTTAAATGAGAAATGAATGCTTGAAGTTTTTTTCATGTTACTTGATGCATTTGTTTCTGCTAGTTTGAATGTTCTGTATTCGAAGTCTGTGGCGATACCGATGAGAAGCTCGAGGAGAAGCTGATGTTGAATCAGTACTCCATAGAGTTGAGGTATCCTGCCGATCCTGTATGCACACCCCTGTCCCTTTCATTTTCTTGCAAAGCAGAAACAAAAAATGTTCATGTTTAGAAGGTTAACATCTCAGAAATTGAAAGTCACAAAATGTATGTTAGCCTTACCGATCGAGTACTCGGAGATGATCCAGAAGTGACCACGAGCACATTGCTTCGTTGAGGTCGCAAGGGAGATCTGGATTTTGATATGAATCAATTTTATTGGTAACCTTTGAAACCTAGGGTTGTTGATTCGAAAAACCCTTGATCGTTCTGGTTGGGGATTTTGTTGGAAAAAAACTGGTTTGAAGTTTGGATTTGTGAGAACGCCGGAATCAATGAAGGTTGGGTTTGGGTTCACGAAAACTCTTTCTGAATTGGCCATGGTTTTTTGTTCACTTTCTATTTCGCGTAAGGAAGAAGAAGTGGATTTGGGGATTAGGGTTCTACACCCAATCGCCCGAGTCTGTTTCCTTTGGTGAGGGCCTGGATCTGGGTTGAATCGGTCCAGCCCAATGATCCATCCATTTTCCTTTTAACCCACCCGTTTTTTATTCCTTTTCCCTTTTTCTTATAATTTTTGTTTATTCATTTTATCATTTATCTTATATTTCATTTTTGTTTTTTTAACAAAAAAATTCCAATTGATTTTTAATTGTTTCTTTTGTGTTTAAATACACTCTTACATCATATTTAAATCATTTCTTTTTTGATAACGGTTTCATCTTATTATTTAATTTACCAAATTTTATTTTTTGACAAATTTATATGGATAAATTAATTGTTCCTCGATTTATATTGATTTTCATATGTTTGAATTGTCCGTTATAAATTTCTTTTTCCTTGCTTGCTTATTCACCATTATACACGTCACGAAAAATTAATATAAAAATAACTTCGGTTTTCTTTTGATTGGCTCATAAGCCAATTTCTTAAAGGGTCTCATAGTTGGGGATGGGCATAACCATCCTCACAAGGTTAATTAAAGCCCTTGTTGCTTTAATTAATCATAAACCAAATAATTCTTGGTCCATATACCAATCTTCCATGCACCAGGGTCTCATAGTTGGGAATAGGAGCACCTATCCTCACGAGGTTAATTAAGTCCATATACTTAATTAATCATAACCCGATTTCACTCTTCATCTCCGCACGTATCTCAAAAACACTTTCGTAATTAAAGTTCTAAATCTCGAGTCGAATATGTATTGGTTTCTTATGAATCTATTAAGCAAACATTGTTTCACCTTATTTTTCGTAATAAACTCTTTGGGGTAGAAAAGATGATTAGGATGTTTCGTCCACTCATCCGAATAATTGGGGCGTTAGTTGAACACTTATGGTCCAATACTGCCTCCCACATAAAATAAAATAACTCACTCAAACTCTTTTATCGCTCATATGCAATCATTAAACTCTTTTCTCACAAAGAGTATGCAATAGCCATTTCAAATACGAACGAGGACTTAAGCTTTTCAAACAAACTAAACAAGTCCAGGTTCTAGCATTTGAATTGTCTAAAGCAAGATTTTTCTTATAAAATCAACACAACCAACTTAAAACCTTTTTAAGAGGAACTACGGAGTTTTGACTTTCCCATTGCATAAGGGAATACGTAGGCACACGGTTTCGAAACCGTGTCAAACTCAAAATAATAATAAACAAATTCCGTTTCTTTTTATAACTTAGAAATTAGCGAATATACACACACACGCATATAACTAAACGGGTCCCATCGAGTACGATGGATGTAGGAGGTGTTAATACCTTCCTCTTACATAACCGACTCTCGATTCCATGTTTTTGGTCACGTAGACCGCCTTATCCGCATCTGTGGAGTTTTATCTATATTTTCGCGTTCTTTTTGGAACGAATAAAATTAGGTGGCGACTTCATTGTTTTTAAAATAACCGGTGAAAAAAAAACAAGTCATCACATCTTGGTTATAGTATTGAAGAACATTTATCATCTAAATATAAATTTAATCAAGTTGAATATGAATACATTGATGAAGATGATATTGTAAATAAGATGAACTGATGAAGATGAAAACATTTGTTTCTTAACTTGAAAAACTTATGAAACTTTTATTTTTGGAGAAAATTTTTTGGATTTATTTTTTATGATTTGATCGATAATTTAGGTAGTTTGATAAAAAATTTACACCTTATTATGGTGATATAGCATAGTTTTTTAATTTATAATTAAGTTAAAATTTTAAATTATTAGTGCATTTATAATATTATATAAGTATATATATGCCGTGTATATAAATTTAATATTATTTTAATATAAAATAAAATTTATAATTTTACGTTTTAATTTTATATTTCGATTTTATCTAAACAAAATAAATTAAAATAAAAACTCGATATTGACAAATTTGATCGGTAAAGAGCCACGTTTGAAGAAAATTGCACGTGGATTGAAAAATTGAAAAATATCATGAAAATGGAAATAGCAAGTCAAATATGGAGTGCAACGTACCCCTTATAAGTAAGAAAAATCACGTATGAGCTAGCTGCGTAATTAGCCCGACTAAATTAGTAAGACACAACATTTTGATATGTAAGACTAATGCTTTTTTTATAAATATTGCACTTGTATAAAATTTAAAAATGGACAATGAATCAAACTAATTTTGTTATATACATATTTTTGTACATTTATCATTCTGTCTTAATTTATTTTAAGCATTTTTTTAGTTTAATAACTATAAAATTCAACACATTTCAGTTAAGAGACCCATAACTGGATAATTAATGAAAGATAATAATACTTGGATTAACTTTTAAATTATGCAATAAGTCTTCGTTAATATTAAACTTTTTTAGAGGACTTACTTTTGCTTCTAAAACGGGGAATGCTTGTAAGTCATGCACGCCTGACCCGACGAAGGTACGAAGAAAGAAAGAAATACAATACTAATCCATATGAGACAGATTGGTTGGAGATGAAAGCATCACTTGAGTTAAAGACAAACACATACTAGTAATTTGGTTCAAATGCTATTGGCTTGTTACTTTGGTTGACTTTAACAATAAGTTTAAATTACAAACGTCAAACCCCAAGATAACTTCTTTATTCCAAATAGAGCCATACAAAAATGATGTTTATAAATGGGATTTTTTTATTTTATTTGACATAGTTTCTTCATAGATTTGAATTTCCAAGAAATAGATGTATTTCAACATAACTAGAGGTGATTCTTGAAGCGTACTTTTCTAATTGGTTTGATTCAAGTTTAATAGTTTTTTTTTATAAAAGAAAATTTCATTTATATCTTTAAATAAATCACGTTTAATATAAAGAGGACTCAAATAAAATAGCATGCGTTGAGATCAAGAATTGACCGCTTGAACTAAGCTATGAGCAACACAATTATTAGTTTGACGCTTAATAAATTTGACCTCAAAGTCGTTTCTAGTAACGGTAAGATTCTTAATACTAACAATAATAATGCAAAATTAAATTATCGGATGAAATAGCGGGAATAGCTTGAACCACCAATTGTGAGTCACTTTCGAAGATGATATGATTCAAGTTTAACTGCATTGCTCCTATGATCGTTTCCTTCAACGACAATGCCTCTGCTTCAACAATGGAGTATCGACCATGATCCCAAGAGGTACCTGGCATCCTAAAAACATTGACACCGTCTCCAACACAAAACTCTCTATTAGTCAAGCCAAGTTGGTTGTTAAACCCCACATCCACATTACATTTGAACCATCCAATTGGAGGAGGTTACCAAGTACTATGGTGTTGGATTTTATTAGTGTCATCCTCAGGCGGCTCTTGGACAAAGAACCAATATGTGATGACTGGTTTTTTCATCGGTTATTTTAAAACAATGAAGTCGCCACCTAATTTTATTTGTTCTAAAAAGAACGGGAAAATATAGACAAAACTCACGGATGGAGGATAAGGCAGTCTACAAGACCAAAAGGTATGGATTCGGGAGTCGGTTATGCAAGGGGAAGGTATTAACACTTCTCACATCCATCGTACTCGATGGACCCGTTTAGTTCGCGCGTGTTTAAGTGTTTGTTTATTGTTGTATAAGAATAGAAGAAAGGGGTTTGATTTATTATTATTATGAGTTTGCCGCAGTTTCAAAACCTTGTGCCTACGTATTCCCTTGTGCAATGGGAAAGTCAAAACTCTGTAGTTCTTCTCGAAAATATTTAAGTTGGCTGTGTTGATTTTATAGGAAAAATCGTGCATTAGACATTTCAAATGCTTTGAACTTTGACTTGTTTAGTTGGTTTGAAAAGCTAAGTCTTTGTTCGTGTTTGAAATGGCTATTGCACACTCTTTGTAAGAAAAGAGTTTGATGGTCGCATATGAGCGAAAAAAGAGTTGAATGAGTTGAGTTGATTTTAAATGGGTAAAAAGTATCGAACAATAGGACTAGCATCCTACGATTCAAATACTAGAAACCATATGAGCTCAATGCTCAACGAGTCGTCTATCATCCCAAAACGTTTTCTTATGAAAAAAGTGAGGTGAAACAAAGTTCACGTTATTAAGAGCCTTTAAACAATTGGACTAGCATCCAACGATTTAAAGACTTGGAGTTCATTTGGCACAAGTTTTCAAACAATTGGTCTAGCAACCAACGACTTAAATACTTAGGTTTTATTGTGAAAAAGAACTTTTGAAAAGACACTCGACGTTGGATCGAGGTTTGGAAATTAATTATGAAAGTGTTTTGAGGTTTGGTAACGGACTAAGGGGGATGAAATCGGGTCATGATTAATCAAGTATATGGACTTAATTAATCTCGTGAGGATAGGTGTTCATATCCCCAACTATGAAACCCTTGTGCATGGACAATTGGTGTATGAACCAAAATTTATTCGAGTTATGGTTAATCAAAGCAACAAGGGCTCTGATTAACCTTGTGAGAATGGTCATGCTCATCCCCAACTATGAGACCCTTTTTTGACATACGAGCCAAAAGAAGAAAGGAAATTATTTATGTCAAGTGTGTGAAGTTTACAAGTGTGTATAATTCATACAAGCATACAAGAAGCGAGTAAAAATAATTAAACACACAATACACGTCCAAATCCTTAAATAATTACTAGAATAGATCTTTTTTATTTGATAAAGATTAACTAATAATTTAATCGATAATTATCAAATAAAAACTATCTTGATACTAATAATTATTTAATACAAAAGCAATATTCATTTGCATGATTTAAAAAAAAAATTAAATAGATAAATCACACAATACAAGTCCCAAAATTTAAATAATTATTAGAAAAGATCTTCTTTATTTGATAAAAATCAACTAAATATTTAATTGACAATTACCAAATAAAAACTATCCTAAGACTAATATTTATTTAATACAAAAAAGAAAACATCATTTATTTATTTGCAAAAATAAAATAAAATAAATAGAGAAAAGGGTTAAGAAGAGGGGCCTGTTTTGCAGTAATTGGGGGGTATTAGTCCGGATTCTCGTTGGGCCTAAATGGAGAGAGCCCAAGTCCAAGGAAACAATCCATCTGGTCTGGTGTGAACCGCTCTAGGGAGGACTCGTGAGCTACCTCCTTCTAAGGCATTGGATCGTATACAGCATCATGGGTGCTCAGATCTGGAGCGTTGGGTTTGATCTTGTACAGATCTGATGGTGATCTAACACCTTGCAAATAGAGGTAACGTGATAGCAATGGGAATGTACCTGCATTGGATCAATTATCGACCAAATGGGCGGTGACAAGTGTCACCCCAAACTAAAACTCACTTAATTGTTATTAGCATCATAAAACAAAACAATTAAGAAAAAAACATTCAACAAAACATCAGTTAATCAAAACGAAAAAACTTTCTCTCTCTTCTCTTACGTGCTCTCATCCCACTCTTGTCTTTCTCGTCGGAAAAACAAAACAGTCGCGCCGGAAATCACCCTCGTGGCGGCGGCGGCGGCCCGACCTAGAAACTTGATTTCTTTACACCTTTCGGTTTGTCTTCTAATCTCTAATCTTCGGTTCGATTTTGCAGATTCCTAATGGTAAAGGCTAGATATAAAGGGGGAAACTCAAAACCCTAGGTTCAAATCGATGAAAACAACGGTGATAATGATGGTGATGATGTTATTTTTTGTTCGAAAAATGAAAGAAAAGAGGCAAGAGCCGCTTTGAGGTCCGGATCTGAGATCTTCGTAAGCCTTTGGAACTTCCGGTGAGATTTATTTAATTTTGGCTTTTTTCCTCTCTTTTTTTCTCGTTTAATTCGGATTTCTAAAGGGATTGTGGTTGCGAAAATGATGATAATAAATTGTTAGGGTTTCGGTTAGCTTGCTAGCTTGATTATGATTTTCTGTGGTTTGAATTTGTTATGATGAATAGAGGTATTTTATGGGTTTGATAACTCGATGGCTTCTTGTGATTGTTTTTGATTTCTGAAAGGGTTGATGATTAGGGTTTTCATGCTAGTTTTGTGTTTTCTGCGGCTCTGCTAGGGTTTTTAACTGCCTCAAAAATGCATTGAATCTCTTTATAGTGATGATGTTAGGGTTTCTATTGCTCTCTCTCTCATCTTTGGCTTAACAAGCCTTGTGGCTTTGTTTCGATTTGGGCTCAACTCATCGTAGTCAAAATCTGATATGTTAAACTTGTTGTTGGGCTAGGCATGTAATTCTGACTTGAGTTTTGATTTCTATAATTGTTATTGGATTGCTTTTTGTTATCGGTAACTATGATGATTTTTTGAGTTACACCTTCCTATTGTGAACTGTTATACCCCAAAATTTTCCCTCCTATTTCTCAAGACAATCTACATCTCCATACTCAAGAATTTCTCAAGGGTTGACCAGATGAACCCTCTCCTAATCAATCAACCCACAACTAGGGTTTTGCTTCTCTCAAGACAAAATCAAGTAGTAGTACCTCAAGTGGTCATCATACCTCCTCATATGTCTCAAGGGATCACCATGTCAAGTTTCAAGCCTTACAACTCAAGTTTGCTCAGTCAATTGCTCAGATGGTTAAAAATTAGTTGTATTGGACAAAAAGTCAACTGTGGTCAACATACAGTCGAACTTCATCATTTTTTGTCAACATCAATATTTTGAAGTCACATTCATCATATGATCAAGGGTTGATCATGATTCATCAAAAAAAGTCAAGATTTGATCAAAAGCTAATGTTTCCAAATTGGGGTTTTTGGACAAAAGTCAATGAACTTTGACCATAACTTTCACATACTTTATCAGAAAGTTTTCCACCAAATATCATATGGAATAAGATTCAATTCTATACAACTTCATGTCTCACAAGCTTTGGCCAAAAATGCATCATTTGAGATTTATGGATCAAAATATTAGAGGTCCTTCTAAAAGTCAACAAAAAGTCATCTTTTTGCAAAGAAGTGTACTTGAATATGGAAACTTCAATGAAGATGAAACCAAAAGGAGTGATTATAGGAAATCTTAAGATTTCTAAAAAGTCCAAGAACACCTAAAAATGTTGAAAATTGAGCAAGATACAATCTGAGCAAGTTTGACATTTTTGGAGAGGTGCATGAAGAGAAATACCTAGCAAATTCAAATTTCTTCCAAATGGACCGAAGATTTTATGATCCAAACTTAATCTTGACATTATCCATGGCTTGAAAACTCAAATGCACGCCCATATTTTATTTATTTAATTTATTTTTGAATTTAATGATTAAAATTCAATTTTAATTAAATAAAATACAAAGGTAAGAGTTAAGATGAGTTGGGTTTGGCTTCTACTTGTCTTGAGGTCCAAGATAGCCAATGAGAATTTCCAAATTCGTGAAAGGAGCTTTAAGGCAATGTTGAATCACTTTTGGAAAGATTTGATCAAAACTCCAAATAAAATATTCTGGCATTGAAAGCATATATTTTCCTCATAACTCTTGACCTATTTTTCATCCTCTATATATACATGATACATTCAGACATCAAACAGAATGAATCCTTGCCTCAAAAACAAACCCTAAATTCTAAAAAAATTCAAGAAACTAGGGAGA
The DNA here is from genome assembly GCA_021764765.1 of Vicia sativa. Taxonomy (NCBI): domain Eukaryota; kingdom Viridiplantae; phylum Streptophyta; class Magnoliopsida; order Fabales; family Fabaceae; genus Vicia; species Vicia sativa. The sequence continues at coordinate 289,350,596 of CM038794.1, forward strand.
ATCGTAACTCAATTTCCAGCCACTTTCAATCACTTCCAAGCACTCCATCGTGCTCCTGAGGTAACATAGGGTAAGTATGGATCAAAATCCATGGCCAAAACATACTGAATCGCATGCATCATGAAGCTCCGATTACATATTTTTCTTAAATTCGTATTTCTGTTTTTATGATGTTTTGATCCAAACTAACAATGCTAATCGTTTCCTGAGGTTTATTAGAGCAGGTCTGGGACATTGTTACAAGTTTTTCATGGCTTAATCATAAAACGCCATTGTTAGTACATAGTAAACTACAAGATTCGTATCTCCTTATACAGGGATTTTCAGGTCAAACGGATACCACCAATCGATTCGCAGGGGTCGATTTAGGGGGATAAGGTCTTTTCCTTGTTTTTATTTGTTTGATTTCGCAGGTTTGCAGTCTCCAGTGGACGAAGAAGACGACCGGAGCATGGCTCCGGCATCTCTGACTCTATGTTGGCCAGTTGAGGCATGCGTGGTTACAAATGATTGGTCGATTAATTTTCTAGGACACACGCACGCGTTTTTGTTTTAAGTTTAATTTTTAGGAACTAATATCACTTACATATTTATGGTTGTATCCAAATGAATAGATGTATCACCGCCCAAACGGTCTACCATGCGCGTGCTAGTCCTTTGCCCTCTCCAAGGTCGCGGGTTCGAACCCCACCTTTTGCAATTTTTCACAAACTTTTGATTTTTGCAGGATATCACATAAAATCAATTAGAGCCATCTCTCTAACACCACGTGCAGTGTGGTCCAGAGGTAAAATTTTGAACCCATGACCTCAAGGTCACGAGTTCAAACCCTAACAGGACCAAACTTAATTTTTACCATTTGTTTTCTAACCTTTTCTCTTATTTCTTATTTTTCTAGTTTAATTTAATTTTCTTTCAATAATTATTTAAACTATTTTCAAAAGTCACAAAAATAATTTAATTTCAGATTTAGGTTAGTTAATCATTTAATTAATTTTTGACATAAAAATAATTTATTTTTCTCATGATTTTAATTTTTTTTTTCATAATTAATTAATAATTAACCTAGAATTAGGATTTTCACATTAAAATCAATTTAAAAAATACCAAATATATTTTTGCTTTGCAATTAGGGTTTAGATGTCATCCCCTATTCTTAAGACATTTTTTCTCCAATTCATTTACTTTATTTCGCATTTAAATTCTAGAAATCGATGTATAGGTTGCAAAGTTATTTTTTGTAATTGCGTAGATTTACTTTTCGCACCTACATTATGTAACTGCCCCAAAGCCATGTAATAACGTAGGATTTACATTTTCTCACTTTTACTTTTCGCACCTTTACTTTATTGTATATATTTAACTGCTAGCTAATTAGGGTTTGTATGGCAAGATAAAATTAACCCTTAGACCACTTCTTATCTCAAGATAAATATTCGAATCGAACACACTCATCACACTTACACCCCCTTAGGTTATCCTCTCTCGTTGCCTTTTGGAATACAATGGTCATGTCCCCCGAACGTAGGAATACCAATAGGAAAGCTGCCTACGAACAACATCATCATAGTTCTTTCGATACAAAGATCATAGTCCCTCGATGACCCTTGATGTTGCCTACAAATATATGATCTCGTCCCTCGATTATTGCCTATGAAAAAGTGATGATCGTCCCTTCGAATTGCTAAGGTATCCCTGTTGCCTTCAATGACCATACGATGACCCTTCGAATGTCCCTTCACATCCAAACAGATAGAGTTACCTACCAACTAATGGTACAGACAGCGCTATCCTAAAGGAGAAGGAAAAATAACATGGAAATGACCATTCTAATTATGTAATAGACTCCTAGTTGCTTGCTCAATCAAAATACTTTTCACACCTCACACTTTTCAAAAACTTCCCAAAACACTTTATATACATTCCAACGAGAATCATTACAAAGTTAAACATTTTCCAAACAAACATTTTCGAACACTTCATATACATTCCAACGAGAATCATTATGAAGTCAAAGCGAAATGTCTTTTAGAAATACTTTTCAAACTACACAAACACATAAAGCAATTTTTCAAAAGTGAGCTAAGCAACTAAGAGCCCGTAGATAACTATGGATGGAAATGGTGCTAATACCTTCCCTTTTCCTAACTGCCTCCCGTACTCAGAATCTAACGAAGGTCTTTTCCTGTTTTTTTCACCTTCCCTTTATTGGATAAACGAAAAGTTGGTGGCGACTATTGATATCCGCAACATTTATGATAAAACTCAAAACAAACAAGTCACTTCTCCCACCGTGTTACATGAACCAACAACAAAGAGTTGTTGTGATTTGCAATTGGGAAAACCGGCCCATGATTAATCTTGAAATTCATATTATGAGGCTTTATGAATTATTACAAACATGATTTGAAAACCCTTTAATCTGATTCCAATCAAATTACCCTAATGATGAGATGAAAAGAAAAAGTCTCTAGAAAATATTTGTTTATGTCTCTTTGCCTTTCTTTCTAAACATTTCCTTTTCTGTTTCATGTGATGGTCACAATGGCGATCTTGAAGAAGCAAGAGGAGAACCGAGGCTACCATGAATTTGAATTGCTTGAAACTTAAAAAAGATCCAAGATACTTGGAAGAAGAACCTTAAGACTTTTTGTAAAGTTTGCTTTGGGAAACTTGTAAACCTTGTAATTTAAAATCAACTTCTCATGTAATTTGAAATCAATCCAATTGTACTCTTGTGTATGGATGATATAACCTTGTTTTGTAATTTAGACAAGGGACTCTCATGTGTTGCATTCCGTTATTATCCAGGTTGTTTATTTCACACCTTCCTCAGTCAATAATGAAGAACGAGCCAAGGTTGAAATGGTCTCAAAGGTTGATGTCACTCTCTCATTCAGATATATGTTGGTGTCTTTACTTTCAAAAAGATTTCACCTTTATTGAGCATTATGGAGAATTCCCTAATGTACCACTCCTTGGCATAAGGGGAGGTATCACTTACAACCATTCTCTAGCGCTATGACAGTTTGGTTATACTCGAAGATATGGTCCTCATGATATGATTCTCCATGACATCGTATTTGACTACGACAACGATCTCCATGGTTATCGCCGAAGATTTATGCACGCTTGGGGCATGGTGAAGAAAACTGATACAAAAACCTTGGGGCATAAAAATTCCATTTCTTGGGAACCTTACCTCAAATGTTTGCGAGCTCACGCTCAAAACCTCATAATGTCATATACTGCTATCCTGCCAGTGATCATAGAACCTATTGCTGTAGGAGACGAACCCTATACCATTCTTCATCCAGACATGCCTACTGATTTTGAAGAATTAAAGAGATCCTGGATTCAACTCAAAGAAGAAAGGTATACATTTGAAGCCCAGTGCTACGCAAGCAAGAAAAGAGTATTGGAGTTGACAAAGCTACTTCACAAGGAGAAAGGCATCAACACCTACTTCAACACAAAGAGGAAGCATCCATAGGAGACCTAAGCTCTAGGAATTTCATTTTACTGTCTAAAATTTTATTTGTACTTACTAAGTCAACTAATAATAAAGTTTGTTCTTGCTTGTTTACCAAATTTAAATTCCTAAAGGTCCTTGAAAACTTTGCATTGCATAACATTGCATATCATAGCATAACATCTCATAACAGGTACACTGAAGACCGGTTTTCTCATTCTCTCACTATTTATTTCAGCAGAAATGGCTCTCGAACAGACTGTCAAAGATCTTCAGGCTCAGAATGCTCAATTCCAGGAAATGTTCACCAGCTTAGCTCAAGGTCAGAAAGATCTGAAGAAGCTCATCACCAGAAAGAAGAAGACTGTTGACCTCATTAACATGGGGGAAAGGTTCAAAGGTCCAGTCAAGGTGGTCAGACAACTTAATTTCTCAAACAAGAGCGGCAAAACTGAAAGTAGCGTCAAAAACAATGAAGGAAGCCATCATGAGTCTGAAAACGAAGGGGAAGACTATATAAGCGAGCAATATCTTAACGACGAAAAGTACAAGCAACTTGAAGACCGCCTGAATGCTGTGGAGAATTTGAAAATGTCAGGGTTAAACTTTGATGATTTGAGTCTGGTTCCCAGAGTGGTAATTCCCTGCAAGTTCAAGATCCCTACCTTTGTTAAGTATGATGGCATTTCTTGCCCGAAGTTGCATCTGAAGTCCTATATTTAGAAGATCCATCCTCATACTAAAGACATGAATCTATGGATACATTTATTTCAAGAGAGTCTGTCTGGAACACAGTTGGAGTGGTATTATCAGCTAGAGAATACCCATATTCATACTTGGAATGATTTGGCAGATGTTTTCTACAAACAATACCAGTACAATGCTGAATTGGCACCAACCCGTATGCAACTGTAGAGTATGTCCATGGGTCGTGACGAGAAGTTTAAGGAGTATGCTCAGAAATGGAGAGATCTAGCAGGTAGAGTTCAACCACCCTTATCTAATAGGGAATTGGTTGATATGTTCTTCAGCCGGATTCATCGAGCTGTTATTGATAGGAGAACAAATTGAAGTTGGAATCAAGAGTGGAAAGATTCAAGTCGAACATCCTCGAATGCTGTAAAAATATCTTTTGGTGGGAAGAAAGAAGCCAATCATGTGTATGGTCAGAAGAGCCGTGACAAAGCTGATCACAATCAATCTATGGGGGAAGTCTTGATCTCTAATCCCACGCCAGTGCAACCTTACCAAGACAACGCACGTAGGCAGAATGCGCCAAGAAGACAGTTTACGAAGATCAACATGCCGCTATCTCAAGCACTACAACACATGTTGAAAGCAGAGCTGATTACTTTGAGGGATCCTCCTCAACATGTCAACACTTCCTCTCCAAAGTACAATCCCAATGCAAGGTGTGCATACCACTCTAACAGACCAGGGCACGACACCAACAACTGTTGGGCCCGGAAGAATAAGATTCAAGACATGATTGGAGCTTAGGAAATTGAATTTGATCCTCATGTCGAAACTCCGAATGTGATCAACGCACCAATGCCTGACCATGGTAAAAGTGCCAACGCCATTGACAATGACTCATATGGCTTTGATGTGAATGAGCTGACCATTCCCCTGATGACTGTCAAGAAAGATTTGTTGCAAGCTGGTATATTACCAGGATGTCTTGACAACTGCCGTTGGTGTGCATCTGAATCAAATGGATGTTCTTGGTTGAAGAAACGTGTTCAACGCATGATGGAAAACTGAAAAGTGTTATTGCTAAAACCTTCGTCTGTAGAGAGTCTGTGCGAAGATGTTGCTAAAAATCTGAAGATCGAAGACATATGCGAAGTCGTACTAGAAGTATAAGATGCCTTGGGGCAGCCCAGTGGAAAGTATGATTTCATGGTGAATTATACCGCTCCTAATAGCTACAAGATCTCAATTGAAGACGTCAAGGCAACCAGATAGGGAGACGATTATCCTGAAGAATATGCTGATGTGAACATAATAAGGATCACCTCTGACGATCCTGCACCTAGAGTGGCACCTCTCATTATTAACTTGCCCATATCAATTCCATGTTCCTCTGACAAAGCTATACCTTGGAATTATGGAGCCGAAGTTTACTACTATGGCGTCAAGCAAGAGCCATTAACCATTGAAGACAGTACAGTAAAAACTACAAATCCTGACATTGACAATATCATAGGATCAAGCAAAGTAACCAGAACTGGAAGAGTATTTTCTCCAAATATCTCTCCTCCAAAAGAGACTTCTACACCAATTCACATTCCTGCTACTGAACCAACACCCGAGACTCGAGGGAAAGAGAAAGTGACTCAACCTGCTCAGACAAAATTACTAAAGAAGTTGTTGAAGGTACCTTCAGACAAGAAATGGAGGAAATTCTGAAGATTATTAAGAAAAGCGACTACAATGTTGTGGAACAGTTAGTACAAACCCTGTCCAAGATTTCCATGCTAGCTCTGTTGTTGTGCTCTGAGGCTCATGCTAAAGCCTTGGTGAAATTTCTGAAGAACTCTCACATACCGCAAGACACTTCTGCTGACCAATTTGAAAGTTGTATTGCTAGTCGGACTGCTAACAATGGTTTAGGCTTTTTTGATGCTGATCTGACTCATGTCGGAAGAAAACATAACAAAGCCTTGCACATCTCTATTGAATGCAAGGGCATCACTTGGTCTCACGTATTGGTGGATATTGGCTCTGCTATAAATGTTCTGCCGAAGAGTGTTCTCGACCGACTTAATGCTGAAGAAGTGGTCATGAAACCTAGTGACATAATCGTAAAAGCTTTTGATGGTTCGAAAAGAACAATACTTAGAGAGCTCGATCTTCCGATCAAAGTGGGTTCCCATACTTTTGACTCTAGTTTCTTTGTGATGGACATTCTTCTAGCTTATTCTTGCCTACTCGGATGCCCTTGGATACATAGGGCAGGCGCCGTTACCTTAACCTTGCATCAGAAGTTGAAGTACCCATGAAGGGAAAGATTTTACTGTATGCAGAGAGGAAAAATAAGCCATTTGCAGTCATTCCGATACATCAAAGTGGAAGGTGAATTTGTTGAAACCCCCTATCAAGATTTTGAAGTAATTCCACGAGTCATGCCTGTCGACTCTCCTGTCACTCCTAAAGTTACTAGAGTTCCACCGAAATGGCCTCGCTGAAAGATGCTAGAGCTGTAATTGAAGGAGGTTGTACTATTTGGGGTCAGTTACCCGATTTTCCATTCAAATCTGACAAGACTAGTTTAAGCTTCACTTCCAAAGGTCAGAAGATGATACACCGCGAACGTGCCGGCGGATCTCCATTCCACATCAACAAGAATGGGGTTCATTCTATAGAAGACGATGATGGTGACTTTGACATCAATAATTGGATCTTCCCGACTCATAACGATGGACTCAACAATTGGAAGACTGAAGATGTTATACCAATCTCCTTTAGACAAGAGTAATTGCTTTTTCTGTTATGCTTTTATGATTTTTTTTGAACAATAAACTCTAAGCCTAGTGCCTTTCCCGGGGCACCACGGCTCGTTTGTGAGGGTTATTATTTGTCATTCGCATATTTTCATTCAATAAATCATTGGACTTTTGCATTCAAATATTGTGATATTTGTCATTCTTTTTACTTTATCACCCTTTCAAAAGCTAGGTGTTCTTACACCCACCCACATAATACACTACAGATCCATATTCACTTCGAATCTCGTCGATAACGACTCTACTATTGCTAAATATGACTTCGATATTCCGCTCTACCAAGCCGAAGAGGAAGATGAGGAAGATTGTGAAGTTCTGGGAGAACTTGCTAGACTACTACAACAAGGAGAAAAGGATATACATCCACACGAAGAGCCAATCGAAGTTGTGAATCTAGGAACCGACGAAGACAGAAAAGAAATCAAGATAAGAGCGGGTCTTGAGAGCAGTGTTAAAGAAATATTGGTCCAGATGCTGTAAGACTACATCGAGATTTTATCTTGGTTCTACGAAGATATGCCAGGTCTAGATATTGACATTGTGGTACACCGACTACCAACGAAAGAGGGTTTTCTCCCTATGAAGCAGAAGGTTCATCGTATGCGTCCTGAGATGTCTGAGAAAATTAAAGCTGAAGTTGTAAAGCAATTCAACACTGGTTTCTTAGCCGCTACTTCTTATCCATGGTGGGTCGCGAACGTGGTACCCATACCTAAGAAGGATGGCAAGGTGCACATGTGTGTAGACTACCAAGACCTGAATAAGGCAAGCTCGAAAGATGATTTTCCTATCCCACATATTGATGTCCTGGTTGATAATACCGCTAAACATAAAGTTTTCTCTTTCATGGATGGTTTCTCCGATTACAATCAGATCAAGATAGATCCCAAAGATATGGAAAAGACTACTTTCATTACACACTGGGGCACTTTCTGTTACAAGATCATGTCGTTTGGGTTGAAAAATGTTGGCGCCACATATCAGTGTGCTATGGTGGCCTTATTCCATGACATGATCCATCACGAGATAGAAGTCTACATTGATAACATGATAGCTTGATCACAAACCAAAGAAGAACGTCTTGATCATTTGCAAAAGTTGTTTTGATATACTGAAGAAATACAGATTGAGACTAAATTCGAGCAAATGCACCTTTGGAGTCAAATTCGGCAAGCTCTTGGGATTCGTTGTCAGTGGTAAAGGTATCGAGGTTGACCCTGCCAAGGTCAAAGCTATTCAAGAAATTCTAGCTCCCCATACTGCGAAGGAAGTCAGAGGTTTCTTGGAACGACTGAATTACATTTCTAGATTCATTGCACATCTAACAACTGCTTTTGAGCCAATATTCAAGTTATTGAAGAAAGATCAAGAGGTAAAATGGAACGACGATTGTCAGACAGCTTTCGACAAAATCAAGGAGTACTTACAAGCACCTTATATCCTGATGCCACCATTTGAAGGAAGACCTCTCATCATGTACTTAACAATATTAGAGAATTCAATGGGGTGTGTGTTGGGGAAACATCACGAGTCTGGTCGAAAAGAGTATGCAATATACTACCTTAGCAAAAAGTTCACCGACTGTGAAACAAGATACTCACAGCTCGAGAAAACTTACAGTGCTTTGGCTTGGTCTGCTCGCCGACTAAGACATTATATGTTGACTCACACTACCTTGTTGATCTCTGAAATGGATCCGATAAAATACATATTCGAGAAACCTGCTCTCTCCTGAAGAATAGCAAGATGGAAAATAATCTTGATCGAATACGACATCCAATATACTACTCAAAAAGCAATCAAAGAAAGTGTGGTAGTCGATCATTTGCCTCATCAAGTCGTAGATGATTATCAGTCTATGCATTTCGAGTTCCCAGACGAGGATATTATGTTTGTCATTAATTACGAAGAGCCTGGACCAGACGAAGGACCTGAGCCAGGACCCCGATGGACCATGGTCTTCGATGGAGCTTCTAACGCACTTGGCAATGATATTGGCACCATAATTACATTTCCCAATGGAAGTCATACACCTTTCATCGCTAGACTATGTTTCAACTGCACCAATAATATGGCTGAATATAAAGCATGCATCATGGGTATCAAAGCTGCTATTGACTTGAGGATCACACTCTTGCAAGTATATGGAGACTCAACTTTGGTGATTAGTCAGATTAAGGGCGAATGAGATATGAAACATCTGAACCTCATTCTATATCGAGAGCATGTGCTGAATCTGATCCACTACTTCGAAGAAATCACTTTCGAGCATATCCCACGAGAAGAAAATCAGTTGGCAGACGTGTTAGATACCATGTCATCTATGTTCAAAGTCATATGGGACAATAAATCTCCTTAGATTACTATTGAAAGACTAGACAAACCAGCACACTATTGCGAACTTGATGTTGAAGGAGTAGAAGAGAAACCTTGGTTCTACAAAGTGAAAAGGTACCTCGAGGCTCAAGAATACCCTAAAGGGGCATCTGTCAATGATAAGAAGATTTTACTCCAAGTTCTTTCTCAGTAACGACATCTTGTACAAACGCAATCAGGACTTGGGCTTACTCCGATGTGTAGACCAGAAAATAGCTGAATGAATTATGGAAGAGTTGCATGAAGGCGCATTTGGTACTCACTCTAGTGGACATACAATGGCTAAGAAGATTATGAAAGCATGTTACTATTGGTCCACTATGGAGGCTGATTGTTATCACTATGCTCGATCTTGTCACAAATGCTAGATATACACAGACAAAGTGCACGTACCTCCAGTTCCATTGAATGTTCTGACCGCCCCGTGGCCTTTCATAATGTGGGCATTGACATGATTGGAGAAATCAAACCTACCACTTCTAATGGACATCGTTTTGTCCTCATCGTTATTGATTACTACACCAAATGTGTAGAAGCAACCTCGTTCGCATCTGCTACCAAGAATTTTGTGGCTCGATTCATCAAACATAATCTTATTTGTCAGTACGGCATCCCCGAAAGGATTATCACAGATAGTGGTACCAACCTCAATAACAACATGATCACTGAACTTTGCATGCAGTTCAAGATAAAGCATCATAACTCTTCTCCATATCGGCCAAAGATGAAAAGCGCGATGGAGGCCGCCAACAAGAATCCGAAGAAGATCATACATAAGATGACAATAACTTATAAATATTGGCACGAGATATTGCCATTTGCTCTCCACGGTTATTGCACTTCAGTACGAACATCTACAGGGACAACCTCTTTCTCTCTCGTATATGGTATGGAAGCAGTTCTACCTATCGAGTTTCAGATACCCTCACTCAGAGTACTCAAGGACGCATAGTTAGACGAAGACGAATGGGTTCAGACTCTACTTGACCAGATAAACTTAATCGATGAGAAATGGATCGCAACCATCTGCCATGGTCAGATATATCAAAAACGAATGATCAAAGCCTTCAACAAGAAAGTCAAGCACCGAGCGTACCAGGTTGGCGATCTAGTAGTCAAGCGCATCATCCTACCACAAGGTGATCCCAGGGGAAAATGGACTCCCATCTATGAATGGTCATTTGTAGTCAAGACAGTATTTTCCGGCGGAGCCATGATACTAAGCACTATGGATGAAGAAGACTTCCCACACCCTGTGAACACAGACATAGTAAAAAAAATACTACGCATAAATGAGACCCGCTAGGTCGACTGGCCTAGGAAAAAATAAGGGTGTCCAGGCGAACCAAAAGGGTTCGGGCAAAAGTTAGGGACATATATATAAAAAAAGATGTTCACCCGGCAAGCCGAAAACCTGTAAAGTCGGCTTGAGCAAAAAAAGGTATCCTAGTAGACTGAAAAATCGAAAGGGCGGTCTAGGTAAAAGTTAGGGATTAAAATCGTATGACTATGTCTCGTCAAGATAATCAAATTACAGACTACCCTACTATCAGCTTCAAGTTCAAATGACACAGATCAATCCATTCACCTTCTTATGGCAGCAATGAGATGAGATAGTCGAAAATATATGAGCAATAGTAGAGTTGAAACTCGACGAGATTGTTTCCACATAGATTTTACTATTTTCCAAATGTTTTCGACAATTTCCTCTTACTAGGATATTTGTCTCTCTGTATACGAACTGCCTGTCTATAGGCCCCTTTTCAAAATTAATACAATCCTCCTTTTCCAATTTCAAAATTTTTACTTTTATCTGTTTTGTTTGCATAAGTCCAATGATTGCTTTTTATGATTATATCCATCTGACAATAAATATCTGTTCACAAATACACGAAAAGCGAACAGAAACAACAATTACTACAGACTCTAGGAATTGGGATAACAACCCAAGTCACCAACACATCCCAGGAGAGTCATTTTCACATAAATGTTCCCATAGAATAATCTCTACAATCCCCACAGAGCCATCGCTCCCTCGACAGAGACAGATTTCCCAACAAGACTACTACTAAATCATCTCCTTTCAGCAATGTCCAACGCTTTTGTTCATCACGTTAGTCCCCGAGCAGTGATCCTATCAACTCATCACATTAGTCCCCGAGTAGTGATCCTATCAATTCATCACGTTAGTCCCCGAGCAAGAATCCTATCAACTCATCACATAATTCCCCGAGCAGTGATCATCTACGTTATCACGTCAGTCCCCGCGCAGTGATCATCTACACTTTCAATTCATCATGTTAGTACCCGAATGGTGATCATATCAATTCATCACATTAGTCCCCAAGAAGTGATTATATCAACTCATCACATTAGTCCCCGAGTAGTGATTATCTACATCATCACGTCAGTCCCCACGCAATGATTATCTACACTCCCAATTCATCACGTTAATCCTAGAGCAGTGATTATCCACATCGTCACATCAGTCCCCGCACAGTGAATGTCAACCTTATTACATTGGTTCCCGAGCAGTAACCAATCATCAATCAACTTATCATGTCAATCTCCGAGCAATAATAGGTTAGTCAGTATCACATCATTCCCCAAAGAGGTTTATATACAAGATATTCATCCCCAGCTGAGTATCTCTCAAGATTATCATCCCCCAACAACGTCGATATCCAAACTTGAAACTTGGTCAGATAGTGCATCAAAGGAATTCACATTCCTATTATTCCCCAGCCCAGGTCGCCAATTACTATATCCCTAAGCAGAAATCAAAGATCCCCAGCAGAACATTTTTATCCTCTTTAGGAAAGATACCACAACATCTACATTCATACATTATTCATAAAAAGTCATGACATGTGCATTATCATATACTCGCATGCATCATAATCTACATAGAATTAATCATATCCTTTCAAGTTAAATATTCCCCCGCAGGTGAAAGTTACTTTCCAGACAGAAGGTCAAAGATTAATACCCGAAACAAGACGGGAAAACTATCTGAACGGCCATAAAAGTTATCACAACAGGACCTAGATTAATGCCCGAAATAAGACGGGAAAGCTATCTATGGCCCGAAAAATACTCATTTCAGATATAGCCAAGACGAAGGTTTATTCTGATCCCCTCATTACTCTAGATGGCATCTTTAAGCCAATCTCCGACTATGCCAATACATATCAGTAATCTCATTCCAAGATAAGCGTGGAGCCTAACATACGACTAACTTTCCAGCATCAACTTCTCCAAATGGCATCTTCAAGCCCATTCCAGTGCATCGTCAACTGATGATCTCATTCCATATACCAGCGAGTGCATATTTTCAGGTGTACTCGAGTGTTCAATCATCTTCTACTTTCAGGTCACGAATGGCAAGCATATCAATCTAACCCTTCAGGTACAAGAAAATTGAACAGGGGCAACTGTTATACCTCAAAATTTTCCCTCTTATTTCGCAAGACAATCCACATCTCCATACTCAAGAATTTCTCAAGGGTTGACTAGATGAACCTCTCCTAAGAAATCAACCCACAACTAGGGTTTTGCTTCTTTAAAGACAAAATCAAGTCCTAGTACCTCAAGTGGTCGTTATACCTCCTCATATGTTCCAAGGGATCACCATGTCAAGTTTCAAGCCTTACAACTCAAGTTTGCTCAATCAATTGCTCAGATGGTTGAAAATCAATTGTAATGGACAAAAAGTCAACTGTGGTCAACATACAGTCAAACTTCATCATTTTTTGTCAACATCAATATTTTGAAGTCACATTCATCATATGATCAAGGGTTGATCATGATTCATCAAGAAAAGTCAAGATTTGATCAAAAGTCAAAGTTTCCAAATTAGGGTTTTTGGACAAAAAGTCAACAGAACTTTGACCAGACATAACTTTCACATACTTTATCAGAAATTTTTCCACAAAATCTCATATTTAAGAAGATTCAATTCTCTACAACTTCATGTCTCACAAGCTTTGGCCAAAGATGCATCATTTAAGAGTTATGGATCAAAACATTAGAGGTCCTTCTAAAAGTCAACAAAAGTCAGCTTTTTGCAAAGAAGTTTACATGAACATAGAAACTTCAATGAAGATGAAACCAAACGTAGTGTTTAGAGGACATCTTAAGCTTTCTAAAAAGTCCAAGAACACCAAAAAATGTTGAAAATTGACCAAGATACAATTTGAGCAAGTTTGACATTTTTGAAGAGGTGCATGAAAAGAAATACCTAGCAAATTCAAATTTCTTCCAAATGGACCTAAGATTTTATGATCCAAACTTAATCTTGACATTATTCATTGCCTGAAAACTCAAATACACGCCCATCTTTTATTTATTTAATTTATTTTTGAATTTAATGATTAAAATTCAATTTTAATTAAATAAAATACAAAGGTAAGAGTTAAGATGAGTTGGGCTTGGTTTCTACTTGTCTTGAGGTCCAAGATAGCCCATGAGAATTGCTAAATTCGTGCAAGGAGCTTTAAGGCAAGGTTGAATCACTTTTGGAAAGATTTGATGAAAATTCCAAATCAAATATTCTTGCATTGAAAGCATATATTTTCCTCATAACTCTTGACCTATTTTTCATCCTCTATATATACATGATACATTCAAACATCGAACATAACGAATCCTTGCCTCAAAAACAAACCCTAAATTCTCAAAAAATTCAAGAAACTAGGGCAAATCGTAACTCAATTTCCAGCCACTTTCAATCACTTCCAAGCACTCCACCGTGCTCCTGAGGTAACATAGGGTAAGTATGGATCAAAATCCATGGCCAAAACATCCTGAATTGCATGCATCATGAAGCTCCGATTACATATTTTTCTTAAATTCGTATTTCTATTTTTATGATGTTTTGATCCAAACCAACAATGTTAATCGTTTCCTGAGGTTTATTAGAGCAGGTCTGGGACATCGTTACAAGCTTTTCATGGCTTAATCATAAATTGCCATTGTTAGGGCATAGTAAATGGAAAACTTCGTATCTCCCTATACAAAGATTTTCAAGTCAAACGGACACCACCAATCGATTCGCAGGGGTCGATTTAGGGGGATAAGGTCTTTTCCTTCGTATCTCTGACTCTATGTTGGCCAGTTGAGGCAGGCGTGGCTACGAATGATTGGCCGATTTGAATTTTCTGGGACCCACGCGCGCGTTTTTGTTTTAAGTTCAACTTTCAAGAACTAATATCACTTACATATTTATGGTTGTATCCAAATGAATGAATGTATCACTGCCCCAGTGGTCTACCATGCGCGCGCTAGTCCTTTGCCCTCTCCAAGGTCGCTGGTTCGAACCCCACCTTTTACAATTTTTCACAAACATTTGATTTTTGCAGGATATCACATAAAATCAATTGGAGCCATCTCTCTAACACCACGTGCAATGTGGTCCAGTGGTAAAATTTTGAACCCATGACCTCAAGGTCACGAGTTCAAACCCTGGCAGGACCAAAATTAATTTTTACCATTTGTTTTCTAACCTTTTCTCTTATTTCTTATTTTTCTAGTTTAATTTAATTTTCTTTCAATAATTATTTATACTATTTTCAAAAATCACAAAAATAATTTAATTTCAGATTTAGGTTAGTTAATCATTTAATTAATTTTTGACATAAAAATAATTTATATTTTCTCATAATTTTAAATTATTTTTCATGATTAATTAATAATTAACCTAGAATTAGGATTTTCACATTAAAATCAATTTAAAAAATACCAAAAATATGTTTCCTTTGCAATTAGGGTTTAGATGTCATCCCCTATTCTTAAGACATTTTTTCTCCAATTCATTTACTTTATTTCACATTTAAATTCTAGAAATCGATGTATAGGTTGCAAAGTTATTTTTTGTAATAGCGTAGATTTACTTTTCTCGCAATTTACTTTCCGCACCTATATTATGTAACTACTCCAAAGCCATTTAATAGCGTAGGATTTACATTTTCGCACGTTTACTTTCCGCACCTTTACTTTACTATATATATTTAACTGCTAGCTAATTAGGGTTTGTATGGCAAGATAAAATTAACCCTTAGATCACTTCTAATCTCAAGATAAATATTCGAATCGAACACACTCATCACACTTGCACCCCCTTAGGGTATGCTCTCTCGTTTCCTTTCGGAATACAATGGTCATGTCCCTCAGACGTAGGGATACCATTAGCAAAGCTTCCTACGAATAACATCATCATAGTCCCTTCGATACAAAGATCATAGTCCCTCGATGACCCTCGATTATTGCTTACAAAAAAGTGATGAACATCCCTTCGAATTGCTAAGGTATCCCTACCTGTTGCCTTCAATGACCATACGATGACCCTTTGAAAGTACCTTCATATCCAAACGGATAGAGGTACCTACTAACTAATGGTACAGATAGCACTATCCTAAAGGATAAAGAAAAATAACATGGAAACGACCATTATGAGAAGGCAATATGTGACACCCTAAATAATTCGATTATTAAATAATTAAAATTTTAATTATTAATTTAATTAGAAGTTTAATTATTAATATTTTTGAATTATTGAATTTAATTAATTAATTAAATAAATGGAAGAATCAGGGTGTGAGGTTGAATTGGCAGGTGTGAGGAGTAAAGTACTCTACCTATTCTAATTATTATTTTATTATTATTATTGGAATAATAAAAGGAGCCAAATAAAAGGAAAGAAGGAAAAAGAGAATATTGGAGTTTCTATCGTACGTACATTGGAGAAGAGAAAGAGGAAGAGAGCAAAAGGTGTCGAAATTCGAAGAACCCATAAGGTAAGGGGTGATTTCGATTGATTAATATGCTTATCGGTTTTGATTTCAATAGGATTGATCATAGCATGTTAAGAATCTCAATTTAGTAATTCTAGGTTTTGTAGGAATTATCCCAATTGATGTCGGATTGTGTAGAATTGAGTAATTTGCATGATATAGGATCATTAGGAATGATCGGTATACGTTATGTTGCATGTTACAGTTGTTGGTTGAGTGATTATACTTCCTTGGATTGTCTGGATTCGATTGGAATTGATAGGAATTGGAAGTGGATGCATACTGCTGTCAAAATGCAGATTTTTGGTTCTGCAGGTCGCAGGAATCGGTTTCCATGTGGGAGGAATCGGGTTCCTGGTACAAAAACCAGGGAGGATGATTTTTGTATAAGTGGAAACCGGTTACTCCTAGGGAGGAACCGGGTTCCCAGTTCAAATTTTCCAAAGAAATTGCATTTTTCAGTGGGAACCGGTTTCCATCCTGGAGGAACCGGGTTCCGCATACAAAATTCCAGAGGCGTGTTATTTCAAACCTATGAGAACCGGGTTCTCCCTGGGAGGAACCGGTTACCACTGTGCTATTTTCAAAAATATTCCAAACTTTGAAAACTCGTATTTTATGAACCATAACTCCGATTCGAGTGCCATTTTGGGCAGTATTCTCTAAATTAAACGTACTATCTTATAAAATTGAGAAATTTCTATTTCATAAATTTTATTTTAAAAAGTGTCTATTTTCCCATTTTATGAACCAAATACAATTTTAGAAATGTGACGAGCAGATTAGAATTGTTCTGACTGATTGGATTGAGGATTATGCACTTACGTGTTGTGCTTGTTGTTTATGCACGATTATGTTGTGATCATGTGTTGTTTGATGGTATTGATTATGTATGGAATGATGTTGTGATCATATTCTGTTATTTGAATGATTGCATGCTTTTGTTGTGCATGCATATGCATTATGGTAGAGTTAATTCCCATTGTGTGGAATTTGCCAATAAATTCATTATGGGTGGTGAGTTGTGGACGAATCGATGTTGGTTTTTGGTACCACATACATTGAGTCTGCATTTGCATTTGTGTGAAATTGTAACATGTTAGGATGGCTTCCAGTGTTATAATATCATTGTTGTTGTTGTTGTGCATAATGAATGTAATTGAATAAAATTATGCTAAAAAGGGTGGATTAATATACTTGTGATATTTTATTGTTTTGAGGAACTTATAATGCATTTTAATTATGATGAAATCTCACCCTTACTTTTATGATTTCAGATTAAGGTTAGCAACTCAGGAGTTGGTGACGATGGCTTATAGAGCTGTGCTAGTTAGTTATCCGCGTGTCAATTTCATGCTCTGATAAGTTGTAATACTGGGGAACATTTGGCTGAGAATTTGTTTCGTATTTCATTTGTTCTTTGAATTATTTTAGGAATAATTGTGATTTGAAATTATTCCGGTTTTGTTGTTATTTTTCCGCTGTGTAGAACATAATTATGGACTTTGACTATTTGAATAAAGTTCTTCAGTAAAAGCATGACATGTTGATGAGATTGTTTTGTGTATTTTAATAAATTGTAATGCCCTTTCGTTTATGTTAACTCTGATTTAATAATTAATTCGCGGGGTATTTTAGAAGGGGTGTTACATAATAGACTCCTAATTGCTTGCTCAATCAAACTACTTTCACACCTCACACTTTTCAAAAACTTTCCAAAACACTTTGTATACATTCCAGCGAGAATCATTACAAAGTTAAACATTTTTCAAACAAACATTTCTGAACACTTCTTATACATTCCAACGAGAATCATTACTTTTCTTTTCGAAATACTTTTCATACTGCACAAACACAGAAAGCAATTTTTCAAAAGTGAGCTAAGAAACTAAGAGCCCGTAGATAACTACGGATGGAAAGGGTGCTTATACCTTTCCTTTTCATAACTTCCTCCCGCACTCAGAATCTAACGAAGGTCTTTTCATGTTCTTTTCACCTTGCCTTTATTGGATAAAAGAAAAGTCGGTGGCGACTCTTGCTATCCTCAATATTTGCGATAATATGCAAAATAAACAAGTCAGTTCTCCCACCGTGTTACATGAACCAACAACAAAGAGTTGTTATGATTTGAAATTGGGAAAATCGGCCCATGATTAATCTTGAAATTCAGATTATGAGGCTTTATGAATGATTATGAACATGATTTAAAAACCCTTTAATCTGATTCCAATCGAATAACCCTAATGATGAGATAAAAAGAAAAAGTCTCTAGAAAATATTTGTTTATGTCTCATTGCCTTTCTTTCTAAACATTTCCTTTTCTTTGTTTCATGTGATGGTCACAATGGAGAGCTTGAAGAAGCAAGAGGAGAACCAAGGCTACCATGAAGTTGACTTGCTTGCAACGTGAAAAATATCCAAGATACTTAGAAGGAGAACCTTAAGACTTTTTGTAAAGTTTTCTTTGGGAAACTTCTAAACCTTGTAATTTAAAATCCACCTCTCATGTAATTTGAAATCAATCTAATTGTACTCTTGTGTGTGGATGATGTAACCTTGTTTTGTAATTTATAGTTTAGGCATAAAATCTTTGAACAATGTTGATCATGGATAAAATATTCTCCCTGAAATGTTCTTGAAAGTTTAGAAATGTAGAGATGAAGTGAAGATTTGTATAGGGAATCACTAAATTTTAATTTGATTCACATGTAGAAATTTTCTTTTATTCTTAAATAAGAATGGATGTTGAAACTTGTATGAAGAATATGCTTGACATTATGCCATGGAAATGATTTTAAGGATTCATTCAATGATTTTGAAGATTCATTCAATTTGATAAAGTGTCGCTCTTGTAGAAATTTAACAAAGAAACTTTGAAGATTTAATCTTGAAAACTTACTTATAACTTTGGTGATCTTCTCTTAAAAGTTCAAACATTCCAAATTGTTTCCATCCATTTGCCAAATTTGAATTTGAGATTGAAATCTCCTTGTATCATGCAACTTCAACTAATAGAAACACTTGCGTAGAACTTGCATTTACAATACAAGAGAATAATGATATGGCTTGCAAATTAGAACAAAAAGAATATCTTGAGTAACCTTAGTAATGCAACTTCCATGAAAAATTCACCTCGTATTAAGAATAGGTCATCAAAAGACACAGGCTTCACCAAATCAGTTATGAATTCACACAAAATTTAATTTCAAGTTTGAACTCCAAGATAAAGGAACAGATTTTCATTGAAACCAGAAAACTTCCCACGAATTATGACCATATTTCACATCAAACTTCACCATGAATTAAATAATGGACCGAATTCTCTTGCAAATGTCAATAAAGACAAATTATCTTCTCAAACAATGCAAAGCAAGTGATTATTCACTCACTTGAATTTTGAACTTCATATTTAATCCATAAACTGATGCCCCAGATGATTCATCCTCTGAGATCCAACCAGAGGACGGTAACAAATGAAAACTTGGCCAAATAATACACATGATACCTATGCATCCATGATTTTACTTAACAGTGAAAGATTAAGGATAATATGAGCGCCTGAATTAGAGGTTGTAAGCTAAATGAATGAAGGTGGGGCAAATTTTAGGGTGCGACACAATCCTTCTGCAAATGATAACCCTGTGCGCCTAGGGAATTTTCATCATTCTTCTCTTCATTCCAGATCTAGTTATTCCTATTATTTTGCAACACCCAAACCATGAACGCCACTTTGAGATCTTCCTTACTACCATATGTATATTTTAAACATAACTTTCTACGATATGCTACTTTGAGATCTTCCTTACTACAAATTTTATGGATCACATCCTATGTGTCCTGCATGATAGAAAGCCTTAGCCTGATGATATGTTCAAGCCCTGCAATACTCCAATAATTAGTCGTTAATGCACCATCGAAGAAAATGAATCACTCGTCTTCCACGTCGGTATTACACAACTGCAACTTTATGGGCAAGGAACAAAGATTTGTCAAAGGATTTTCCTAGTAGGAAGGTAGCCCCAACATAAGCACCATAAAAGATGTTTACTTTTAGGGGCGCTTTAATTTTCCACCAACTTCACCAGTCACCCTCAAACCTTCTACTTTTGAATTTATGTTGCCTCTACCACCTGAGTTTATATCCTATTTTAACATTATAGATTTCATTCCTCTCTTCCTTCCACACAATACAATCCTTCGTAACTTCATCCATAAGGGAAACTTGCAAATTATTGTTCTCAATCTCAGGTGAAAACAATTATGCAATTTTGTTACGGTCTCATTGCTTACATTAAGGGAAAAAATGTCGCTCTTGTGGTGCTTCTAACCAACAATCCCCTTCACACCTTATCCATGGATCCGACATCACCTTTATCTTACTGTTGTTCCCAATCCTTCTGCTCCCTAGTACTAACACTTCCCAAAATTTCCAAAGACTCCTCCATACAAAGTTTGGATTGGTACCTAACTCGCTGCTAGAAAAGAAGAATTAGGAAAATATTTGGATTTGGAAACTAAGGTATCTTGGTTGGTCATGATATGCCAGCCTTGCTTCGCTCAATAGTTTTGTTAAAATAATGTAGTTTTGGTTAAAATTAAGGTTTGCAAAAGACTTTGACATAACCTATCTTAAAACAAGTTTTGATTTTGGTTATATTGTACTATTTTGAATACGTGTTTTATTGTTTTATAAAAAATTATGCTTAAATAAGTAAGAAATTATTCTAGATCAAATTTTCTTTAATCGGGTAGTCTCAAATAATGGCGCAGCAAGTTGTTTTGTCAAACAACACAAAAAAAAAAAAAAAAAGAGAGAGAGAACAAGTGACTCAAAGTATTTCTACCTCAAATTTCACACAACTTTAAAAAATGTTGCATTACATGAAAGGCATATGAGGGATGGTTTTATAGATTCTTGTAATTCAAATAATTTATTTTAGTCACAAGTTAACTAACTAACAAATTAATTCCTAGCTAATTTTAAACTCTCATTTAGAATTATTACAACATCCCCAATAATTCTAAATATCTATAATGTGGGACTATTTTCTCACTTACTCATACTTGCTATATTATTCCAACAGAAGTCACATTAGTCAAGCTCAATATAGCCTCGCTTGAGAGACAATTAGTTTATATCAAATATGATTATCTAAACTTCCTGACTAAGAAACTTAGAGTTTCCTCGGGTGAGATCTGACATATAAGTCTCGTAAAAGAGGTGCGATCGAAGTCTACTGTAAGAGACTTAACCTAAAGTCTTGTCATATAGATTGATAGAAGTCTCTCCTGAGAGAGGTCTAACATCTCTCCTGAGGGACCCGAAGTCTCATAATCTAGGCTCAATAATACCTCATCTAATGGACTAATAGTTCCCATTAAACAACCTTATCTAAACACCTCGTCTGAGAGACTTGGAGTTTCCTCAAACATGATATGACATATAAGTCTTGCCAAAGAGGTGCGACTAAATTATAGCCTAAGAGACTTAACTTAAAGTCTTGTATGAAGGTTTGATATAAGTTCCCTCCGAAAGTTCTAACACATATCATAAAGGAGTTTAAGTCTCGTTAGTCAGAATCACCACATGATCTTACTCAGGATACTTAGGAACTCGTAATACCCAAACACTTTATAGTTAAAAGCACTTTACCCTTTGTCAAAGACCTCGTGCTTGAGGAATTGTGTAGTGCTATTTGTAAAAGGCTCGACCATGATGGGAGAGTGGTAACCACCAGGAGGGGTGACACCTTTATTTCACCCTCAATTAGGAATTATCTTGCCCTAAGTTCACTCCTTACTCATCTAATCATGGGAAACATGCGAAAAGAATTTCCTCTATTAAAGGGAAGTCAAGGTCAACATTGACCACGTGGGAGGTTACCAGTTCTTAGAAAACCCTAGGCCCTAGAGATTCTATAAATACCTTGCCCTTTTGAGGGCAAAATGACATATCACATACCATCATAAAACATAAATAAATAGAGTATCTCACCACTTTGAGTAAACAATAAATATACACACTTGTACTTTTTGACAAGTACAACAATAAACATTTATTGGTATTTTTTTGTCATCTAGCCTAGTGGCCAGAGTTCACCCTTTAAAGACGAACAAGTGGGATATTGTGGGTTCGAACCTGAGACCATACACATGATGTCCCTACGCAGCTACCAATTGTGTTGACTTAACGAGACATATTTTTTTTAATATACTAATGAACCAATAATGATACTCAAGGTATTCAATCAATGTTAATTATATAATTCACGAGAAGTGATTATACAATGATTCAATTTGTGAATTCTAAAGTCAACAAATTTTTCAAAATTAAATCACCACTATATCTCGATTATATACTAAGAAATAAATCAGTATCAATGAAATAAATGATAATCTACTCTAAGAATAAAAAAACCTAAGCATGAAATATCCTACGAAATTCAAATGCGAGAGTAAGAGAGAGAGAGAGAGAGAGAGAGAGAGAGAGAGAGAGAGAGATACATATGGATTTATAGTGCTTTAGTGTTCATCCTCGCTCTATCTACGTGTACTCTTTAATGGTTTTCCATTAGAACATGCATAGCTCCATTTTATTTTGACAAATATTCCAAGAGTTTATACAATCAATAGTCCATAATAATGCTTAAGAAAATAAATCTTATATATGGATATTTACTTGTATACAACTTCACGCCAAACTCTTTCACGCAATCTTTTATCGATTAACGTTTCTAAATCATCAAATTTCCCTAATTTTGCTCCAAGCCTTCATTTGTAGAAGTCAATCTTTGATACTACCAATTCCTTCAGCGGTGAATTATCCGAAGTTTTAATAAGATCTCAGCCTTATCTATAACCTTCCACACAGTTATTACTAAATCTATCTAAAGAGAAAAACCTTTTTCTTTTCACACTAGAATTTGTCAGCACCAATGGCAACTCCTCAATATTGCAAGAACCTGAAAATAATTACCCAATCTTCAAGAATGGTTAGTTTCAAGTCATCATCTCCCCCCGATCAATCACATATCTCCCTTTATTAAGATCTAAAAACAAAATTGAGGTTGAAGATGAAAGAAATTTGAATGCAACAATTTTGAACTTTTTCAAAGTGAGAGTGAGTTGTTTTCACAGAAAATCACAAAAATGATTATGAAATTTGTTTTATGAAAAATGTTGCAAAGGGTTTTATATATGCTTGAGATTAAGCATGCAAATGAGTGTTTAAAGTTAGTTAAATTCGAATTAAGAACAATGAATGATTTGAGTCAAATAAGCAAGTGAATAGAACAAAAAGAAATAAGATTTTTGACCTATTTAACGCTTAATTAGAATCAAGCGCAAAACATGATTCAAATTGAAGACCTCATTAGTTGAATCATTCGAATCAACTACATTGCCCCCTGTACAATGCTGAAAAATTGTGTAATTTGAATCGTGTGCAAAATTTGATTTGAATCAAACTGAGCAGAGGTGACAACAAAATTGCTTGATTTGAATCATGTGCAAAACCTAATTCAAATCAAATTGTTTTAAAATATTTGGTCCACCATGTTGAATTTTATTTGAATCATAATGTGTGTTTAATTTGAATGATTTGAATCAAACTCAATAAATCTCAGTTTTTCATGGTTTTAAAAGTACTTTGAGATTTTCTTTGCACCTAATGTGAATAAAAAACACATAGTTTTTATTCCATTGGCTCATGCAATTGACTAAAAGCATCTTGATTAAGTTAAATTATAACCATTATTTTATGCATGCTAAAACGAATAACAAATCAATTTTAACCTTGATTCAAAAGACATGCAATCATGAGGGAGACTTAATAAACGATAATAAACGAAAGTGATAAGACAAGCAACAAAATAATCGTATTGGGGTGCTCCCCCTGCATGTGATAAGTACGTGCAAAAATATCCCTAGGGATATGCAACTTATTTATCTCCCTTTTTTATGCTTGGAAAGCTTTCACTTAAATTTGAGTTGACTTTGAGCTAAAAGCAAAAATATTTGTGCCCCCCTTGAAATATTGCACACAAACCACAACATAAAAGTCATAAAGCAATTTTAGACTCATTACAACTTTCTTCCCATTTGAAAACATCAAAAAGAGATACCAATTGTTAAGGTTATTTGAACCAGACTACCAAACACAACAAGTGATCAAACCTATCATGTAAAAGAGTGCATTAACAACTTAAATAATGCATGGACAAGTATACATATGCTCAAATGCACATAATTAACAACACACCTTTAAAAGACATAAATGCCAACTAGAATAATCAAAATAATCTAGAGATTAATGAGTAAAGTAAATAATGTAGTAAGCAAACCAATGAATGCGTCTAGAACAAACACACACGCAATGATACAAACCAGATACAAGAGTTATAAAAGCATACCAATGTAGTCGAAAAAAGTATGATTTGATACAAAGTAGTGTTAGTGAAAATAGAATTACATATCATATCAAACTAAACAAAATTCTCATTCTATTTAAAGCATGAGGAATCCAAGATTCCCAAATCCCAATAGATATTGTGAAAAGGGTTTGATGTCAATGGTTTTGTAAAAGTGTTAGCAGACTGACTTTTACTATCAACATATTCAAAAACAACATCCCCTTTTTCAACATGATCTCTAAGAAAATGATGTCGGGTCACAATATGTTTAGTTCATGAATGAAGTGTTGAGTTGTTAGTGAGACTAATAGCACTACTATTGTCGCACTTAGTTGGAACGCAACAATGTTTTAAATCATTATTTAGTAATTGTTGCTTTAGCCATAAGACTTGTGAACAACAACTACCACCAACTACATATTCGACCTCGAAGATAGAAAGTGCAACACTATAATTCTTCTTACCGTGCCAAGAAACTAAATAACTTCCAAATAAGTGATATGTAGCACTAGTACTATTCTATTTGACTTACACCTTGCGTAATCAAAATCAAAATAACCTACTAAGCTACAAGCACTAACTTTAGGATACCAAAGACCGTCTGCGAGGTTCCATTAAGATACTTCAAAATACATTTTACGATCTTAAAGTGGTATTATTTAGATGATGTTGGATGTCTAGCACACATGCATAAACTTAACAAGATATCTGACCCACTCATAGTTAAATATAGTAAGGATCTGATTATACCTCTATACTTGGTAATTTTGAAGTCCACTAATATTTCGTATTTGTCAATAAGCACATTAGATGCCATAAGCATTGAGATACTTTTTGAGTCTTTCAAATCGAACGACTTGAGAAGCTCTAAGCAGTATTTTGTTTGACTTATGAAAGTGTCATCTTTGATATGGTTTGAGTCAAATGAGCAAGTAACTGATAAAAATAAATCACATTTTGACTCATTTCATGATTGATTCAAATCAAGTACAAATCATGATTCAAATCAAATACACTAAGATTCGAATCATGTACAAAATCCAATTCGAAACAACTACAACAGACCCTCATGGAAAATGCTGAAAAACTACGTGATTCGAATTATGAGCAAAATTTGATTTAAATCAAATTGAGCAGAGGTGACAAAAAAATTGCTTGATTCGAATCTTGTGCAAAACCTATTTTGAATCAAATTGTTTAATTTTTTTTGGTTCACCCCTATTGAATTTGATTTGAATTAGACGGTGTGTTTAATTTGATTGATTTGCATCAAACACACAAAATCCCAATTTTTCATAGTTTTAAAAGTACTTTGAGATTTTTCTTTGCACCTAATTTAAATTTAAAACACATATATATTTTTATTCCACTTACTCATGCAACTGACAAAAAGCATCTTGATCAAGTTCAAATGTAACCTTTGTTGTATGCAGACTAAAATGAATAAAGAATAAACTTCAACCTTGATTCAAAAGACGTGCAATCATGAGAGAGACTCAACAATAAATAATAAACAAAAGCGATAATGCATTCCAAGTCACAACTAAACCCGAAGTCAATCTCTTACCCCACCTAACCCCTGTAATGCCTCAAACACTAATAAAACTAAATGTATAATAGGTACCAATATGTTGTGTGCAAGTGTAGTTGGAAGTCCCACTTTGCTTAGAAAAACAGAGGTTGAACATGTTATAAGTGAGATGACCCATATACATATCATCTTAAGAATTTGGGTGAATATGTGGTGTCTCTCATACTTGTTGAGGTGAGTCTTTGACCTTTAGGTGACTATTTGACCTTATGCGAATGCTCCTCATGATGAACCAACAATGGTATCAGAGCCAAAGATTCAATTAAGGGACCGACTCATTGTATCAAAAGTCTTCTTAACATGGTAGTGGTCTGACCGCATGTCCTGTTGAAGTTCCCACAACATCGATACAAGCCTGTGGATGAAAGAGCTTCTGCTTACAGGGGGCATAATGGATGAACTCATACTTAAGAGGGATATTGTTGTGCACAAGTGTGTTAGAAGTCTCACATTGCTTAGAGAAATGGAGGTTGATGGACTTACACTTAGGGGGAGATTGTTGTACACAAGTGTGAGTTGGAAGTCTCACATTACTTAGAGAAGTAAAAGTTGATCACTTTAAAAGTGAGATGATCCATACACATATCACCTTAAGGTTTCGAGTGAATATGTGGTGTCTTTCTCAGTTGTTTGGGTGAGTCTTTGACTTTTATAGTTATTTATAAAATGATTTATACAATTTAATTATTAATAAAATGACTTTGTAAAGTAAATGACTTTGCTATATTATTTTTGACTTAATATCTGTTTTGGTTCCGTATATTAATTTTGAGATTTATTTTGATATCTTAACTTTAAAAAGTCCATGTTAGTCAATTAACACTTTAAACGTATCATGTTAGTCTATTTTTGTCTAATTATGACGGAAAAATTCAGAATTAGTCTATTTTTGTCTAATTATGACGGAAAAATTCAGAATTCGATCGTTAAATCTATCGTATATTAGACAAAAATGATTAACATAGTACTTCCTCTGTTACATATTATAAACAAATTTTACTTTTTAAATTCATTAAATAATTGATGTATCTTGACTGTATATAAATCAAATACATTTATTATTTAATGAATTATAATACTAAATTAGTTCACTTTTATTTAGTAATTTCCATTTGTTTATTTTGTTTTTCGTAATTACTATTTTTTTTATTTAACTTTATTTTTTTTTATCATTTTTGATTAGTAGAGTACTATATAGAAATTTTATTATTCTTTACTTTTTACAAATAAATTACAACAAAAATAAAATAAAGATCATTGTCTAATGAAGTAATGTTATAATTTAAAATTAGATATATATTTCCATTTGCAATAATATATAAAGGCGAAATATTATTTTGAAATAGTATATTTTTATTTTGAATATATGTAAAATTTTATTTTAATCTTTTAATTATATTTTTAGATTCACATTGATCTTTTATGTTTTTTATATTATTTTAGTCTTTTAACATTTAAATTTTTTTATTTTGTCTAATTAGCGACAAAAAACTTTTAAATCGGACAGTAAATTCATCGCTAATTAGATAATAAGACTAAAATAAAATATTTTGAAAGTTAAAGAACTAAAATGAGATGAAAAAAAATTAAAGGACCAATGTGAATACAATTGTTTAATTAATAAAGCAAAATAAATATTTTGCTTTAATATTTAATAATTATAATTAATTGACATTTTTAAATATATTTACTTTAAACAATGCATATTAAAATATATCTAGAACTTATCAACCAATTAATTTAGTTAACCCAAAGTAATATAATAATATTTATAATTTTTCTTATCCTTTGAATATTTTTCCATTTGTAAAATTAAAAATAATTTAAATAATCATTTTTTTATTCTAATGAAGTAGGTTCTAACTCTATTAGATGCAAATTCATTGTATTTATAATTTATGACAATTGTATCTATAATAATATATAAAATGGAAACACCATTTTAGTGTAGCTGATTTTTTTACTCCAAATAGCCCTTTTTAACTTTTGATTTAAATTTAATTTTTGCTATTCTTTTATTTTTTATTTCATCTGTCTCATATTATTTGTTTTGTCTCATTATTTGTTGTAATTGACCATTTTACACAAATTAAAAATAAAATAAAGAGAGAATAATAAATTTATCAAATTATCTGATTAATTATTGATGTATTTAAAATAACATTAGTATTAAGTGAAAAAATAATAAATTAATATTAGATGATATAATTGAAAGGCTAAATATAAAATTGTATTGATAATCTAAAATAATAACTATTTTGGACAATTTTTTTTCTTTTAAATATGACATTTATTTTGAGAAGGAAGAAATAGTATTTATATATTATATTATATAATTAATTCGTTGAAAAAAACACAGACAATCAAACTTGAATTTTAGCATATATAATTAATTTAATATATATATTTTGAAAAAAAAAATTCTTCTATACTAAGAGGAGTTGATTGATTTTTTAACAACATACATATTCATTGATCTATAATTTATTAATTTTATGTTATTTGATTAAATAAATTATAAAAATTAAATAAATTTTAGTTTATAAAATATTTATATAATTTAATTATTAATAAAATGTCATTGATATAAAAATAAATATCAATAAAATAAGAGATTAATCTCATATATTTTCAGGGAAAAAATTATATAGGATCAGTCTTTCTTAATCATATATATAAATATTATGTTATACAATTTCTAAAAGAGAAAATATATTAATCTTTGACAATTACAATTAATTTAAAAGTTTTCAAAAATGCATTAAAAAAGTTCTAGAACTAATCATATAGATATCTAACTTTTTTTATCCTATGAATAATATAATAGTACATATTTATAAAAATTTTATCATTTTCCATTTGTAAAATTAAGAAACAACTTAAATACTTAATTTTCCCATTTGTATAAAATCTTTGTATAGTATAGACATGTGTGAAGTGATCCAACGATGTACTCCTAGAAAAGTTATATAGGCTACACCTCGACACTCAACCCAACGCATAAAAAACAGTGCCGATTTCTAATTGGTCCACGTTTCTCACGGGCCCTGTAGGCGCGTGGACCCCATCTCTTTTAAATCTCGATTCCCTCTTTTGATAGCAACCTCTCACTTCCACCTCTCTAGCTCAGCTCAAAATTACTTTCCTTTTATTTTATTATTATTATTATTATAATTATTATTTATTATTTTTTTTCGTAATCTAATTCTTAAGGAAAAAAATTCTAATAGTTTAGAATGTGTTAAAAGATCATAACACTGATCAAATATTATTTTTATCTAAAAATTAAATATGATATTGTTCGGATTACATTTTAGAATATCTTTTATCATTGAAATCT
This sequence comes from Vicia sativa, assembly GCA_021764765.1. Classification (NCBI taxonomy): domain Eukaryota; kingdom Viridiplantae; phylum Streptophyta; class Magnoliopsida; order Fabales; family Fabaceae; genus Vicia; species Vicia sativa. The sequence goes on from CM038794.1 coordinate 289,380,086, forward strand.
GACATTATTAATTTTTATTTTTTGTTATTATATATACTTTTATTAATATTTTTATTAATTTTTATTATTATATATACTTTGAAATTATTACAGAACCAACGAACCTTTTCCCTGTTTTATTTATTATTTATTTTTTTGCTAATCATAAAATCAAACCAATTTTCGTTTCGCCTCTCACACTTCCCGGAACCTTCTCTTCACTCCTTTCACCAATTTTCCGTTGCCATGGTTTCTCTCTTTCACATCTTTTTCATCTTTTTCATTTCATATACTCCTATATGATTTATCAACCCACCTTTCCTCTTATTATAATTTAATTTTAATCTCAAACTAAACCAGTTTAGTTATTAATTTCTTTTTTGTATTAGAGAGAAAGAAATGAGATGAAGCCGATACAGCTTCCACCTCCAAGCGCCACAGGCTCAGCTACAGGTTCTCCTAACCGTCCTCAGCGCCGCCGCAGAGATCTTACGCTTCCGCTTCCACAACGTGACACAAACTTAGCCGTTCCGCTTCCGTTACCTCCGTCTGGTGGTAGCGGTGGAAGCGGAAACGGAGGAAACGGGAGTGGAGGAGGAAACGGAGGAGGAACGAATCAGAATCAGAATCAGCAACTAGTGATTCCGTTCTCGGAGCTTGAGAGGCTGAACCGGATCGGAAGCGGTAGCGGAGGAACGGTTTATAAAGTAGTTCACAGAATCAACGGCCGTGCGTACGCGTTGAAGGTGATTTACGGTCATCACGAGGAGTCGGTCCGTCGTCAGATCCATAGAGAAATCCAGATCTTGAGAGATGTTGATGATGCGAACGTGGTGAAGTGTCACGAGATGTACGATCACAACGCTGAAATTCAGGTTCTGTTGGAGTATATGGACGGTGGTTCTCTGGAAGGGAAACACATCCCTCAGGAGAATCAGCTTGCTGACGTGGCGCGTCAGATCCTCCGTGGACTGGCTTATCTCCACCGTCGTCACATCGTTCATCGCGACATCAAACCGTCGAATCTGTTGATCAATTCGCGGAAACAGGTGAAGATCGCTGACTTCGGTGTTGGTAGGATTCTGAATCAAACGATGGATCCGTGTAATTCATCGGTAGGAACGATTGCTTACATGTCGCCGGAGAGGATAAACACTGATATCAACGACGGACAATACGATGCTTACGCCGGCGATATATGGAGTTTAGGTGTGAGTATATTGGAGTTTTACATGGGGAGATTTCCGTTTGCGGTTGGTAGACAAGGTGATTGGGCGAGTTTGATGTGTGCTATTTGTATGTCGCAACCACCGGAAGCACCGACGAGTGCTTCGCCGGAGTTTAGGGACTTCGTTTCGCGGTGTTTGCAGAGAGATCCGTCGAGGAGATGGCCGGCTTCGAGGCTGCTTTCGCATCCTTTTCTTGCTCGAAACGTTTCTCATCAGAATCAGAGTCCTCCAAATCTTCATCAAATGCTTCCTCCTCCACCAAGGCCACTATCTTCCTAGTTTCATGACTTCATCATGTATCTTTTTTGTTTTTTATTTTAATTATGATTATGATTATTATTACTACTATTTTCAAAAAAAGAAGAACTAAATTGGTTGAATCAGGTGCTGATTGTTTAGTGTTTACTATAACATGAATGATGATGAATGTAGCACTGGTTACCTGTTTTTAATTTTATTTTTATCTTTATAAATGTTATATTATTATGTACCAAAATGTAATCCAAATCCAAACGCTTCCTTTATTTTGCTTAAAATTATGTAACTGCTTTTCACTACTTTTGTTTTGTTTTTTGTTTTTAATCTTTTTATGCTTAATGATTGTGCACGTTTGGTTGGTTGAAGGTAATAGGAATAGAATGATGCATTGAGAAGGATTGAGTTTTGTTCTTGTTCTTTTCTGTTTTTTGTTATTGTCATAGATAGATAGATAGATTTATATTAGTAATGGTAATGGTAGTGATTTGTAGTTAAAATAGGTAATCTATTCTAACCTAAATCTATATATGATGATGATGATATGATTTGTTGAGTTGGGAATATTTGTTTCTGGGACCCCATTTTGGTTCATGCATTCAGAGAAATGTAAAGAAAGAATCATTAATGGGTATAAACTATAAAGTGAGATGGAATATATGATTAACCTATAGAAAAGGTGAAAGAAGGAACATAATCTCGTTCTTAAACCCTTTTGGGTTTGGCACTTTTCTCAATATTAGTGGGTTTGGTTCTTTTTAAGTGCTTTAACTTTTGGTTATTTGAGTACTCATAGAATGGTTATGTTTTTCTTTGGGATCCTAGTTTTTATAGATGATGAAGATTAAGATATATTGTTTCTTTCTTCTCTCATTCTATTTGGTTTCATTGATTTTGGTTGTGGTTATACCAAATTCTACTAGAAAAACATTGCAGTATTATCCAAATCTGGTAATTGCTTGAAATGGAGGTACCATTTTGGGTACCTATATCCAATAGATGGGTGGTTGCTGTAGGGGAGAGGAAGATGGTTGAGTTGTGATGCCAATTATTGCTAAAATTAAAAGTTTGAACTGTAAAGGGGAGAAACATGTGTGTGATTATCCACTTTAAGGGCATATGAATGTGTTATTTGCTATTGCTGGAATCACGAGTTAATTTTATACTAGTATATGACAGTGGAAGCAAAATCAGTGGAAAACAGCTAATATTAGATATATGAGCTATGAACCTAAGAACCTAAACCTCGTGTATTATTGTCTCATAAGGTCAAACTAAGCCTTCATGCCTTAACGCAGGGTAAAATAACTGTCAACCGAAAGTATGGTAAGGTATATGAAGAACTTGATTATTGAGTGTATGATTGTATCACTTTTTGGATGTTTTAAAATATGGTGGAAATTCAATGTATACATAACAGTTAAGATAATTTATATATAAAAGATAAAATAGAGTCTCAATTTGTTTAAATTCAATGTATAATGTGACAATTTACACTTATTTTGCCTTAAATTTAAATAAGATGTAAATTTATTTAAATTTAGTGTATAGGTATGATAATTTGCGTCCCTTTTATCTGAAATAGAGCGCAATATTACACTATTATAACAACAGCTATAAATTCTTCATAGATATCTAATCAGATGAATTTACATTCGATCATATGTCTAAAAAAATGAATACAAAATATATTTTCCATGTTAGTGAAATTATTTGATTGAATTTATGTAATGTTATGTGAAATTAATTTTGTTATTATAAAAAAGTTATTTTTTTAAATTTATTTTATAATTAAGGTATGTATCTGTATATGGTTTGGTTCAGATATTACTCAATGAATTATAATTTTTTCTATAATAAAGAGTGAAGGAAGTAATTGAACTAGTTTACAAATATAAAATGACAAAAATATTTAATTATAAATAACAAGTAAAGTTCTAAAATTAAAGTATAAATTTAATAGAAAATTATAATTATTGAACATGTATATTTTAATTATATGAACTTATAACTTTTTATTTTAATTTTTATAAGTTATAAATTAGTAAATGGTAAGAAAGCAACAATTATTAAACATATATTTTTAATTATATAAATTATAAGCTATAAACTAGTTTATTGCATTTTTCAAACACACATTAACTTCTAGAATTATAGTTTTTTCACTTTCAACTAATTTTAATTTTGTGTTGAGTTTAATGTTCAATTCAATTTTTAATCGAATGCATTAGAATATAAATGATTTTACATTAAATTTGATTTTAGCAAAACTAGTTTTGTAAAATTAATTTTTATAATTAATTATTGGATTAAATATACTTTTGTTCTTTATAAATATCTCAAATTTCTTTTTTAGTTTTTACTAAAAAAATGATATATTTTGATTTTTATAAAATTTTTATTCATGCAGTTTTAGTCCTTGTTATTTTTTAAAATTTTAAAAATCGTTTAATTATCTTTAATATTTTAAGTTTTTGAATAATTTTTTCATACGTGTTTAAAATACTATAAAATATTTTTTTATTAAATTGTGGAATTTTTCAAAATGAGATGAATTAAATATGAATTTTTTAAATTTTAAAAGATATTCATGAAGCTCAACTTAGAAATAAAATTTTAATTTTTTTTTATAAAATTTTAAACATGTATTCAAAATAATTATTCAAAAATATATATCAATTTAATAAGAATGATTAAAATTATGTGTATAATAATTTTATAGGAATTAAAAGATATAGAAAAAACATGTATAAAATAGAAAATTTATATCTTACCTTAGTAAAGTGACATTTTCTTAAAGTTCCATCTAAATATATAACTATTCTATATAAAAGCATAGAAAAGCATTTAATAAATTTTAAAGGTGTTAGTAAATAAAAATATCCTAAAAAAGTTTATTTATTCTATCTCTTATAAAATAAGATGAAATAGTAAAGAATTTGTTTGATTTTAATGAGTTTATAGAAAGTTAACTTAGATAAAATAATATTCTACTTAGATTTTAATTATATTTAATTTTATAAGTAATTTAATAAAAATATATATTTAAAAATATTAAAATTTACGAAAATAATTTTTTTTTAAAATATAATTTAACAAAGTTATGAACTTTCAGTTAACTTGACAAATTTTATTATGTTTGTTAAACAGACATTAATTTATCTAGAATTATCGTTTTCTTTTTACTTTCAATTAATTTTGATTTTGTGTTGAATTCAATGCTCAATCCTATTTTTAATTGAGTGCATTAAAAAATATTAATGATTATACATTGAACTTAGTTATAGCAAAATTAATTAATTTTAAATTAATTTTAAATTAATTTAAAATACAACAAAATTAAACACAAATTCAAGTGAATGTCAAACTTGAATTTTTAGATCAATATATATATATATATATATATATATATATATATATATATATATATATATATATATATATATATATATATATATATATATATATAATGTATCCACAATTCTTCAAATTTAAACTTAATTGTAAAATATAAAAATATATCAGTTTACTATAGTAAAGCGATGCTAATAAATTTGTACCTAATTACATAATCATCTTATTAAATCATAAAAACATAAAAAATGCTATTAAAAAAATTAAGAATTTCATAATTTTAAAGTTTTTTAAAAGATAAAACTGTTCACACAAAAAAAAGAATATATTGATTCATAATCTTATAAAATTTTATAAATAATATAAAATAGGATGATAAATTGTGTGATTTTATCGAGTTTATCGCATGTTAAGTTATATAAAATAAAATTCAACTTATATTTTATTTAAATTTAACTTTACAAATAATTAATTCAAAATTTATCTATTTAAAAAAATATCATTATAAAATTGAAAACATTAAAGCTCGATTTTAACAAAGTCAGTTATAGGTATAATCAACTTTCTTACTCAAGTTCTTTAGTTTAATTTACTATTCTACTTTAATCTCTTAATTAAAACTAAAAATATTATAAATTAATCTTTTATTTTATTTCGTTTCTTTTTATTTTTTTATTTTTCAGATGTTAAATTTTGGTGATATAGAACTTTAACAAAGTTCAAATTCAAAGTCTAAATATAATTAATTATTTATATTACAAAATAGTGTTTTTACTTTATTAAATATAATCACAAAATTCTTGTGACTAAACACTTCAAACTATCTTATCCATCTCATATTCAATTCTTTATGATCAAATAAGTACTTTAAATTTTTATAATCACTAAACACTTCAAATCGGAAACTATAGAGATAATGTCTCCATATCCTCAGCACAAACACCATTGCAGCTAATTCTAGATCATGAGTGGGATAGTTTCTTTCATGAATCCTCAATTTCTTCGAAGTATAAGCAACCACTTTATCATTCTGCATAAGCACACCACCTAAACCCAATTTATAAGTATTACAACATACAACAAACTGTTCTTCAGGATTAGACAATATCAGAATCGGAGTCGTCGTCAATCTCTTCTTCAATTCAACAAAACTTTCTTCACATTGGATGTCCCACACGAATGCTTTGCCTTTACAAGTCAGGCGAGTCATTGGAAGGGCTAACATAGAAAAACCTTCGATAAATCTTCTATAATAATCAGGTAAGCCCAAAAAGCTTCTAATTTCTATAATCGACTTTGGAGCTTCCCACTGCAACACTGCATCCACTTTAAATGGGTCTACAACAATGCATTCACTTAAAATGACATGACCAAGAAAACTAACCTCTGTTAACCAGAATTCACACTTTGATAGCTTCACATACAACTTCTTCTCTTTCAACACTTGCAATACAATTCGCAAATGCTCGACATGTTCTACTTCTGATTTAGAATATATATAGATGTCGTCGATAAGTACCACCACAAACTGATCCAGATAAGTATGAAAAATATGATTCATATACTCCATAAATACTTGCGGCGCGTTAGTAACACCCAATGGCATTATAGAGTACTCATAATGTCCATACCGAGTTTTGAAAGCGGAATATCTTCATCCTTCACTCAAATTTAGTGATAACTCAATCTCAAATCAATCTTACTAAACACGCGGACACCCACCAATTGATCCATCAAGTCATCTATTCTCGGAAGCGGGTACCTGTTTTTGATTGTCACTTTATTCAATTGTCGATAATCAACACAGTCTCATACTCCCATCTTTCTTCTTCACAATCAACACCAGAGCTCCCCAAAGCGACACGTCTCACAAACTTTTTTTCAAACAACTCTTCTAATTGCTTCTAAACACTTGGTCACAAAATTCATCGATATGTTGTCCCACTTCCAAAAATCTAATTCAAAGTCTAAATATAATTAATTATTTGTATTATAAATATAGTCGCATTAAGTACAAATGCCGATTTACATTTGAATATTGAATCTTGCTATACATCTATAATACAAATTACCATTTTTTTCCAAAAATTAAGAAAAATAAAATATAATAAAAGTGAAATTAAAAGACTAACTCAGTAATATTTTTTAGTTAAAAGAACTAAAATGTACTAAACCAATACAATATATGCATAAATAAAGCAGCATTAGTTTGGAACTACGGTCTATATAAAATATCAGCAGTGCTATTTTGACACTGGATTTGCTTACACCGTATTTACACAGTATATAAATACATGGCAAAATGTTCTTGTGCACAGAAAGCAAAGCAGAATGAAATATTAAAAAATTAAAATCAGTATACTTTAGCTATACTTATGCGGTGTAGTTGTTAGAAAATGATGTACAAATATCTTTTCTATCATAGGTCAAGGAGTTGAATATTAAAACCAAAACTCTTTGCAAAGTCAAATATTTCACATTTTCAGTCATTCAAAAAAGACAAGTAACCTCAAAATTGACTTAAGCTTAAGAAAATTGACTATGACAAAGAATTAACAAGTTGCTTCTAATTGAGAAAGAGTGGCAGCAACTTCGTTCACATCTTCACCAACTTAATTAAAGTTAATTAAAAAAATGCACATGTGAACATGAGTATGGATGTTAATACTTAATAATACAATAATTCTATATATTTACTCTAGATTTTATGTTGTTATTGACGATATTGATTTAAAAAAGAAGAGATGCTTTAACTTTTGAGAATCTGTACCGTATAATTCTTGTTCATATATATTTGTTGTTAGTAGCTAGTTGCAGTTTGTGGATTATGCTTTTATAAAAAGAAAGATTATATGGATGTCTTGTTTAATACTTTTCCGGATTTTGTGTTAATCCGTACAGAGCTTTTGGATGGACTTGTTGGTGTTTATCTAAGTGTTATGTGCAATATGTACTAAGCTATTCTTTTTACTCTATAGTACTCTCAATTGAAGAATACTAAATACCAATTTGGATTAACAAAGAAAAAAAAAGTTGGATTTAACTTAATAACCAAATTCAATTGGAATTCCAATTTAGCGAATCATGAAACTTGAATGACATATTATCCTGTTCTGCTAGAGAATCAAGAATGGTTAATGAAATGACGATGACGAAAAATAGTTTTGTTGCTGTTGTGGGAGTAGACTTGTAAGATTAACATTTTAATGCCTAAGCAAGTAAGACAATGATGAATAATGTGAGTTAATACTTATATATAAGAGGTAGAGATGGACGTTCATCGCCATTTATTGAGTGGTGATTTGGCCTTCTCCTTTTGGGATGGTGAATGACCCTGAATAATTGTCTCCAAGACTTGTCGTGATGCAATAATTAGAAGTCTTTCAAAAAATTGGTTCGGCTTTAGCGTGCAGGGTTCACTGCTGGGAGAAGTGAAAAAGATTTGGGAGCCTGCATAAGTGATCTTAGAAACAAGTAAATTAAATTTTATTATTGTTTCAACGAGGATCTAAGAATCATTCCCTTATGTCGTCACCAATTCCATTTGCTACTAGGGGTGTGTAAAAAAACCACAAACTAAATTAGTATCCATATTAGTCCAAATTTTAAAACCCAACCCAATATTATATTTTAGAACTGGTTGCCCATTAATAAAAAACAAAAAAAAAATTGATAACCACATTTCAATTTGGATCTGTTATTGGATTTCAAATCTCTCTCACAGCCTCACAACACAACCCTACTCTCTCTCATAGCCGCACAACACAACCGTGAAGCTGCCGTCGTCGAGCCGCCATCTTCACCAGTCCCGATCCTTCCATCCATGCCATGTTAGTTCCTTACCGGAACCTCTCTGTTTGATTTCAAGTTATGGCTTTTTGATTTTTTGCATCCTTTCTGTTTGATTTTTTGTCTCTGTGAAGAATAATTAGAATTGGGGTTGGGATGGTTTATACTGGTATAACATTAGCTGTTGGAAATCTGGGATTCAACATTTACTTGTTAGTAGTTTTTCTTGCTTTCATGGATTTTTCATCCTGCGTAGCAACAAATTTATTGGAAAAACTTAGAGTTCCAAAAAACCTCCAATTCTTGTTTTCTCAATCTTAAGTGGAATCTGTTGTGTCATGTGTGTTGTTCTTGAGCATAGAGTGCTCGCAGCTAAAGTGGTGTTAGCAATGGTTGCGTTCTTTGATGGTTGTACAACTTATAATGTGTTTCTGTTATACAGTATAGAATTATTTCTGACGTGTGTTCGGAACACAACGACGTCGTTGGTGAGACAAGAGAGGTTCTTTTTATTATGCTTTACTCTATTGCTTGCTTGTTACTATTGATGTATAAGATTCTTCATTAGCTTTTGCTTCTAAGTTTGAGCTTGAAAATAGGATAATAAAAGTATCAAGTATTGATTGAATTCTGCATAAGTATTAGAGTGCCAGAAAGCATTGCAATTCTCGTAATAGACCATTAGTAATGTTGAGTATAATCAACTCTGGAATAACTATCCTTACCTTACCTTTCATAAAATCTCAAAGTTGGGCTGGAGAATTGATTTTCTCATAGAATTTACAATCCTGATCATTTATATTCATCCAAGATTGTTGAAGTTGTGTCATAAGCTAAAAGTTTAAATTTAATCATAGTTATGGGCTTGTTTCCCTAGATTTTAAGTTTTTAGGCTTTTGTTCTTGAACTAGTAAATGTGTATTTGTATATAATAAGGAAAGAATTTGCTAATCCATTTTTGTACATTTGCTTCAGTCACTGGGTGATACACTGGATCGTAACGTAAGTACTGCAGCGGGAGAGACACCTGATTTTTAAACCTTTAGCATCATTTATTTTTATGGCGGTGTTGGTGTTCTGCTCATTGCATTACTATTAGTGTGCTCAAATGTTGTACAATTGTATATGCGTGCATCACACATCCTTGTAAATTCTGGTTGAATTAAGACCACAAGCATCATGTATCTAACGCTTTTACTATTTTCAGTGTGTGTTTTGTCTTAGATGCGTGTTGCGTGTTGTGAATCATGTTGCAGGACCCCACATTCTAGTTTGTTCAAATTCTCACACAGTTTTATACACTAGATTTTGTGGTTCATCTTCATGTCTTATTGACACTTAGTCTGATTTAAGTTTGGAATTGAAAATCTATAACCATGTGAAAGTTATAATGAATGGATCACAAACGGTTCTTCAAATCAAAGCCTCATATCTGATTTTGTGTTTATTGCAGTGAATATTATTACACTCGGATTTACAAATCTGATCGGCGGACTTTTCATCCTTGCTCATAATGTGAGTAGCTTTCCATTTACTTATATCAGTCACTAATTTTCATAATAGTTGCGATCTTCTTGTACTTTATACGTTATATCTTAGTCAAGCCTTTTCTTTCATTCCTTTTCTCCAGCTTAAAGACCTGAAATATAGTCTCTTACTCTGAAGCTTATTTATGTTTGAATGAAATGAAAAAAAAAATAATTAAGTGAATTAATTTAGGAATAACTTCTTGTTATTTAATAATGCAGGGGGAATTACACATAACATCTTGTTAAAGTATTAGAAGAAGTTGCTGCTGAGTTTTATCCACACGGAAAATTTGTGCATGTAAGTTATTTTATTAACTATCTCGGGTTACTTGTTTGTGTTGGCACTTGGGAGTTATATTTGTATATGACTCAATAAAGCATTGCAATTGTCTAGTCTGATACAATCACAGAAGCATACATAAATGTGCTCATTTATCTTTGATTTCTTTGTCGATTCATGATCTAACCTAATTAGTTCCTCCTCGTAAATACGTTTACACTCCAGTGCTTTTGTGGATATCTTCCTTTGATATTGAAGTCCTAAGGTTTCCCACGACATCCAATTTCGCAAGCTCCTCAACAAATCGAGGTGAAAATTTCCAGTCCTCAGTTCCTGCGCCAATGTCCTGATTAAAGTTAACAAAACAAACACACTTTTATACACTTTTGATCCAGTTCTCTATTATACTGACTATCCTTTTCTTGAATGATGCAATACATGTTGTAGATGTTGTGTTTTAATTCTATTATGAAATTATGTAATGAACTGTGTGTGTTGAGTTGTAATATTGTATTTAGAATTAGAAGATGAAAAGGATAGTAAAATTAAACCATGATGTCTTGTTGGGGAATGATAGGGAACAAGTTTTATGTTGTTGGTTTTCTGTAGGAGACATTCAATAAAGACTCCAACACCTTTTAAGGCCAGTTTGTGTGTTTGAAGTCTGTATGTCTTCAAACTTATATGACAGTTAAAATAAACAGGTTGGCTAGAAAGGTTGAGAAATATTGTAATTTTCATGTTGCTAGCTGTTACTAATGCCTGATGAATATCCAATGTGTTTAGATATTTTGTTGGCTAACTTATAGAAACTTTTATTCTTCTTTGCTTGATTTAATTCCTACAAAAACTATGATGACAAAGCTAAAAACAATATGTTAAATTAACTTGCCAAGTAACCTTGTATATATTTATTTGGATATCTCAATATGTTATTTGGTGTGAAATAAAAGTTATGATAACACTATACTCATAGAGCACTCTTAGTTACTGTTTTTGGAAAGTGTCATAAAGCTGATAGTATCTGTTTTTCTTTATCTGTTTATCTCGACTCATTGTTTGCATGTAATCATTAATATCACATAACTTATTTTTTAGACAAGTTGCTACCGTAGATTGATGGTAGGAGCTCTAAGCTCATTTACCATCAATTTATTCGTGATCTACTATATCTGTGAAAATTGCACCGGTTTTACTTTCATCATTTTCATCATCAACATGTTCTATTATATCTGTTTGTCCTTATATTACTATATTTGTTTGTCCTTAAATTTTTGCAAGAGAGTTTGGGCAAACATATATTTTTGCAAGTTTGAGAGTTTATGTTTGCTTGTTGATTTAAAACTTCCTAATTTGTTTTCCTATTTTAAATAGAATCAATATGACTAATGTCAGAGCCACTTATGCAACATCCGAGAATAACGTTTCAACCCCTCCACCTTCCGTCTCTAATGAAAAGCCACCTCCTCACACTAAGAAGCGAAAGAATCGTTCAGAGGCTTGGAATCATTTCATTGTATCATCAGAAGAAGAACAAAAAGCTTCGTGCAAATACTGTGGCACAAAAATTAAGTATAGTAATGGAACTAGTTCAATGCATGCTCATTTACCGAGATGTGTTGTTTACAAGAGGCAAAAGACATCATCTTCTATGACAAGTGCTGAAGAACATGTTGGCTCTCCTTTAATTGTCAAGTTTGACCAAGAAGCTATTTGAAGAGCATTGGTTAAGATGTTCATTAACATGGAGATTCCTTTTCGGAAGGTCAAACATGAGTCTTTTCATGAATTTATGAGTCTCGCTTCACCAAGATTTCAGATTTGTTCGCGCACAACATTGGCACGTGATGTCTTGAAACTATGGGACACTGAAAGAATGATCTTGAAAAACTTTATATCTCTGAATTATCGAAGAGTTTGTCTCACCACTGATATGTGGACTTCTTGTCAAAAGTTGAGCTATATGTGTGTGACGGCCCATTTCATTGACAATAATTGGCACTTAAAGAAGAAGATCTTAAAGTTTTGTCAATTCACAAGTCATACAGGGGATGCTATTTGTGAAACGATGGGGATATGTTTGAACGGTTGGGGTTTAAACCGCGTGCTTAGTTTGACGGTTAATAATGCTTCATCTAATGATGTTGGGGTTGAACGTCTCAATAGAAGGCCTTTGTCTAAGAATAGTTTATTTATGAGCGAAAACCATTTTCATATGAGGTGTTGCGCACATGTATTGAATTTAATTATGAAAGAAGGTTTGAAAGACATTGATGATTCAGTTTATATAGTTTGTCATGCAGTTTGGTATGCTAGATTTTCTCCCGCGAGGCTTGCTAAATTCAAGGGATGTATTGATGAGGAGAACATGGACTATAAAGGTTTAGTTTCTCTAGATGTTGAGACTCGTTGGAATTCGACTTACTTGATGTTAGTATCTCCATCAAAACATGAAAGAACCTTTGAAGAATTAGGTTTTCGAAATAAAAGGTATGCGGATTCATTTTGCTTCATTAATAGAATATTGTTTTGCTATTGCTACTGTGTAACTTTATAGAAATGTTTTCTTTTAGTGAAATTTAATCATTGCAAACTATGATATAGTTTCTCCCTTTTATTTTGTAGATTGTAAATCATTTCCATCTCAAATTCATGGTTAAGTTTGCAATAACTCATTATAGGCTTCTTTGTATGTGGAAGGAAGTGTTCTAAATAAAATCATATATGAGGAATATTGTGTTGTAGCCCCACTGTTGTTTTGATACAAAACAAAGTGAGTAATATGAAGTAAAAGGAGGAGGAAACCCTACAATAGAGAACTCACTACTATAGCCTAGCCGATAAGAAATCATATTCTATGTCATGTTTATCATTGGTGGTTGTAGTTAATGTTTTGGTTTCTTCCCAGTTAATTTGTTGATGTAGCATTTTTGGTTTATGGATGCAAGTTTTTTCTTGAATTGATGTTGAAAGTTTTATGTTGTGCTAGATATGTGAATGAGTTGACAAAAAAGGGAAAAGGTGTCCCGACGAAAGACGATTGGAATCATGTCAACTTAACCATTCCATTCTTGAAGTTGTTTTATGATGCTACTGTACATATATCAGGGTCTTCTTACTTGACAAGCAATATTTATATGTTTGAAGTCCTCGGTATTTGAGAGAGCATTGTGGATATGTGTGCGTCTGAAGATGCACATCTACGTTCAGCAGCTCAAAAGATGAAGAAGAAGTATGATAAGTATTGGGGATCTCACAAGAAGCTTAATATGATGTTGTTGATTGCTCTAGCCTTCGATCCTAGATGCAAGGTTAAATTGGTTGATTGGATGGTGCAACGATATTATAATAAGTTTGATGCTGATTCCTTGAAAGAAACCTTAGAGTCTTGTTTGAAATCTATATATGAGGAATATTGTGTTGGCTTTATGCCTCCTCAAGGTAATTCAAATGAGTCACAAGTTTTTGGTAGTGTTAGCCATCCGTATGAAACTGTTGAGTTTTATCCTTCAGAAGGGTGTGACAATGCAGATAACGAATTAACTACTTATCTTGGAGAGAGTTTAGAGCGTAACATGGAGATAAATGTCTTAGAGTGGTGGAAAGTAAATTCTGGCCGTTATCTCATCCTTGCAAACATTGCAAGAGACATGCTTGCTATACCAATAAGCACAGTGGCGTCTGAATCTGCATTTAGTACAGGAGAATGGGTGCTTGATCCACATCGCAGGTCATTAACACCGAGAACTGTCGAAGCACTGATATGCACTCAAGATTGGCTCAAAGGAACATCTTCATCATTGATTACAAATGAAGATTTGATATTCTTGAGAGATTTGAGCAAGGTATGATAACTAAGTATATTGGCTAATGTATTATTATTTATTATGGCATAATGAAATGTATTTATATATTTTGTAGAATTACTTTATACGGAAGATGGTGCTAGTTGTTCAACCTCTCCAAACTCTATTGCATTCGAAGATGACTTAACGGTAAATAATTCTAAAGTTTTATATATGAATTTTCCTTCCACTCTTGAGTTATAGTTTCCTACATAACATACTGGATTATTTAGAAATAGATGATTAGTCTTTTGAGCTAAGTGCTTGTTGACAATTCACTACTCATATTAGATTCTATTCGATTAAGAGAATGAACTGAGTTGTTATTGGTTTATTGGATTATTTAGAAATAGATGATTAGTCTTTTGATGAATATTGTAATGTGACCTAAAAAATCTATGAACGACTTATGCAAACTCTAAGCATGAATTATGGTTATGTTGCAGACTTGATGACACCAAGAAGACACATGTAAGGTTGACTCCTGATTACGATGGATGCATTGAATGTAGCAGTTAATTTTTATGTATTTATGACTATTTGGTTCCGCACAATATTGACAATGTATTGACTTGATTGTTAATCATTTAATTATAACATTATGAACAATTCAATAGTGTGGTGTGCACATGCTTACTTAAAATTGTCAATGACAATAAATTGAGAAATGATTAATTTTTTTTAAATTATTGTCTTTAACATAAAATAATTTTAGAATTTTTTAAATAAAAAAATATTTTTGATATAAAACTTTATTTTTTAAATTGGTTTTAAAATTGGATTTTTTTTATAAAACTGGTTTTAAATTTTTTGTTTTTAATAAAACTGGTTTTGAAACTGATTTTATTTATTAAATTGATTTTGAAATTGGTTTTTTAAAGAAAATTAAAAATTGGTTTAAAATTGTTTTTTTTTAAAACTGGTTTTCGTGAGAAACCGGTTTAAAACCGAACCGATCCACATGTAAATCGATTTTAAAAATATAAATTGATTTTAATGAAGAAGTTTTAAAATCCAAACCAAACCGTATATATGGTTCAATTTAGTTTGATTATTGATTAATGCACATCCCTACTTAGTACATATAACCTCATCATTAAGTTACTAAAAGATGAAAAGAAATCCAAACTTGTAGTTAAAAAAATTGACTCTTTAAATTTGAAACTCCTTTAGGTGAACAAATTAACACCTTTGGATTAATAAAGTGAACAAAAAAACTGTATTAAGTTACTGTAAAATGAAAAGAAATCTAAAATTACAGTTACATAAATATTTACCTTCAAATGATTAAAATCTGAAAAAATTTGAAGTAAAATATGAAAATATTGAGGAAGGTTTGTGTTGGTGATTTTAGTATCACCAATGTATTTTAGTAGTAATGTGATTTACTAAAGGCCAATGCAATTATACGTTAAGTTCGGAAACGAGTTAGGGAAGTGCGGAGTGCACGCTCGTTGAGCCAATGTATAATCGAATACGAATAACTGAAACGGGGTTCCAAGGGGCGGAGCCCCTTTGGCCTTATTTTCGCACACAGAAAAACGATCTTTAATCTCTACATTCGAATCGATTTCGATTGCCAGAAAACCGATTGTTCTTCGAGAATTATCCCCGCAAAGATTTCGTGAACCCAGGCAAAAATAGGGTCGAAATACTTTGTTCAGAAAGTGAACAAACACGATTCTTCGAAGTTATCCAGGATTATCTTACCCTAATTTCTAACAAACGAACAAAGTACTCTGATAATCATGGCTGGAGGAAGCACCATCAAGGAGATGACTACAAACTTCGGAAAATTGGACAAGTTTCAAGGACAAGACTTGCGTAAGAAGATGCATTTCATGTTGACAACGTTGAATGTGGTACACGTCTGTCTACACCGATTCGTAATTGCTGGAGAATGATTCATCGAAAATATGAGGCAGATCAAAGTGGAGAACGACGACTACATATGCAGAGGCACATTCTTAACGGTATGTCGATTCCTTATTTGATATTTACCAAAACGTGGAATCAAAGGAATTGTGGGATGTCCTTGAATCCAAGTACATGGCAGAGGACTCATCCAGTAAAAAGTTTCTGGTAACCGATTTCAACAATTACAAAATGGTTGAATCGAGGTCTATCATGGAACAATTCAATGAACTCCTCCGAATCCTTGGACAGTTCACACAACACGGATTGAATATGGATGAAACAATATCTGTCTCAAGCATCATAGACAAGTTGCCTCCTTCGTGGAAGGATTTTAAACACAATCTGAAACATGGAAAAGACGAACTGTCTTTGATCCAACTTGGAAGTCATTTGCGCATAGAAGAATCTCTAAGAGCGCAGGAGGATGACAAAGGAAAGGGCAAAGAAATTGTTGGACCCTCGGTTAATATGATCGAAGAGGGTGGTAAGAACGATTACAAAAAAAACAAAGGAAAGAAGCGTGCCTTCAAGAACAACAAAGGCAGTTTCGGTGCTAACAAGAAACCGAAACTAGAATGTTGGAACTGTGGCAAAACATGCCACTTCAAGAAGGATTGTCGTTTCGGCAAAAAGCACAACAACGTGAATGCAAGTGGTTCAGGAAAGGGGTCTAAGGACCACTCCGAAAACCAAGGTTAGAAATCAATTCGTGATTTGAATAGTTTGATTAAACATTCGGTTTCACTAAATTCTAAAGCATTTTATGTGCAGGATGATGCTGCCGCGTGGTGGATTGATTTTGGTGCCACAACACATGTTTGCAAGGATCATTTCTGTTCAAGACTTTTGTTCCAGTGGAAGATGGTTCTGTCCTCTACATGGGAGATGATCACTTCGCTCCCGTTGAAGGCAAAGGAAACGTGGTGCTAGAATTCAGTTCTGGAAAAACTATTACTTTGTTTAATGTTTTGTATGTTCCTAAATTACGTAAGAATTTGATTTCTGGTCCTGTATTAAATAAGCTTGGATACAAGCAAGTGTGTGAATCCGACAAATATGTTTTATCAAAGTGTGGTGTGTTTGTAGGATTTGGATATTATAATAATGGTATGTTTATGATGAATTTGAATGGAATTCCTAATGATTCTGGTTCTGTATTTATGTCCTCGTCGAATGTTATCAATTTTTCGTTATGGCATGCTCGTCTAGGACATGTACATTATAAAAGAATGCATGAAATGTCTAAAGATGACTTAATTCCTAGTTTTAATGAAAATATAGAAAAATAAAACTTGCATGTTAACAAAGATCACTAGGCAACCTTTTAAAAGTATAACAAGAAATCTATCATTCTTGAATTAATACATAGTGATTTATGTGATTTGCATGCTACTCCATCATTAGGGCATAAAAAATATTTTATCACTTTTATAGATGATGCGTCTAGATTCTGCTATGTTTATTTGTTGCACACTAAGGATGAAGCTTTAGATAAATTTAAAATCTATAAAACTGAAGTTGAAGTGCAACAAAATGTGTTGATTAAAACATTACGTCATAGAGGTGGTGAATATTATGATCCTGTGTTTTCCCGTAGGAATCATTCATGAAACTACGACACCTTATACACCTCAACAAAATGGTGTAGCTGAAAGGAAAAATAGAGTTCTTAAAGAAATGGTGAACGCCATGTTATCCTACTCGAGTGAAGGGTTTTGGGAGAAACTATGTTAACGACTTGCTATTTGTTAAATAGGGTTCCTAATAAAAGGAACAAGACTACCCCATATGAACTTTGGTATAAGAAACGACCCAACTTAACATTTCTACGTGTTTGGGGTTGTAGGGCCGTCGTTAGACTCCGGACCCAAAAGGAAAACTTTGGGTGAAAAGGGTATAGCGTGCATCTTTGTTGGATATCTTTGAGCACTCCAAGGCCTATAGGTTTTATGTTATAGAACCTAATAACTCGATTTCTATTAACACGATAATAGAATCGAGAGATGCCATATTTGATGAGAATTGTTTCTCTTCTATACCTAGACCAAATATTTCTATACCTAATTCGGATGAATCTGTAGGGATGATCATTCAGTGATGTGCCAAGTGAGACACTTGAACCTAGGGAGCAAAGAGCTAGAAAACCTAGAACATATGAATCGATTTTCAATTATATTTGGTTGAGGGATCAAAAGATCGATTGATGCTCAATACTATTATTGCTATAGTATGAGGAGGATCCAAGAACATATGATGAAGTGTGAAATCTCGAGACTCTAGTTTTGGAAAGAAGCAATTGATGAAGAGATTGGCTCTATCATGGAAAATAATACTTGGTATTGATTTACCACCTTGCAAACCATTGGGTTGCAAATGGATCTTCAAAAAGAAGATGAAAGTCGATGGTACAATTGACAAGTTTAAAGCTAGATTAGTTATCCAAGGCTTTAGACAAAAGGAAGGGATCGATTACTTCGATACCTATGCTCCAGTTGCCCGTATCACTACTATTAGATTGTTGATTGCCTTGGCGGCTATTCATAATCTAGTGATTCATCAAATGGATGTTAAAACAGCATTTTTGAATGGTGATTTGGAAGAAGAAGTGTATATGAAGCAACCTGAAGGATTTGTAATGCCTGGTAATGAGCATAAAGTGTGTAAGCTAGTTAAGTCGTTGTATGGGCTGAAACAAGCTCCGAAGCAGTGGCATCAAAAGTTTGATGAGGTTGTTTTGTTTAATGGTTTCATTCTAAACCAAGCTGACAAATGTGTATATAGAAAATTTGATACATCCGGTAAAGGAGTTTTCATTTGTCTATATGTTGATGACATGTTGATCTTTGGCACCAACCAAAATCAAGTTGATAAAACGAAGAATTTTCTGTCATCAAAGTTCTCCATGAAGGATATGGGAGAAACAGACGTTATTCTTGGTATTAAGATTAAACGGGAGAATAAGGGGATTGTAATTACTCAATCCCATTACATTGAGAAAATACTCAAGAAGTTCAATTATGAAAGTTGTTCTCCAGTAAGTACTCCCATGGATCCGGGAGAAAAACTCATGCCAAATACAGGTAAACCTGTGGATCAACTCGAATACTCAAGAGCTATAGGCTCTTTGATGTATGCTATGATTAGCACTAGACCGGATATTGCTTATGCGGTTGGAAAGTTGAGCAGATTTACTAGTAATCCTAGTAGACACCATTGGCATGCGATAACAAGGGTATTCAAGTACTTGAAGGGTACTATGAATTATGGATTGTCATATATGGGATTTCCTTCGGTGTTAGAAGGTTATTCAGATGCTAGTTGGATAAATAATGCTGAAGATTCATCCTCTACAAGTGGATGGGTGTTCTTGCTTGGGGGAGGTGCCATTTCGTGGGCTTCCAAGAAGCAAACATGTATAACTAGTTCCACAATGGAATATGAGTTTGTGGCATTAGCTGTTGCTGGTAAAGAAGCGGAATGACTAAGGAACTTGGTATATGAGATTCCGATGTGGCCTAAACCGATATCACCAATTTCCATCCGTTGTGATAGTACTGCCACATTGGCTAAAGCTTATAGTCAAATATACAACGGGAAGTCTAGACATTTGGGTGTTAGACATAGTATGATTGGGGAATTAATCATGAATGGGGTGATATCTATTGATTTTGTTCGGTCGCAACAAAACTTAGCTGACCACTTGATGAAGGGGTTAGCTAGAGACTTAGTGAAGAAGTCGGTAATTGGGATGGGATTAAAGTCCATTTAAATCTATTAGTTATGGTATACCCAATTCCCTTCTAATACAATGTTAGAAGCAGAATTCAATGTGGAAAGATCATAGTTAAAGATTGGAGCAATTGTATTTATCTTCCCAAGGTATGTGCTCAGACCTGCAAGTAATGGCTAGGTTGAAGTATATCTTCTTAATGGTTCTCTTTGAAAAATTGCAAATGCAGGTGCAAGATTAAAGGGATCACCTATGTGAGCATGAAGTTTTGCCGCTTCAGGAAGCTTGGACTTGGCTTCCTATATGCTTATTAATGGATAAGGACACATGGCTTGTAAAAGTGCCAAGAATGAATAGTAGAGTTTTGTAAGAAACATATGTGTATTGTATCTTCAGATATTCAAATGGATTGACGGGTTCAATCGATATGACACCCCGATTTTCGAGTATTTGGAATGTGTATTTGTACTAAGATGAAAATTCAATCGCAAGACATTTTCGTTTATGCATTTGTTTGATCGTTATACCTGTAGGTTGTACCCTTGTATATATATTTTGTATATACTGATTGAATCAAGGATTACACTAAAATGGGGGGGATTTGTTGGTGATTTTAGTATCACCAATGTATTTTAGTAGTAATGTGATTTACTAAAGGCCAATGCAATTATACGTTAAGTTCGGAAACGAGTTAGGGAAGTGCGGAGTGCACGCTCGTTGAGCCAATGTATAATCGAATACGAATAATTGAAACGGGGTTCCAAGGGGCGGAGCCCCTTTGGCCTTATTTTCGCACACAGAAAAACGATCTTTAATCTCTACATTTGAATCGATTTCGATTGTCAGAAAACCGATTGTTCTTCGAGAATTATCCCCGCAAAGATTTCGTGAACCCAGGCAAGAATAGGGTCGAAATACTTTGTTCGGAAAGTGAACAAACACGATTCTTCGAAGTTATCCAGGATTATCTTACCCTAATTTCTAACAGTTTGAAGGTATGATTTAAATGGGTTAAAGAGAAGAGAGAAAATGTGTGAGAAGTAGAAGGTTTACTGATAAGCGGAGAAGAAAAAGTGAAGCATGTTTAATTAATAGCAATGTTTGTGAGGGGTAGCCTTAAACAAATATGTGAGGGGTAACCCCTAATATATTTTAGAAAGAGTTGATATCTCATTAATAACGGTGAGGGTAGCCTCTAACAATTAAATTTTACTAAAAACTATCGATAAGACTATCTTTTATTCTTTGAATATTCAAATTTTGGTCGGGAAATTTAGAGAGAACTTTTGGCGTCATTTACTTTTGCGGTGGGTGACCTCTCGCATTATTCAATTTCAAAATTCAAAAGTTTTCTCAGTCATATCTGCGAGGGGTTACCCCACACTAGATAATTGTATAGTTGTTTTTTGTTTCGTGTGAAGCAGGTTTTAACCCAAGCAAATTTATATATTTAGTGAGGGATTTTACGCCTAGCAAATTCTTCTGGCTATACACAATTTTTCTTATTGCGAGTCAAATACAACATATCAAAGTTAGTTAGTTTGAGATTACTTGATGTGAAAGTAGTGTCATTATAAATAGGAAGGAACTTGTATTTGAAAAGGAGAAAGATCAAGACATTCTTCATTTCACTTCAATAACTCACACTCTCAATTATATCTTCTCTTCTATTACTCCAAAAAGAAAAATCAATTCATTATGCGAAAAGTCATCTTGCAACCAAGTGTGTGATTGAATCACTAGAATGAAGAGTGAAAAAATAAATTAAATCAATCAAGAGATGATTAAATCTTGTTCTAACATTCCAGCATACCTGTCATAGTTAACAGCATTTTGGACTAAACCTAAAACACCATGAACAGAATTTACTTCCATTGAGGGGAGAGATGACAAATTCATGAACTTACATTTTTCCTATACATTACATACCACCATTCATACTATTCATATGTTGCGATTCTCAATAGTGCAATTCTCTTAGCAACAAATCCTCTTTTTCATTCCAAACAAAACACTTTGAACTGAATCTTCACTTTTTTGTTCTAACTAAATACATTGTTCCAAAATAAAGGAACATTTGAATCATTCGTTGAACCATAAGCAAGCATCATATGATATTTTATGATAAGATACAAGTTTTTAATATAACGAACTTTAAGGCATGAAATTGAGTTGTTGTATTTGGACCAGCATGTTTATAAAATACATTGGAAATTATTGATTGTACTTCAATTTGCAAACCCTGCTGCAAGCTTAGCCCTTAAATCCTTTCGTAATATTTTGCCAGAAGGTGACTTGGGAATAGCATCAATGAAGAATACTCGATTTATTCTTTTGTAAAACACCACCTAAAATGCGCATCAAACAATACATAGTATTAGATATATCGAAATCTTTGGGAGAAATTTTGAGAAAAATTAATGATTATTTAAAAAAATACCTGTTTAGCGACAAACTTCTTAATTTCATCTTCAGTTGTGTCAATATCACTATTCGATCTAACCACAAATGCAACTGGAACCTCACCAGCGGCTTCATCTTGCATTCTAAATAAACAAAATATTCGAATATGAAATTTTGCAATCATGTGTTTGAATTTATTAATTATTATAACTTCGTCAAATAAAAAATATATGTAACTCAAAAGTACTTACGGAACGACAGCAACATCGGAGATTTGAGGATGAGAGAGAATAATGGCTTCAAGTTCAGCTGGAGCTACTTGAAAACCTTTGTATTTAATCAATTCTTTAAGCCTATCAACGATAAACAATTCATCATCGTCATCAATGTACCCAATGTCACCGGTATGCAACCAACCTTCTTTATCAATAGTTCTCAATGTTGCTTCTGGATCATTTAGATAACCTAATGTTCAACATGTAACAAACAATATGTTAAAATAATACCATTTAAATATATACTATAGTATTGATATACATATATATTTCTCATATGACTTTTCTATGTTTAAGGTTGATGACACATTTCAAATATTCAAGCTGAGTCAAAGGTAGGTATAAAAATAGGTATACAAACAAGACTATACCAACTTGTGCAATTTGTTGACCTATAATATATATTCATGTTGGTGGGGCTGAAAAAGTCTTCAAAACTAAAGATAGTTTCTTGGTGGGGCTGACCTATATTTTGAGACTTAGTAATTAACCTCACTCTAGAATTCCAATCATTTACAAAAATGTGGTAAGCATTGTAAGCCACCAACCTTTGAAAAAGGAAAGACCCAAGACATAAACAGAGGCATATGGTTTAGTATTACAAGTGAATTTGATTTTTTTTATTCATCTATGTATCTGGTCTACTATTTATCAAATATATCATTAAATTAAAAAATGCAAATTTTTTAAAATAATGATAAGAAAGTGTATAATTTTCATTTTATTAAATTTATAATCAAGGTTAAAATATGAGATACCCTAAACCCAAAATAAAATTTCACAGAATAGAGTTAAAATATGATTAGATTTATCGAATATAATACCTTTCATGATTTGGTCACCTCTAATACAAATTTCACCAGGTTGATTACGAGGCAAAGAAGAATCATTTTCAGGATCAACAATTTTCATCTCAGCATTTCTAATAACTGTTCCACATGCACCCGGTTTAACATCTATTGGCTCTTTAGCAAATGATAAGCACATTGTTAACACTGGTCCCGCCTCTGTCATTCCATATCCCTATATAATCAATCAAATTAGTATGTCAAAATCGCAATTTCAATTGCATCAACTGCATACAATCTCTCTCGCTGTGTAGTGTTGACACTTACACATTAAGTTAAGTTATTTATTTTTTCAAATTATTATTAGTGTAGTCGAGTATGTTCGACATTTCAGTCAATACTTCATGGATTATAAAAGTATACCTGTCCAAGTTTGGCTTTAGGAAATTTGGCCCTAACAGTGTCCTCAAGTTCTTTACCAAGAGGAGCCCCACCAGATTTCAAAACCCTAATGGATGAAAGGTCATAGCTATCAAGTTCAGGTGACTTAGAAATAGCCAAAACAATTGGTGGCACAACAGGAGCAATGGTAACTTTGTATTTATGAACAAGTTCCAAAAATGCATGAATATCAAACTTTGGCATTAAGAGAATTGCAGCCTTGGATCTCAAACCACAAAGCAAAACAGAGTTGAGTGAGTAGATATGAAACATTGGAAGAACACATAGGATCACATCTTCACTATGGTAATATAGATTTGGATTTTCGCCATCAACTTGTTGTGCTATGCTTGTCACTAATCCTTTGTGTGTTAGCATAACACCTTTAGGTAACCCTGTTGTTCCAGAAGAATATGGCAAAGCAACCACATCATCAGGGTTGATATTCACTTCTGCCTGTTGAAATTTCTAAAAACAATTAGTGACCAATTTCACACACTAAATAAATAAAAAATGAGTTCAACATATTAAATATTTTTGTGCAATAATATCAAGTTTTTTAGTAGGCAGACACAGTGATAAATGTTCACACATAATTATGATATATTATTAATTTTAAACTAAATGATGATGTCTAATCTAACCATATCAATTTTTTAAAAATAATTTTAATAAAATTGTAAAGTACTATTTAATTATGATACCATGCACTAGTTGGTAGTGAGTTGGAACCAAATACACCACTCACCTTGTGAATGATATGTCACCAAATTCCACCTAAATTAGGTGTTTGGAGAATTTTAGCTCCAATAGTTCTAGACTTTTTTTCTACATCATATTATAAATTTTCTAGACATTACATTACCACTCTATATGTAACACTACTTTTATATTTTTTAAATAAAAATGTATTCTATTTGAATAAATAAAACTATAAAAAAGACAATTTTTTTCTATTATTGTAATAATTGAATTTAGTTTTATACAAAAAATGTATTTTTTTTACTACTAATGTAAAATCTATTTTTGCTAATTTTTTCATTGCTCAAAATAATACTTTATTATACAAAAGTCCCCATACTATGTATTTCACACAAATTTAAAAAAGATAATAAATTTTAGAAAATTAACTCTAAAAGAGATGGAAAATAACAATTTGAAATTGGTCAATATAAATATGAAGTACAACTGAATAAAAGTAAAACTGAAAATCATAATGTTCTAAAATTTTTTTTTCAGTTATGACAATTATTATGAGAAAATACTAAAATATTTGCATCAATTTTAACATTTTACCTCATCAATTTCATTCTTATCAGCCTGAACCAATTCACTGAAATGCATATGATTTTCTCCTTCTGGTAAAGAATCCACAAAAACAAGTTTCACATTTTCCAAATCCTTAACTTTCTCATAGTAACAACCTTGTGTTACAATCAACTTAGTATTAGAAGCTTTTGCTTGTTTAGCAATCTCAGCAGCCATAAAGAAAGGGTTTGCGGCGGTCATTATAGCGCCGCGAATTGAAGCGCCTAGAAAGGAAAACACGAATTCGGGACAATTCGGGAGAAGAACCATGATGACATCGCCTTGTCCGATCTCGAGTTTTTTGAGACCGGACGCAACTCGTCGGGCGGATAGCTCGACGTCGTGGTACGTGTAGATTTCTCCGGTTGGTGCATTGATGAGACATGGATGTGATCCATATTTTGGTAGATTTTCAAAGCAATATGAATGGAGAGGAAGGTTTTTGGGAATGTGGATGTCTGGAAGCTTAGACCTAAAAATGATTTCTTCTGCTTTTTGGATTGTCATTTTGAATGTTTTGATTTGATGAAATTAATGTTGATGTTTGGTCTGTTTCTTCACTTGAGAAAGAACAAGAATTATGGTTATAATATAGGACTTGTAGCCAGCCACATGAGAATTGGTTCAAAGGTGCTCGTGGTTGGTAAAGGGACAAAATGGTCAATTTTAAATATATTGAAAAAAATATATTTTATATCATATAGTTGGTGAGTGATGTATGAACCATGAATATGCATTATAGCTCATGGGACATTAGGAAAAAAATAGTTGTTGGTGAGAGTGACATCTATTAAAAATATTTGTGATAATTAGCTTGTAATTATAAAATATTTGATAATAAATAGGTATAATTGTCAATTAAAAATCACATTTATTAATATTTATGACACTAAATGAGTAATTTAAATAATCAAGATAAAGATTAAGGTTTGCTCTGATCGGATGAATTATATTGATTTATTTAAAAATATTTTGATAAATAAATGGTTAATTAATTTTTGGATTGATTAATTATTTTTCATTTTTATTTTTAAATAAATAGATTTTAATTTTGGTATTTTATTTCTTTTTCTTTTTACCTACCACAAGACCATTTCAATTAATTGTGTGGAGTGGAGTACCCTTTTTCTATTTGGACGGAACTTTTACCAAATCTTATCCTTTTCACCAACCACAACAAGACCATGATTGGCTTGTAATCATTCTGTATTTGTCAAATGGGCCTTGGCCCATCTGTTTTCATACCTGTTTTCAAGCCCATTGGGCCTTTGCTTCCCCTTCTTTTCATCTAAAATAAATATTAATATTCAATGTCTAACTCGTCTGGAATAAAAAATATCATGCAAAAAAATATTTTAAAAAAATTCTAAGAGCATTGTAACCTTTAAGGAAATTTACAATGGAATAAAGAGAGAAGGAATTTAAAAGTTTAAAAAAGTGAAAAGGAAATAATTAGAGGAAAAATAATGGAGAGAATCTGATTATTATGGGGGTTATAAATAGAAGATACATTTATGTTATACGTTTCTATTAGTTGAAACATTAATGCTATACATATAGTTTTTTTTCCTTAATTTAATAACTTTTCTGTTTGTGTATTAAGTACTCATGGGATTAAATATGAATACAATGAACTCCAAACTTTGAGACAGATATTTAAATTTTAATTAAAAAATATATACGTTAGATGAATCAAAGTTAAACTCATACTGATGTTATTGAATTGATGTTATTGACAGATATTTTTTATGTATGTGACTTGGATCATTAGTGTGTAAATTATACAAGAATTATTCTCAAAATACTAAGGCTATGCACACACGTTAAAATGTTTTTTTTACAAAATTTAATGTATTTCAAAACCTTTCTAAAAAGTAAGAACTCTGACTAATCGATTAGGAAGCGTCATAACTAATTAGGAAATCGAATTTCCGCTCTATAATAGACTAGAAATGGTGTATAATCGATGAAGGAGTGAATTTTCCACTGAATCGATTAGGAACCCTTTTAATCAATTAGAAAAAAACTTGATTAAGTTGTTTCCATATTTGCTATGTTTATTCCATTAGCTTAGTAGCCTAATCGATTAGAGAACAACCACATCTCATGGATTATTTTCTTTTTGAGCCAATTTTGTCTCATAAAGGAATTATGGACATTCTTCCAAAACATACTACTATTCCTCTTTCTTACTCACTCTCTTCATATTAAATATTGTATATACTAGTCGTTATCTTAGTGTTGATAGGGCGAAAAACTTAAAATAAGAGTTGTGTAATTTATTGTTATGATCACATTCTGTTGTAATTTTATTTCAAAAGCTTACACTACTATGTAAAAGATATTTCATAAGTGTTGGAAAAGGGATATTGAAGTTGCATATCTCTAGGGGAAGATTGTTGCATGTATCTGTTACTTGCAGAGGGATAATCCCCAATACAGTTATTTTGTTGTTTGTCTTGTTATTTTCAGATATTTTCATTTATTGAGTTTCTTTCATGATTACACATCTACTGAATCAAATTTGAAATTATTTTGTTATCCGTTATAACATGTATAAATCAATGGTTATGTTTGAACTTGATCAAGATGTTTTTAGTCAATTGCGTGAGTTTGTGGAATGAAAATTCTATGTGTTTGATTCAAGTTAGGTGCAAAGAAAAATCTCAAAGTACTTTAAAAAACATGGAAAATTTAAATTTTGTGTGTTTGATTCGAATCAATCAAATTAAATATGCATTTTGATTCAAATAAAATCCAACAAAGGTGAAACAAAGATTTTTAAACAATTTGATTCGAATCAAATTTTGTACATGATTTGAATCAAGTAATTTCTTGTCACCTCTGCTCAATTTGATTTAAATTACACTTTGTACATGATTCGAATCACAAATATTTTTGAACATTTTCCTTAAGGGCATGTTAGAGTTGATCCAAAAAACTGAATTGCTTTTATTCTATTCACTTACTCATTTGACTCAAACCATGCATTGTTCTTGATTAGAATCTAACCAACTCTTACCACTCATTTTGTGCTTAATCTCAAACATATATAAAAAAAATTGTCAACACTTTTTCATGTGTGGAATTTCATAATCATTTATAATTTTTTTTGAAATCAATTCTCTCTCACTTTGAAAAGTTCAAAACTCTTGCTTATGAAATTATTTCTTCTTCAACCTTAATTTTGTTTTTCAGATCTTGATTGTGTGAGATGTGTGATTGATTGGGGGGAGACACAGTCTTAAAACTAATTTTTCTTGAAGATTGGATAAATATTTTCCAGGTTGTTGCAAAATGGAGGAGTTATCACTGATGAGAACAAATTTCGGTGAAAAGAAAGAGGTTATTCTCTCCAGATTGTCTTAATAATAATTGTGGGGAAGGCTACGGATAAAGATGAGTTTATCTTAAATCTTCATAAATTTCACTGCTCAAGTAATTGGTAGGATCAAAGGGTTGATTGCTACAGACTATTGAAATATTAAATTAGATTTAGTAAAAATATTAGATTATATTTGATTAGATTTAATAATTAAATATAATCCAAGTTGTTTAGACTCAATCCTAATTAGGGTTGTATACAAATAGTCCTAGGTTGTATCATTATTTGTACAATTCAATATTACAAATCCTTATTTTCTTTATTATTCTCTCTTTCTCTTTTCACTAACAGTGCCTCACGCACTAACAAATTGTTATCCAGAGCTTTCGGTTATTGTTCTTGATCGATTTTTCAAGAATTTCATGTCGGAGATTATGTTTCCAGGGCAAGTGAATCAACCGCTGCGAAGATGGCTAGTGGTAAGGGCATTCTGAATTCTCTTCCAATGCTTGATGGCAAGAATTGGATCCGATGGAAAAAGCAGATGTAATCTTTGTTTGGCTTCCATGAAACCCTAGAGGTGGTTACCGGCGGTGTTCTTGCATTGGTTGAAGATACAACCGAAGCATAGAAAAAAGCCCACAACGAAGTCAAGAAGAAAGATTACAAGGCTGCTTATTGCATTCAGGCGGATGTTGATGCTGCTAATTTCGACAGAATCTCTCATGTTGAAATGGCAAAGGAGTATTACGAAGGAGGTGAGAAAGTTAAGGTTGTCTAGTTACAAATATTGCATCGACAGAAAGAATTGTTGTCGATGGGAGAAGATGTAAAAGTTGTAGAACATGTGTCAGAGGTTGAGAAACTCATCTATCTCATGAAGGGTTGTGGTGAAACCATAACTGATAAGATGATAGTTGAGAAGGTAATGAGAATGTCAACCTCTCACTTTGATCACATTATCGCAGATATTCAAGAATGCAACAAACTTGAAACCACTAAAGTGGAAGATTTGGTTGGTTCATTGGAGGCGCATGAGATGAGGATTGTCGAAAGGAAAGGAGTTCAAGACTCGATATAGGCTCTGTAAGCTTGGTCATGGAAAAAGGATGGTGGTTCCAACAAACTCAATGGCAAGTTCGACTAGACTCAGGGAAACAAACCTTGGTCGAATCCCCACAAGAATAAGGTCGAAGATAGATTTTTTGAATCCTCAAAAAGGGGAGGAGAAAACTATCGAAAGGACAAAGAAGATAAAAAAAAGGTGTTCAATGCTATAACTATGAAAAGTAGGGTCACGTAGCGAAGAATTGTTGGTACATAAAAAATAATGGATCAACAGGCAAGGACGAAGGAGCGAACCTTGCACGCCAAGATTCAGATGATTCTGAAGGTGGTGTGGTGGTTATGGCTGCAGTGGCTGATAACCATGTCGAATCCAAGATCTAGTTCCTCGACTCAGGCTGCTCGAATCACATGACTGGTCAAAAGGAGTGGTTGGAAGACTACGACGAGTCGAAGAAGAGCAAGGTAAAACTTGCTAATAATAGTTCGTTTCAAGCAGAAGGTACTGGCAACATAATTTTTAAATGAGTAATGGAGGGAAAGCTATGGTTAAAGATGTGTTCTACATACCTGGATTGAAGTGCAACTTGCTAAGTGTTGGACAACTGGTCGAAAAGGGTTTCTCATTTGTTATGAAAGATGGAGCTTTGAAATTTTTCGACACCAAGAACAATTTGGTCTTAAAATCTCCTCTGTCGAAGAACATGATGTTTAAGACTACGATCAGTTCGACTGAAGTTCAATGTTTGAAAACTGTTGTTGACCATAAAGATAGTTGGTTGTGACATTTGAGGTTTGGACATTTGAAATTTTGATCATTCAATCAACTGATTACTCAAGATATGGTTAATGGAATTCCAAGTCTTGAGATGCCTGAAAAACTTTGTGAAGGTTGTTTAGTCGAAAAGCAATCCAGAAATTATCTCGTTTCGACTATGCCAATGAGATCATCCTGCATTCTCGAAGTGGTACACTTAGATGTATGTGGTCCATTCAAAGAACATACCATTGGTGGAAATAGATATTTTGTGTCGTTTGTTGATGTGTTCAGTCGAAAGTTTTGGATCTATGTGATCCAGAGAAAGGATGAAGTATTTGAAATCTTTAAGAGATTCAAGATACTTGTCGAAAAACAGAGTGTGAAAAACATCAAAGTTCTGCGAACAGATGGAGATGGAGAATACACTTCGAAGATGCTTGAGAAATTTTGTGTAGAACATGGTGTTGATCATGAGGTAACTGCTCCTTATACGCCTCAACATAATGGAATTGATGAAAGAAGAAACAAAACTATATTATATATGGTAAGATGCGTGCTAAAGAAGAAGAATTTGCCAAAGTCTTTATGGGGAGAAGTTGTTTGGACTCCAGTTTATATTTTGAACAAGTGCCCTACCAAGATACTGAAGAACAAGGTTCCTGAAGAAGTGTGGAGTCGCAAACGACCATCAATAAGTCATTTGAAGGTGTTTGGATCTATATGTTACAAGCATGTTCCTGATGCGAGAAGAAGGAAGCTAGATGTCAAAATTGAACCTATGATTCTTGTAGGATATCATAAAACTGGTGCATATAGACTATTCTATCCAATTAATGAGAAAATTGTGTCGAGTAGAGATATTGTGATTGATGAAAATTTTGCTTAGGATTGGAATTCTAATGATGCAATTAGCAAGCCATTAATGAGCTATAGTTTCGACAACGAAATTGATGAAGACAAAGTCGAAGTCGAAGAAATTGCAAATATTCCAAGTCGAAGACGAAGAAATTGTTGACATTCCTAATAATGTCGAAGTCGAAGATGGTGTGGCTAGCACAACCTCAACGAAATAGAGTTCCTACAACAAGACTTCAAGATTATGAAGTAACCGGTGATAATGAAGTAACACCAGATGGAGAATTAGTTCATTTTGCTTTACTGGCAGGTGCTGAACCAAATTTAGCTATGGTCGAAGAGTTAGAGGCAATCGATAGAAACAATACATGGGAGTTAGTTGAATTACCAGCGCATATAAAAGTTATCCAAGTGAAGTGGGTGTTCAAGTTGAAACACAATACTGATGGTTCGATAGCAAGACATAAAGCAAGATTAGTAGCTTGAGGATTTCTTCATAGAGAAGGACTTGACTACTCTGAAGTATTTGCTCCAGTAGCAAGATTAGAGACTGTTCGACTAGTAGTAGCATTAGCATGCAACCAAGGCTGGTCGATATTTCATTTAGATGTGAAATCAGAATTTCTGAATGGTCCTTTAGAAGAAGAGGTTTATGTTACACAACCTCCTGGGTTTGTGATTCAGAAGGAAGTGAGTAAAGTGTATAAGTTGCATAAAGCGCTCTATGGTCTTAAGCAGGCACCTTGGGCATGGAACAAGAAGATTGACTCATACTTAGTCGAATTGGTATTTTTCAAATGCAAATCAGAGTATGGTGTCTATGTTCAGGTTGTAGCACAAGATATAACAATCATCTGCTTATATGTTGATGACTTACTAGTAACTGGAAATATCTTGCAGAACTTGTCGAAGTTCAAAGCGCTGATGACGAAGGAATTTGAAATGCCGGATCTGGGAAAATTGTCTTATTTCTTAGGCATGTAATTTCAAATAACGAAGGAAGGTATGGTGCTACATTAAAGGAAGTATGTCAAAGAGATACTCATGAGATTATAATGGATGATTCGAATCCTGCATCCTCACTTGTCGAACCAAATGTGAAGTTGGAAAAGAATGGAGAGGAAGACAAAGTTGATGTAACTTTGTTCAAGCAAATTGTGGGATCTCTAAGGTATTTATGCAACAGTCGACCTGATATAGGTTTCGCTGTCGGATTAGTAAGCAGATATATGAGTGAACCAAGAGTGTCACATATGAAGGCTGCAAGAAGAATCCTGAGATATTTGAAGGGTTCGATAAATTATTGAATACTATTTCGACGAAATTCTGAAGATAAAGAAGAAATAGTTAATTGTTTTTCAGATGCTAATTGGTGTGGAGATAAGGAAGACCGAAGAAGCACAACTGGATATTTCTTTCAAGTATTTGGTGCCCCAATATCATGGTGTTCGAAGAAGCAACCTGTGGTGGCATTGTCATCTTGCGAAGCTGAATATATAGCAGGATCCTATGCTGCTTGTCAAGCAATTTGGATCAAATCGACTCAAAAATGATCAAAGTGAAGAAACCGCTGGTGTTGCAAATCGACAACAAGTCAGCTATAAATCTGGCGAAGAATCCAGTTCTGCATGGAAGAAGTAAACATATCGAAGCTAGGTTTCACTTCTTGAGGGAAAAGGTAAGTCAAGGTGAACTTGAAGTTAGGTATTGCTCAAGTGAAGCATAGTTGACCGACATCTTCACCAAAGGATTGAAGATTGATAGATTCCTGAATTTGAGAAAGAAATTAGGAATAGTTCAGATTAATTATTTTTGAGGATGTTCGACAACTTGGATTATGGGGGGGCGTTGAAATATTAAATTAGATTTAGTAAAAATATTAGATTAGATTTGATTAGATTTAATATTTAAATATAATCCAAGTTGTGTAGACTCAAGCCCAATTAGGGTTGTATATAAATAGTCATAGGTTGTATCATTATTTGTACAATTCAATAATACAAATCCTTATTTTCTTTATTATTCTCTCTTTCTCTCCTCACTAAATGTGTCTCACGCACTAACACAGACGAAGGTTTAGAGCAGAATTGGTGACATTGGAAAATTCTTGAAGTGTTGATCGAGTAATAATTGCTTGAAGAGTTTGGCGTGGAGTTGTATACAAGTCAAGATCCATATCAAAGATTTATTTTATTCAGCATTATTGTGGATTAAAAAGTGTATAAACTCTTGGAATATTTTTCAAAATAAAAGGAATTATACAGGTTCTGATGGGAAATCATTGAAGAGTTCATGTAAACACACGCGAGGACGACGAAGTCTAAATACTATAAATCTCGGTGTCTTCACTCTCTTTTTTACTTTTGCATTTAAATTTCGTAGTATATTTCATGCTTAGATTTTTAATTCTTAGTGTAGTTTATCCTTTATTTCATTGATAGTGATTTATTACTTAAGATTATATTTTATTGGAATTGATACGTAATCGAGCTTTAGTGGTGATGAAAATCTGATAAACTTGTTTAATTTAGAATTTGCAAATTGAATAATTGTATAACACTAGTGGTATCGATCGAATACCTTATGTATCATAATTAATTCAATTTGTTATATTTGTACATTAATTAAGTATTTACGTAACTTAATTTCTATTTAAGTATAATTCAATCTATTTCGATCTAAAACATTTATGTGCACATATTCTAAAAATCTCTGATATTTCGTTCTAAAAAAACCGGTTGTAAGTTTTTTTTTAAAATTTATTCAATCCCCTCTAAATTGTTTTCATTCACTATATTCTCACCCAACAAATACCACAACTTGACCAACCGTTATGAGCTATGGCGATTGTTTGTATGATGCTTTAAAGTTTAAAATATGATCGTGCAACCACAATTATAAATTAAATAACGTGCTACCTATCACAAAAATTACTTCAAACAACTGTTATAATATTCTTTAACACCTAGCATTCAACAAACAATTGTGAGTTACACTGAAAAGATGACGTCATCCTAATATCATTGTGATAACATTGTTATTTACTGCTTATTTGATAGGAGTGTTGGTGGAATCTTCAATCATAAAATCTTTTAGGAAACTCTATTCAGGAAACATATATTAAACTTAATTTTTCACTTTTTGATCAATAAAAACAATAACGTTAATAAAAATAAAAACAAATTATACAAGAAATTTTAACTAACTAATAAGAATGAAAAGATTTTACTTAAATGGTTTTGCTAGAAAAAATGACAAATATTATTAAAAGAATTCTAAATCAGATTATTATTATTAATAAAAAAAGTTGAGTATATCTATCTCATTTCATTAAATACAACAATTTCTCACAAAAATTTTATTTTTAGACAAAAACAATATCCTTACAAACCTCATTAGCATTTGCTACAATTTAAAATGAAAGATGATATATGTATCCAAGGATTCTCCCAATGGAAACATTGTGAAAATCTACAATAATGAAGTTCTTTTCCATCAACCCTCTTCATCTCTAGCTCAAGATAAATCCCAACACACTAAAGGCTAAAATGGTATAGAAATTTTTGTTAATAATGAATCCTCCTTTAAACCTGAAGCAAATGTGGGGAAGAAATCACTGACAAGTGACAACACCATCAAAGGAACAAAAATTCCTACAAAAAATATACACTACACTATTATGTCATAGAATTATACTAAGGTGATATAAATTTTGTAGTTCATCAAGATTGAGTGATGTACTTGTACAACAACAATGTATTGTATCTCATTCTTCTAATACTGGAAAAGTACTTTTCGTGGATCGAGTTGACCACTACAATAACTTGAAGGAACCGCAGATATTTCTTGTCTTCCTTTCCACTCTTCGCCAGGTTTGAGAGTGATTGCTTTTTCTACACAAGCAGATTGAACACACAACATGTTTTTGTACTCTTCATCCCCCAAATCAGATATGGTTTTAGCTTTCTTGTCCCACGGATTCCATACCACTACACATACAAATGTACATTACTAATAATTAATAAAAAATCGTGTTTTCAACGCAATGCAATAAACACAATTTCACAAGCGTATCATGTTTTATATAATCCTTGTGCGCATGAGATTTGATAAACAAACTAACCAGCATCAGGAAGCCCGTCTTTTCGCACTTCAAAAGTTCTCTTCCTTTCGTGGTCTATGATAGCAATTTTTGTGGGAGTGCTTACATACACTTTGTCAACCTTCATCATTAAAGAAACAAAATGTTACATTTACTCACTGATAACAAGAAACTACTCCGTTGATAATATATACTCACTTCAGACTCAAATGTTATAGCATCTCCTTGTTCTGTAAATCGTTGTCTATTCTTCAAATTGTCTAGATAATCCAATGTTTCTAGTCCTTCTATTCGAACTTCACTGGACATAAACATAAGCAAGGTGAAAATGAGCTTATACTTGCAAATAATCATTGAGATCGCACCAATGTATAGATATACCAAGAAGGTATGCAGCAAGATATATATTGATATTAATATCGATTTATGAAACAAAAATATATGGCTCAGCAAAACCTGATATCGGTAACATAGAGGTATGTATGATAGGCAAATGTGAATGTGAAAGATTTTCCATCTTTATTTGTATTTCGAATTCGGGAGGTCATCATCAAATCTCCGGTAGGTCCTAAAGCTATCCTTAGGCGAAACTCATATCTACAAGAACAAAATATAATATTAGGCACAACTTATTGTCTGTTTGTCTTCTATTTCTGTATTGACCTAATTTTTCATGATTAATATACGAAGTAAAAAAAGAGTTGATTAATCATGTTGAGCTATATATGTATACCTATGAGGCCAATTCTTTGAATCATCTTCAGAGTTTTTAAGAATCAAATCAATGAAAGCTCTACTACTGTTATTTGTTGGAAATGGAGGAGGATTAGGATCTAAGTTCCATAACTTGTTCCTTGCAAATCCATGATGTTCAAGAGAACCAAGATTTGAGAACTGCATACGAATATTTGGTACTTAAAAATACAAACAACAAATGAAAACATAGAAGTTCCATAAAATACACATACTTGAGGAAAACATATTGGAATGCCTCCACGTATAGATTTCGGAGGTTTAAAATTAGCCTGCAATGATTCAGGTGAAAAAAAATTGATGAATAGTTTCATAAATATTGATTCATCAAAACAAAAATATGTCACTTCCTTTTCAGACAGACATATCAAACATATATAGTTAAAAATAACTAAAATGTTGTGAAAAGCTTCATTAAACAATGATGTTTTGGAACATTATGAAACGAAAAACATATATTTATGATTGAATAGGAGAATGTAGTTGGTTACCTTACTACTAACAAATAGTAATTCTTCTCCACGTTCATTTTTCCAGGATGTAACCTGTCCTCCATATAGATACACCTGCAAATGAAAATCATTATTAAATATAATTAGATTTTATTTCTATCCAAATGATATGATACATTGGTAGATCATAAATGAAAAATAGATAAGATATGAAATATATACATGAATGTGAAAATTTAATAAAAAAATACATGAATGTGAATTGTGAAAATTCATGCAATGCAATTGAAAAATGAAATACCTCGGCAGAGAAGCCACGAACTTCTTTAAGAATGATCTTCTCTAAGCCATTAAGGCCTATACATTGTTTCACGTATACCGGTTTTTGTGACATCTCTTATTTCTCTGCTCTCTCTCCTCTCCCAATCAATGGAAATTGGATGTCCTTCTTCCCCTCAATCAACATTTCTCATCTATTAATGTATATATAGGTTATAATTGGTTGAGAGAGAGAAAATTTTTTCTTTTTATTTTAAAATGCACAACATTTATATATTTTTATAATTTGATAGTATGTGGGGAGATATATAAACGTAGTCAACCAAGATGTGTTCATCAATTTTAAGATAACTCAATGAAGTGTTGTGTTTAAATGGATTGATTATATGTTTTAATTTTAAAATTTTGATTAATGTAAAGATTTGAGATTAAAAATATCTTTTACGAAACATGATTTATTTTATTATTTTTAAATTATTTAAATGCTTATTGTGTAAGAATATTATAAAACATTTATTTATAAAAATTAAGTGTTTTTAAACTTTGATAAATTAAATATAAAAGTTAAGAAAATTGCTTTGAAAATTGAATCTAAAAATTAAATTTAGAATTTTCTTAAAAGAAAGTTTATAATGTTCCAAAAATATTCCAAAGACTAACTTCCTACTAAATTTAAAAATGAGATATCAAAGAGTAGAAATCGAAGGTGTTCATTCTATTTAGGTCCACCAAAAAATGGTGTGGGTGGACAAAGCATAGAGGTGGAGTCGAAGTCTTGGTTTGATAGATGTTTCTCAAATTCATTAGTCGAAGGTATTTGACGATGATTATCCGTATTGTTGGTGTACAAGAATCAAAGATGATTGGAATAAATGAGAGAATAATAAGAGAATGACGGCTATCAAAAATGGAAAGAAATAAGAATTGTTGTTATAAATGACATCTACTACTAGTCTATTTATACAAGGATAAAATTGTCACATAGGCCCTAATAAAGGTAAACTTAGTAACTAAGCAAACAATACAAACTAGGAAATACTAAATCACCCTTAAAACTAAACTTAACAGCTACGCTAACTCAACTCCAAAACCCAGAACTTTTGGACGCAACCTCGGAAGCTTTCTGCTTCTGACTAACAACAACTTCTAGCTAATCAACCTCAGAAGTTCTACTACTTCTAAATAACAACATCAGAGCATCAGAACTTCTGATTAACAACAACTTTTGAATATTGAATTACTCTTCAATACCATCCCTTAATTCATATTTAGCTAGCCAAAATCTACAACACCAATTCCATCTCTCAAACGGATAAGGTGTTCAATCTTGACATCCTTCACTAGAACTTCAGCAAGTTTCTTCTGGTTGTTACAGTGTGAAACTTCCAATACTCCATTCAGAAATGCAGATTTCTCCTTAAAAACTGATCTGGCATTGATGGTTTTCTTCTCCCTTGGAAGCTCAGTTAACTTCCAAGTCTTGTTTCCTTCTGAAGCCTCAAGTTCTTCTTTCATGGCCTTCAACCATACTCTCTTCTTGAGAACTTATTCAATATCCACCAGTTCAAAATCTCCTTCAGATTTTTGAACCGTATCTCCTTCTGGACTTTCTTCAGAAGTTTTACTTCCACCAGAAGTTCCATCTTTGTTAACTTCTGGACCTTGTTCAGAACCATCACCTTCAAAAGTTCCTCCTTCAGAATCATGACCATCATAAGAGGTTGGATTGCCTTTAGAAGATCCTCCTTCAGAAGATCCACCTTTAGAGTCATGATTACCACCAAAAGCATGATCATCTCCAGAAGCTTGTCCTTCAGAACCTACGTCTTCAGAGTTTTTCTTCCAAAAACATGATCGCCACCAGATTTTGGATCATCATCAAAATCTGGATCATAATCAGATTCACCATCTGACTCATCTTTAGAGTCACCAGAAGATTCATCATCTTATGACTCTAACTCTTCTTCAGAACTTTCAAGTTCTGACTCATCTTCAGAAGTTTCAACTTCTGACACTTCTTCAGAAGTTTCAACTTCTAACTCAGACCAAGAATCACCTTCAGATTCTGACTTGTCTTCAGCTTCAGAGTCATCTTCTAACTCTGACTCTTCTTTCGAAACCTCAGATTCTGACTCATCTTCAGAATCTTCTATGTCATTTTCTGACTCTGACTCATAAAGGAACACTTCTTCAGAATCAGAATATTTAGAGTCATTTTCTTCCCCTTCAGAATTAGAAAATGATAACCTTACAGGTTCCTCATCAGATTCATAAGCCATCAATAGCACATGTTCGTCATCAAAATCACCTCTGGCTATTTTTGCTTCTTCTTTGTTTGACCAACAATCTCTAGCAAAGTGGTCAAACTGCTTACAACAGTAACATTGAACCATTCTTTTGTCATACTTATCTTTTCCCTTCTGATGTTTCTCATCAGAATAAAAGACTTCTGACTTCTGCGACTTACCATGTTTTTTTAGCTTCCAGTCCTTCTTGACAAAAGAAGCCTCCAGAGCCTGCACAACTTCCCTCTCATAAGTTCTTTCAGTCAGACGCAACTCGTGTGCTTCTAGACTACTTTGCAGCTCTTCTATTCTCATGATTTCCAGATCTTTAGAATGTTCTATTGCTACAACAATGTAATCAAATTGAGGAGCAAGTGACCTCAATACCTTTTCTATGATTACTTGTTCAGAAAGAGTTTCTCCACAAGCATTCATCTCATTAGTGATTAGAATCGCTCTAGAGATATACTCTGAAACCTTCTCACTGTTCTTCATGTTGAGATTCTCATATTGCTTTCTCAGGGACTGAAGCTTCACCTTCTTCACTGATGCATCATCACCGTAACATCTGACATGTGTGTCCCACGCCTCCTTTGACGTCATCGAATCAGCAATTTTCTCAAACACGTTCACATCCACACACTGATGGATGGAAGAACAATGCCTTCTGGTCTTTCTTCCTCTTGCTTCTCTGCGCCTCTCTCTCTTCTTCTATCGCATCTTCTGCAACCTCAATATACCCATCAGTAACAAGCTCCATAACATCTTGAGCCCCAAATAACACGCGCATCTGAATCATTCATCTGTTCCAAATCTTGCCATCAAAAATTTGAAGTTTGGTACTCATATTGTCGTTTCTGTTCATCTTCTATCTTGTACAGTACACTCAGATCTTCACTCACACAGTGTTTCCCAACCCACAAAATCAGAAAATGTGATTATGTTACAATTTTGTTCAAACATTCAACGTGAACCTAGAAACAAAATCAATCACACAACACAAACTCACGTTCACTCGTGTTTCCCTGTGTTTCTAACCGGAGCTCTAGATACCAATTTGTTGGTGCACAAGAATCAAAGATGATATGAATAATGAGAGAAAAATAAGAGAATGACGGCTACCACAAAGGAGAAATAAATAAGGATTGTTGTTATAAATGACATCTACTACTAGTCTATTTATACAAGGATAAAATTGTCACATAGGCCCTAATAAAGGTAAACTTAGTAACTAAACAAACAGTACAAACTAGGAAATACTAAAGTACCCTTAAAACTAAACTTAACAGCTACGCTAACTCAACTCCAAAACCTAGAACTTTTGGACGCAACCTCAGAAGCTTTCTGCTTCTGACTAACAACAACTTCCAACTAATCAACCTCAGAAGTTCTACTACTTCTGAACAACATCTTCTGAATAACAACATCAGAGCATCATAACTTTTGATTAACAACAATTTCTGAATATTGAATACTCTTCGATACGTACGCATCTAGTATTTAGAAGATTTTGAAATAATATACTTTCATGTTTTTTTCTAAAGCATAGATTCCTTAGAGTGTTTCAAATTAAATTTTACATATGAAAGACACATATTATAAGATACCAATATTTTCTTGCACTTTGTTAAAAATTGAGGTAGTTGCTGCAACAAACTATTTTGATTCAACATTTAAATGTGTTTAGTGAATTTATTTTTACACATCTATATCGATTTGCGTTTTTTTTTCTTCCCTTTAGATGTTCATGTTTATGAAGATTTTAACTTGAATGCCTAGTCTCTTAACGGACTTATGTGCGGGGAACAAAGAGGAGTTCAACTGTTTTGTGTAACGTATGGAAAACTTGGAATGGAAGAAATCATGTTTTCAGGCCTAAATATTTTAAGCTGGTAGAAGTGGCGAGAGTTGTAGGAGAGCCACTGTCACGTAATTCAATCGTGTATAACCATGTTCTCAAACATGTGAATTGTCACAACAAAATCAATCAAGAATCAATGTTGTTACGACTCAATTTATTGCTAAAGTGGATAGACATGCGGTTGTATTTTCAAAAATTGAGAGTGTTCATTTTACTAAATATGTCACCTTTATAAGAAAAAACTACTATGCAACATGAGTTGATTAATAGGCAAGAATAAGTAAAAGATCGAGAAGGTGAAGTGGTGAAAGAATAAGAAAATAGCAACTCAAATAATAGTTTTTTTCCTGAACAAACCTAATTACCTATAAGAATGTAGTAACACTATGGTGTGATACTTTGAAATCATTTAAGAAATACATTTCTGAATAACAAGTTAGCTGCCAAAATGGCCATTGTCCCAAGTTACCATACCAAACATGGCAATAGAAGATTTATTTTTGAAAAAAAAAGTCAAAGAATTTGGATCTTTCTTAAACTTTTTTTTAAACTTTCTCTCTATCTCTTTCTTAATTTACTCACATACTTTTTCCTTCAAAATAAACACCATCACCTCCTTTTTCTTATTTAATTTTCATCTAAAGTCACACTATTATTTCCTCTAAAAAGGTAGAGGACCCTTATCCAGACAACAATAATTTTAAAAAGAAAGAAAAATAATAATAATCTTATCTCATTAAATAGAAATGACTGCATAAAGCCAATGAAGTTATAAAAAAGAAGGTGACATTGTCATAGTGCGCAAGTTTAATAAATTAAAACTAGATAGATAAAAAAAACCAGTGAGATCCAAAATTTAAACATGATAAGAAAAGTATTATCAATTTCACGTTTCACTCAATACTAGCAAGTATATTGTTAGTATTACATTCTTATGCCACCAAGAGAAATAAGAGCATTGGAGTCTAATAGTATAGTATTTTAACCAACAAGAATATATTAACTTCAAGTAGCATTGAATGAATTCTAGAGACGAAAATTGTAGGTTCAGAAAGCTTCACGTACGTCCACTATAATTTACAAGAAGGAAAAAACACTAAAACCATTTACAAAAATTAATTATGAACAACGAATCTGCACTACCAAGGAGCTACCTAAAAGTAACATAGTAGTCAATATCTAGTAAATGGATGTTCTATTGGTCACAATT
The DNA here is from genome assembly GCA_021764765.1 of Vicia sativa. Taxonomy (NCBI): domain Eukaryota; kingdom Viridiplantae; phylum Streptophyta; class Magnoliopsida; order Fabales; family Fabaceae; genus Vicia; species Vicia sativa. Next base: position 289,422,155 of record CM038794.1, read on the forward strand.
CTCCTTTCCCCTTGCACCTTAAGTGAATTTAAGCACCCAAGAAGAACTTAGATTTAAGGAAAATCCAAGTATCCTCTTAAACAGAATCACTGCTGAAATCCTATTTTGACAATCCAATCATACCTATTATTTTACAAGACATAACAAGTTAGAATGTGAAGTCCATTATTAACTAAAGGATCTTAGAATATGTTTGGTTCTACCTGAGCATTATCTGTTTTCAATTTTTGAAGCTCTTCCTGGGCGCATATGAGCCTAAGATGATACAAAGGAAGGTTAAGGAGTAAGACACTGATATCATAGCACATAATCCAATCCAACTAACTTTTATAGTACAATACCTCCACTGCAATTCAGTTATCTCATGAAGTAATTCCTTTTCCCTCTCGTGAGATGTTTCAAGCTGCAATAATGGAAGGCATTCATATAATAAGTTAAACATGAGAATTCACTTTTGAGAAGTACATCATATAAATTATATATATTCTAAAATGCATACCAGGGATTTCTCCACTGTTGCTATTTGTGCAGGGGTAGTTGTGCTATCAGCTGCACCATTGACAAATTATAAATATAAGAGGAATAAAGGAAATTAATGGAAAAAGGTTAATTTAACTCAATAGATAAAGATCGCACCAGGAAATTCACCAGCAGTAATTTGTCTCATTAAAGTTAGAATGGTTTCCTGTAAAAATGTCATGAACAAAAAACAGTTACTCTTGGTCCAAGAGTCTTGGATATTAGCAGGAGGATGTAGAATAGAATGATACAAGACTGAACGTACCCTCTGGAGAATATTTGTCTGGAGCACAGAGTGCAGCACTGGGAACAGAGAACAGAAAGAAATATTTGATGATGTAGCATCAGATATTGTTGCTAATAACGGTAAAGCTGAATGTAGAGGAGCAGCATTATGCTGGCCTATGAACTGCAACCCATGAAATGTTTCAATAAATTAGGAGTTGCACCTTCCTGCTAAGGGTATATGATTTGTATCTAGCTCATATTAGTTTTATAAAAGACCACATGTGCTTCATAAAAAGGATATATATGACATACATAACCTGATAAAACATAATATATCTATAACACTTCAATGTTTTCTTTAAAAGATAGTAACAACACTTTCTAGCTGCAAACCAAACACCATAAATGCCCAAATACAACAACAGCAATAATCATTAGGCAAATGAACATTAACAAGTACCCTGCAAACACTGGTTGAAGAATTGAAATTCAAAAACATTAAAGAAAAGTGCAGCTTTTTAAGTTAAGAGTGTATCAAATGTTCTACTTTTCAGTTATTTTTTTACTTCTTCATTCTTTAAAGCCATTAGCACTCATTAATAGAAATGTCATGAGTGAAAAAGATGAAAATGGATTTAGCTGTTCATATGAGTTGGAGTCATTAAATGTTTGATTGGATTCATTTATTTAACTAAACAAACAAGCTCAGTTTTCAGAGTTAAATTTAAACTCTGGGCTTTGATACACTAACTTAATCGATTTAGAAAATCACTGCGAAATCAAAACATTAATGATGAATGAGTCAACTTCAAGCTTCATTTTTTTGGATAATGTTTGGAATAACCGCGAATTTCATAAAATCACGGTGGCACTGTGATTTTGTTGAGAACGTTCAAACTTCAGCGTGTAGTTTTGGTGGCACACCGTGATTCTATCAAACTTACAGCCAAACTAGACATGCACATAACAGACTTGCGACTCCATAAATTGAATGTGAAGTCAGAAATTTGTGTGACTCTAAGCCTAACTGTTATTAAGATACATTCAACATATCTTTGAAATGTATGTGGAAGAGGAAAATACAAGTTGGGCATCTAAAGCTTAGCTTAGAGCAGAACATATATTTTTGGGGATTTTCCCCATCTAAAGAAGAGTAGGTGGCAGTGATGCAAACCTCTAAAGAACCAACCTGCATGCTGTGACTCTTTTGCAGTACAGGTGAAGGGGTCACCTGAAAGAAATTTTACCATTCAGTGTCCAAGAAAGGTGAATTATCAGTAGAAGTTATTTCTTACCGGGTCAACGTTCTCAGATGTAACCTTAAAACGTCCTCTCTGTTGAACAACCGGTATCTTTGTTTTATCATCAGTGTCATCAGAATTAGCTGCTACAGAAGTGATCAGTTAGAAAGAAACGCAGGAGTGAATAGTGATACAATACTTGAGGACTTTAAGAGCACAGAATTTGTGTTTCTCCCTTGACATTGAAAACAAGGCATGCCATTAGACAAAGTAATATGATCAGGTACCTGATGATTTTGAAACTTTAGAAGGAAGTTCGGTCAGCACATCTTCTCCATTCTGGGGAACTGAAGTTGCATTGGCATTTGAGACAGGCGGAAGTGGTAGCTTCTCACTGTCATTTATATTGCTAAATATTAAAGCTGATGATAGATTAGAGAAGTGTTTGATTGAAAAATGTTTGTAAATATTAAAAATAAATGGCTTGTGTTTATTTAAAAAATGATTGTGAGATAAAATAAAATAAAAGTTGAGTTATTGGAGTAGCTGTCTAAACAAAAGTAGCTTTGAATGTAACCATATTACATACAAGTCTCCAAATGTCTATTTTGTTAGTAATTATTTTTTCCTAAAGTTACAAAATTTAAATTTTGTTAGCAATTTTATAGACTAGATTGACTAACATAAGACATATTTGAGAACTAAACTAGTTAATGCAAAATAAATTAAATTATAAAAATGACTAACTAAAGACATGTTTTTTTAGTTAAAAAATAGATATATTTTTATAACTTTGGTACATTTATGAATTGTGATGGAATCACATGTATTAATAACCAAAATATGGTGTGAAATGTGAACAAATGAAATGCATCGAAGTTTTTGAACACACTAATTGGAGTTGGTTTATTCCTTTAGTTTGGGTCCATGTTTTTATTGGAGTGACAAAACCAACAGGAGGGATTGAATATTAACTATAACTTTGAAGTTTTCTGAAATAAATATACGAGATTATTCAATTCAAAATTAAATTAAATTAAATTAACTCGATGTATAATTTAAGTATTCACCATTCTGCTCGAATAGGTGGAAGAGTAACCTCCGGTAATATGCTTGTTGAACCTCTTCTATGATGAGAATGGACAGCCACGCTTCCACCGTTTTCTACAATACATTTTTCACCTAAACTGTGGTCCACATGATCATCTGGCCCGAAAGAAGTTTGTGGTTCTTGGCTTGAACTGGTGATACTAGAGTCATCGTCACATTTTTCAATCTTAGTCCTGGAAATGGCATGATAAAAAAGCATTGATCCATGATGTTTTAACATAAGTTCTAATTCTAGCTGTAAAGACAGACGGGTAACGTGTATGTATTTTTAAACAAAATATCCCAAGCCATCATTAGCACACGTGTTAGAGACATACTTAGCATCATTTACTGTGGAATCAACTACCGGAACAGAAGCTGATTGATTACGCATTTCATCAATTTCCTCCTACAAAGAATTAGTCGATAGTACAAAATTAGCAATGAAAAATAAGAGAAATGAAATAAAGAAGGAAAAATTAAGCTATATTTATAACAATATATGTTGCACAAATATAATCCTAATCCTATTATACAAAATGAACTTGTAAATACCATACCAAGTCAACAGTTTGACGAGTTTGCTGTAGCCTTTCTTGTCCATCAAGAGTTGATAATGAAGATGAACTACACGCATGAGTGATATCTGATATAGCATCGTCAAAATCGTTGATCTAGAACAAATTAGAGCTATAATTAGAACTTTTTAGCTAGAGGAGTGAGTAAAAAGTGTAATAATGGACATGACTTGTACCAAGGAAGCCTGGGCCTTCATATCTTCAAGATTAAAGTTCCAACCGCTAATGCCTCGTTTGTATTCACTCTACAGCAGGGATTAAACACATCATAACAATGTTATAAGCTTGCCATGAAATTGTAGCAATGAGAAAATAGCCATTAAAAAAGAAAAGATAATAGTCATAACCATTTATAATACTTCATTGTCTACAGCTTACACTGTGAAAAGGTGTATTATCTTATGGGACATGTTGAGTTCTACTAAGTAAATGGGAAGCAATACAGTACTTAGACATTGTATTTTGGTACCTGTGATAATTCCTCCATCTTCCCATCAGGCATTTTCTTTTGTGCAAGCATGTCTTCTTCTTTTCTCTGTGACAGAAAAATCACCTCAAATAAATATTATAATAGTATATCATAACAGGGGTGGAAAGGAGGAAATATAAATATATAAGATGTGTTAAATTAAAGTGGAAGCAACCTTTAGGATCTCCATGCGGGCACCCAAAGCAGGCAACCCCTCCAAAAGTGTGCGTGAAATATAATCATTGGAGCGTGCTTGCTTAAAGAAGGAATGCTTTAACAACCTGTTAGCAGATGGTCGTTTTGAAGGATCTTTTACCAAACAACAAGCAATCATCTGCTTAAACGACTGGAAAGGAATAAAGAATAAAATATTAGCTGGAAAAAGTCATAGATGAGTTGAATTTGCTTGCAAACAATCAGTAAAAGGTGGAATCAAACTGAGCTGAGCTGACCTTGGAGAATTTCCTATCACTTTCGTAGTCAAGGCCAGGGGGTGCATTTTGCAAAGTCATAAGCAATACCTGGAAAGTTCAATTATGAAAATAAACTAAACAAAAATGAGATAAAATATTATGTACTTTCTGCAAATAATTTTTTACTGGCACACACACCTTCAAAGGAGGATATTTTGAAAAAGGAGCATGGCCGTGGGCAAGCTCCAATGCAGTTATACCAAATGACCAAATGTCAGCTCTGGAAGATTAATTTTGAAGCAAATTTAGGTTAGCATTGTCAATAAGCCAGGGTAATTAAGCAAGATTCTAGAATGAGGGGTTGCAACACAACACAAGTACACAATCATTGATATTATTGCAGAAAATTCTAGCTAGTTAAATAATTAATGTACAGTTACAATTTTAATAAATTACTAAAAATTGTAGTCAAATATAACAATAAAAAGCATGCACTAGTGATCAGGATCATTAATATTGCACAATAAATTGTAACATTGCAGTCACCATCATTTATATATTGCAGAAAATTATGATGATCAAATAATACGGAAAATCCTTAATTATGGTATAAAATTGTCATCATCCAATAATATCAATGGTGCATTAAAAGAGAAAGAACATACTTGAAGTTATATCCATGCAGTTGCTCCATAACCTCAGGTGCCATCCAACAAGGAGTTCCAACAAAAGTATTCCTCGACCGCTGCCGATCACCGGAATCAAAAAGACAAGCCGAAACACCGAAATCACCAAGCTTAATTGCACCACGAGAATCAATCAAAACATTACCAGCCTTAACATCGCGATGAATATGACCGTGATGATGAAGGTACTCTAAACCCTTCAACACCTCTCTAAGCACCGTCGCAATAACAACCTCTTCAAATCCCTCAGGATGTGCAGCTTTCAATATATGAAGACACGAACCACCCGCCATAAACGGCATCACAACCCATAGATTGTGATCGCTCACGAATGAACAGTGTGATTTCAATACGTTAGGATGGTCCACTAATACCATCGTTTGCGCTTCACGAGATATATTATTCTGCATTCATCCGTTATTCCACTAATCAATAACTATCCGATTAATTAATCAATAATTACTATCATTAATCATTAATTATCAGAAATTAAGAAATTAAAATCGTATTAACAAAATTTCTAAATCGCGTTGGTCTCGAAGTGCATGCAATTAGGGAAGGTTTTAGAGATTTCCATAACGAATATACAAACGGTAATTGAAGGTGCATTGAAACGAAAAGGATTGTGATGAACGATGATTATACCAGATCGCAGTTATCACGTTCGAAGTCGAGAATCTTAATGGCGACGATCTCGTTGTAAGGAACACAGATAGCACGATGAACGGAAGCACTGACGCCTTGTCCAATCTCTTCGTGGAGAACGTAATGTTCGGCGCCGATAGGATACTTTTTCTTCTCGGTTTCCTTTTCCTTGTCCTTGTCTTTATCTTTATCCTTCATGTTGATCGATCGGTGATAAAAAAAAGTAGTACCGGAGGTGGCGGTTACGGTGGCCGGAGAATGGTGGTGCGATGAGGATGAAGAAGAAAAGAAAAAGAGTGAATGGAGTAATGAATGAATGAATGAATGAGAAAGGAAAAAAAAAAAGGAATCGGTAGTGATACGTAATGATATAATTGAATGTTATTTGGTAATTCCGCAGATTTCTCGTGAAATCAAACAAATCAATATAATTTTTTTTAGTGTGATTTTTTTTTTTTTTATTTTGATTATTAAAATTATTATGAGTTTTCATGAGGCTTTATTGGATGTCCGCAAACAGGGGAGTGTTCTGTTTTGCTATCACCCGCCACCTTTTCTCGCTTTTTTCTGTTTGCAACCATCTTCCTTACGTGTTATTATTACTATAGTTAACTAGTAAAATACGTAATAGCTAAGTAAGCAGATTTTTGTTTTCAGAATAAATATTCTTCTAACTTCATTTCTAAAATAAATAAATATACAATAAATTATCTATGTTTTTAAATTAAAATATTGTTTCAAAGAGTATGCATCAATTAATTGACATGTATGTTATAGTTCTTTAAAACACACGATGGACTTAAGTGGAAATAAGTTAGGCTAAGTTAGACTAAGTTTTAAAAAATCTAAGTCTGATTTATAAATAAATTTATAAGGTCTGAATTTGGTCTATGTTTTATTATAGATTATTTTTTTGGTTAATCTTGTCTTTTTAAAAGTCTGATCTGACCTGAAGACCATTTTTGAAGACTTTTTTAAAAGTCTATTTCTCAATGGGTTTTCAATGAATTTATATTACTTGAGAAGTCTTATAGATCGGCCTATATTTGTATATATAGGCCGACCAATTTAACATTTTTTATAATATATAAGCAAATATATGTCAGTCTATTTAGCATTTTCTAATATATATATGCATATATAGACCAACCTATTTATTATATTTTTAATACATATAAAAATATAGGCTAACATATAAGGTTTGTTGAGAATCAAGTGTGAGGAAAAAGTATCACATTGATTAGAAAAAGAAAGATTGAACACTATATAAGTGAGAGAACTCACACGGCTATTACTTTAAGGTTTTAGGTGGATATGTGGTGTGCCTCTCACAAAGGTGTGTCCCTAGTAAAATGCTTCCTCCTTGGAATTGCCCCTAACAAGGTTTTATAGGCTTTTTTTAATAGTTTAAGTTTGATCTATTTAATTAAATAGGCTTTTAAAAATCTTAAGTCTAACCTTTTTAGTAAATACACCCTCCGGACACATTTATAAGCAACAAAAAACTTTTTAGATACATTGAATAGTTGATGTATTTGGTATAAAATAATGACCAGATACATCATTTATTCAATGAATCTAAAAAGATTTTTGTTGCTTATAAATGTGTCTAGAGTAGTAGACTTGGTCTGACCTGACCTCAAATAGGTAAGGCCACATGCCCCTGTAGATCGACCTGACCTATTATCACCCCTAGTTGGACCAATTGGCGCTTATGTATGCATTATATCGTGCGTCAATTTATTGACGCCTATGTGCATTTGATATATATATTTAGGTCAATTGGTCTGATGCTAAGGATGGAAATAGGTCAGGTCAACAACAAGGGTCTACGATCTAACTTACATAGACTCAGGCAAGACCAAACGTTTTATTTTAAATAGAAGAGATTCATGTTTTTATAAACTTATTTAGTTAAAAAAAAAAAGTTAAGTTACATGCTGGAAAAAAAACTTTTTAAACCTATCAGACCAGTCTATTTAAATTTATATCAACAATTTTATTATTATTTTATGGTTTAGATTTTAAAATTAAAAAAATAATGTTTAATTTTCTAGAAGGGCTTATGAAAATAAATAGAAAAAAACTTATGAACAATGTCATAAGTTGTTTTCATAAGTTCTCTCAAATAAATACTATCACAAAATATATGTTAATAAATAAATTTGAATAAGTCAATGCAAATAAGCATTTAGTCTAATTAATATTTTAATTTTTTAATATATTTTAAAACTAATAGAATTGCTTATTTAAAAATGTTCAAATAAAATAGGCTTTCATGTAGGCTAATAGGCCAACTAGATCTTCAAAAAGATAAGACTCAGACTTAAAAATAAGCCTTTGATAGGCCACATGTCAGGCTTAAGCTTTGAAATTTTTAGCAGAACAGACTCAAGCTTAACGAAACCTAGTTCGGCCTAGCCTATTTTCATCCCTGTCTAACGTCAATGTGTATTTATTTATTTTTTATTTTTTAATTAAAGTTATAGTAAAATAATAATAATAAATGGGATATAATTTAATTAAAATAGAATTACATGCGGGGAAATTTTGTATAAGTATTTTAATGACCCGTTTGATCAACGACCATCAATTTCACACCTCGCGATGCCATTCACCGTTAAGGTCCCTCACAATTCACTTGAGGTGTTTAGTGTCTTCTAGTATTCACCTAAGGTGTTTGGTGTGAGGTCTCTGGGATAGTAGTGTCATCCATCAATACTCACATCTCTTCCAAGATTAGTTGGAACGCATTGTCGTAATTGAGTTCGGTATCCATATCGTTGTAGTTTAGTAGTTGTTGAAGCGATAAAGCGGTAAATAAAAGTAAGTATTTTTATAGGTTATATCATATCGTCTCCACAAAGATTAGTGCTACTGAATTGTCGTTCAATATTTTTTCCCGCTTATGAGTTTACGGTTGAATTGGGTTGGTTTGTATAAAAAGTAAATGCATGAATTAAATTTACTAACAGAAAAATAATGCATTCTTCAGAGAGTATAGAACTCTCGAATTTGCATTTCATCTACTCTATCAAATACTTAAACTTACTACCCAATTGTACTAAACATAAAATTCTCGTCAATATCATCATGTATCACTCACGCAGAGATTATCTCTAACGTAGGGTCAGATATCAACCGTATTACTCGAGTCGACGATCTCTCAGTGTAACACCTCAATTTCTACCCAATAATTATAAACAAATTAGAGTATAAAAATTCCAAACAACAATTGAGATATCACAATTTCAACTTAAAACACAACTTGTAATTTTATTTAAACCAGATAAATAACGCTTTTAATCAGAAAGATGAACTCAACAACTTGTTTAGTCTTTAGCATAAATCAACTTTTATGATAACTACGCAGCGGATTCACAACGTTAAACTCTTGAGAATAAAACATATCATCTTTATCAAACTTAAACAACTCTAATAACAACCAAGCTCCTCGATAAACAACTTGAAACTTCAGCAATGCAATAATAAACAACGATAAAACAAAACATACGTTCATCCCCCAAGTGTTATGTATCAGAGCGACAACCCGACTCGAACAAACAGCTACTAACGCTTAATTCTTCATTACCTGCAAGTTACCATGTAGAGGCAACATAACAACATAAGGGGTGAGATATCTAACAATCTAATAAATCGTATGATAAATAATATATTAGAATCAGATAATATAAATCATCGCTTCGCAAATTATTCACACAACAAACAATCACAACAACATTTATCACAACAACTTTTATCACAATATATTCATCAACGTAATACAACAACAAATTCACTGTCATAACAACTCAAATATGCAACAATCAACTAACAACTTAATAATAACAACAACTTCAACACACAATTCAAGATGCAACTCAACTATGCAAATGCATGTGGTACCATTGGAGCAGAACTCTCATCGTGTTTGCCATCAAGGCCAAGGCATAAGCCTTCATCATCATCATCATGTTTGCCATCAAGGCCAAGGCATAAGCCTTCGTCGCTAATTTGTCAATCCAGGCCAGCGTGGTGTCAATCCAGGCCGTCACAAAGTATGTAAATGTATGTGACTCAATGAATTCAACATCACACACACAACAACAATTAATTAACATCGCAATCAACATCGTAATCAACATCGAAATTGACATCGCAATTAACGTCGTAAGGCATAAGCCTATATCATCATTGTTACCAATAAATAGAGTTAACTCATCGTCACTAACTTTCCTTGCAACATCGCATTATCAACAAAATTTATCACAGCATCATAACATCACATCACAAGGAAAAACAACAACACAGAGTAACACAACCAATTTCATCACAACCTGCAAATTAACAATTTACGGCAAACATATTACACACCGAATCAACCAAAATAAACTACAAATAAACCACGTAATTGTTCGGACTATTTCAACTATTTTTGATTAATTAATCTTCTGCTAAATTACTCAAATTTTCTACTTTGAACTACTATTAAACCACCACAATCCTACAACTCTAAAATAACTCTAAGGTGCTCAAAATCTAAAATAATCTAAAATAACTTTAAGGTGCTCAAAATTACTCTACCAACAACCCTTGTATAGAAAATAATTGGTTAATGGTCTGACTCAAGTAATAGCAAAACAACTCTAACAGGTCAAATACATTTACCTTTAATTTTAAATTCATTAGATTTAATTTTAAACAACTCTGACAACTTTATTGGTAACTCTAATAACTCTATTGACAACTTTAACAACTCTATTGACATCTCTATCGGAATTAAAATTAACTTAATTATCCAATTAACTCAAATATTTAACTAAATTTTATATTATTAATAATATTAAATTATTAAAATAACAATAATACTAAATTATTAATATAGTAATTATTATTATTTTAATTGTTATCATGAAATGAAATAGTGAATTACTATATATTACAATACTGATAAATTTGAATCATGATTATTAATCTAAACATGAGTTTCTATATAGTACCAATTATCCTACACAATTTTTACTAATATCAAAAGTAGGTGTCAGTAACACATACTTATTTCTAAAACGTGATTTCGATACTGTAGCATGATTTATCAGAATTGTTTAGTTTCACACTACAGAATCACCACAATCTTATATCTAATTAAATTATTGTCTACCAATTTTATTTCTTAACAACATCTAACCGCTATAGTATGTACATGGAAAGATGACACTACGGTACAAACATAATAAAAGAACAAAGAATTAAGTGCCCAGATATGCATGCCATACGACATGTCTTCCTTTCCATGTGTACCTTTCGGTACCGTTTCGTCATTCAGGCGTGTAATTTTCCTGCATATACTGTTATTCCGCTTCGATCTCTCGACGAACAATAATTTCCAACGCACAAAATATTAAATTGACCATTGCAATTATAAATTTTAATGACAACATCAACTATGCAGACAATTCATGATCAATTTGCAATACAGTCAAACAATTCAATTCTCTAACAGACAGAATAACCACGAATGCATGATAAATTCTCATTACCCTAATTCCCACATAAAATTCATCATACAACCCATTAGAAAGTCAGAACCTCACCCTTATCTTAAATTGAAGGTCGCTCTACGGAGTTCCAGTCGAATTTTGGTTTGGCTTTCGGTCTACAATTTTCTCTCGACGGTAGTTTTCTCCAAACCTTGTTCCTCATCTTTCTTTCCTTTCCTCTTTTCTTCACGTACTGATTTTCTATTCCTTATTTTCCAATAATTCTCACAAACCTAATTTCTTATTTATATATAAAATACTTAACAAATAATTCTTATATTCTTATTAGACTTAATATTCACACATCACCCTTTTCAACCAACCAACTAAGTCCGACAATAATTTTAATATTATTATTACTATTAATAATAACCAACTAATATTATTATTATTATCAATATCAATAACCAATTAATATTATTAATATTAATTCTACCGACCATTCAACAATTTAAACAACTAATTCAATAAGTCACCCGTCAACTTAAATTCGAAATAACTCGAAATATTTAATTAACTAATTAATTAAATAATCGGGCGTTACAACTCTCCCCCACTTAGAGTATTTTCGTCCTCGAAAATATAATGGCTACTACCGTTCTTAACGCGAACTTCGCATATAACTCCTTGATCTCCAATTCACATTTGACTACACTTCGACCACTACTTCCCATCACAACAATAACTCAACACGATTTAAATCAACTAAACACAATGCTAAATACTCAACACTTCCGCAACATAATCCCTTAATAACTTACCAACCACTTCAACATTACTCCGACATATCAACATCCAAAACAATAACAACTATATCATACTTACTCTTGGATATCCAACATCGTATTATCACCTTAAGAACATCTTCCACACAACCAGCAGCAATTACAGCATCGTTCCTTCCAGCCATATAAACTTATCACTACAACACAAACAATTGTTAGAAAAACTAATTAACAATACTCGATTGTTAAACGACTCAACAATTTTGGTCGGACGGACGGACCTGCTCCGATACCACTAATGTAACACCTCAATTTCTACCCGGTAATTATAAACAAATCAGAGTATAAAAATTCCAAACAACAATTGGGATATCACAATTTCAACTTAAAACACCTGTAATTTTATTTAAACCAGATACATAACACTTTTAATCAGAAAGATGAACTCAACAACTTGTTTAGTCTTTCAGCATAAATTAACTTTTATGATAACTACACAGCGAATTCACAACGTTAAACTCTTAAGAATAAAACATAGCATCTTTATCAAACTTAAACAACTCTAATAACAACCAAGCTCCTCGATAAACAACTTGAAACTTCAGCAATGCAATAATAAACAACGGTAAAACAAAACATGCGTTCATCCCCCGAGTCTTACGTATCAGAGTGACAATCCGAAACGAACTAACAACTACTAACGCTTCATTCTTCATTACCTGGCAACATAACAACAGAATGGGTGAGATATCTAACAATCTAATAAATCGTATGATAAATAATATATTAGAATCAGATAATTTAAATCACCACTTCGCAAATTATTCACACAACAAACAATCACAACACAATGATCAACGTAATATAACAACAATAATTTATCATCACAATAAAATTTATCACAACAACTTTTATCACAACATATTCATAAACGTAATACAACAACAAATTCATTGTCATAACAACTCAAATATGCAACAATCAACTAACACATTAATAATAACAACAACTTCAACACACAACTCAAGATACGACTCAACTATGCAAATGCATGTGGTACCATTGGAGTAGAACTCTCATCGTGTTTGCCATCAAGGCCAAGGAATAAGCCTTCATCGTCATCATCGTGTTTGCCATCAAGGCCAAGGCATAAGCCTTCATCTCTAATTTGCCAATCCAGGCCAACGTGGTGTCAATCCAGGCCGTCACAAAGTATGCAAATGTATGTGACTCAATAAATGCAACATCACACACACAACAACAATTAATTAACATCGCAATCAACATCGTAATCAACATCGCAATCAACATCGAAATTAACATCGCAATTAACGTCGTAAGGCATAAATCTATATCACCATTGTTACCAATAAATAGAGGTAACTCATCATCACTAACTTTCCCTGCAACATCGCATTATCAATAAAATTTATCACAGCATCATAACATCACAGCACATCACAAGGAAAAACAACAACACAGAGTAACATAACCTGCAAATTCACAATTTACGGCAAACATATAACACACCGAATCAACCAAAATAAACTACAAACAAACCACGTAATTGTTCGGACTATTTCGACTATTTTTGATTAATTAATCTTCTGTTAAATTACTCAAATTTTCTACTTTGAACTACTATTAAACCACCACAATCCTACAACTTTAAAATAACTCTAAGGTGCTCAAAATCTAAAATAACTCTAAGGTGCTCAAAATGGCTCTACCGACAACTCTTGTATATAAAATAATATTTATGAAAATAATTGGTTAATGGTCTGACTCAAGTAATAGCAAAACAACTCTAAAGGGTCAAATACATTTACCTTTAATTCTAGACATTATATCGACCATTGCAGTTATAAATTTTAATGACAACATCAATTATGCAGACAATTCATGATCAATTTGCAACACAGTCTAACAATTCAATTCTCTAACCGACAAAATAACCACGAATGTATGATAAATTCTCATTACCCTAATTCCCACATAAAATTCATCATACAACCCATTAGAAAGTCAGAACCCCACCCTTACCTTAACTTGAAGGTCGCTTTACGGAGTTCCGGTCGAATTTTGATTTGACTTTCGGTCTACAATTTTCTCCCGACGGCAGTTTTCTCCAAACCTTGTTCCTCATCTTCCTTTCCTTTCCTCTTTTCTTCACGTACTTAGCGGGCTCACCGCGTTAATCGGGTTGCACTGATATTTACACACTTAACCGCCTAATTCCCACTAAGCGGGCTACTCACACTTAGCGGCTAAAAATAATACTTCTATCAAATCTGTAAAAATGTGTATAGCGTCAGAGAATGCACTTAGCAGGCTCACAATGCTAAGTGGCCTCCACTGAGAAAAACTTCCTAAAACTCGCACTTTTATTTCGAAAACTTGCAACTAAAGTTGTGCCTTCGACACCTTTTTTCCTCAATGCTCTAAATATGCGAAAAACACCTACAAAATAGACCAAAACTATCAAACGATACATTATTTACATAAAAACATAATTAATCGCAAAGTAACCATATTTACAAACAAAGAGGGGTTTATTCAATGAATATTTACAAAAATGATTGATAAGGGCCATAAATTATATATACAAAGTAAAGTCATTTTGCCACTTAACAAATCTACTCAATTTACAACATTGTTTGTCCTCGAACAAAGTAAAAAAAAAAACTAAAGAAACAAAAGATGGTAGTAAAAGAATCACGAATCAATAGGTTTGAAAAACAGAAAACAAATGTATGGTTCAAACAAAAATGCACAAGCAAAGTAAATACTTACCATAATCCTACAATGACAACATAAAAACGAAATTATGCAATATTCAAAAATGAATCACACCTAGCACACACTTCACCGGTAGATGAAAGACACAAATATGAGGGGCTTAACTCTCACCCAGTAATCTTGCAAACAACAACTAAACTATGCATTCATCAAAACAAATTCATATTAAAAATTACAAGGGCCTAAAAGGGTTGTAGTGTGGCATGGGTAACAAGGAACAATCAATATATAAAAGTAATTGAAACAAACAATGTCTAATTCTAAGGGAGTGATCGGTTCACAAATTCTGAAGCACAACACAAAACTTTTAATTTGATACATTTGTTTTTCTCTTTTTGAAAGCGTTTTCTCTTTTTCATTTTTCTTTTCTTTTATATATATATATATATATATATATATATATATATATATATATATATATATATATATACAAATTTGGAAACCGATTCGTCCTAATCATTATTGTTGGTAAAGATTAGATGATAGATCCTCGTTTCATAGAAATGTCGGGTAAAAAAATTTTGGATTCATAAATAATTGATGTATCTAATATATAAATTTAAATAATCTAAATAAATCAATTAATCAATAAATCTAAAAAGTCAAAATTTACTTATAAAAGAAAATTGAGGAGCAGTAATTTAAATAGAACCACTTTTTATATTTATTTGATTTGATAGCAAATATAAAGTGAGCTTGTGGAGACAAACATTTAACAAATATGCTTATAAATAAAACCATACTTTTTTAAGACAATAAAACCATACCTTGTTTTCATATGAGAAGCATTTACAATAAATCGAGGGATGATGGTACCCATATTGATTGGAACATGTTAGTGTACTTTAATGTTGCTAGACCTATAGTCACCTTGATTATGTGGCTAGCATGCCATAAAGAGCTTGCAACCAAAGATCGATTATTAAAATTTAGTTGTATCACAGACTTGAAATGATGTTTTTGTGATGTTGTTGACAACTTGAGTTACCTATTCTTCAAGTGTTTTGTCATGAAGCAAACCTCGATAAATATTCTCAGATGGATTGATGTGCAGCAGGACCCCTAGAATTGGGATATAGAGCTTGTTTGGCTTAAGCATAATGTTAAAGGTAAAGGATGGCAATCTGCCTCGCTAAAGTTAGCAATAGCTGAAACCATTTATAGTCTTTGGAACTATAGGAACAAGTAGAGCTTTGGAGGATAATACTGATACTATAAACACATAGGCCAAAATTATAGACATGATTGTGTATAGGATTTGGTTTAATATGAAGTTAAGAGATCCATAGTTAGATTGATGATGTAGGTGGAGAACGCTTAGGTATTTTTGACTGTTTAGATGACTCAATCCGTGAGATCGTCTTGCTTGTAATCTGTTTTTGAATTAATACAATCTATTTTTTATTTAAATAAAATTATAGTAAACCGACTAATAAGATTATTTTTAAAATTTTGAAAACAGTTATTAGTTCAATATTTAAAAGATTTTAAAAAAATTAAAACATGGTGTGAAAAAAATATAATGTGAAAATTTAAGAAAATTAAATTATAATAATGATAAATATTTTATTATCAGAAGTAAAAGCATAAATTTGTAAAAGTTATTACAAATTTATAAATTATACAAGGAAATGTGTAGGGAACTTGTGCCTAGAAAACATTTGGTATGTAGTCCATATATGGACTACATATATTATTTGTCAAATTTATTAAAAAAAGTCAAATATATTTATAATTCATTATGGAGGGAGTAAGGACAAAGTTACATGAGAAAAACCATTAATGCAAAAAATGGTTGAATCGCAATTACATAAAATCAATGATTAATAGTAAAAATTAATTTTTTAATAAAAAATAAATAAATATATAGTACATTGGAAATATTCACATTCTTACAACACAAATGTGTAACTTTACCTATCTTTTTGGATGGATAGATAAGAATCGACTAGTATTTATAGTTGTAGTGTTGATGAATACAAAGGCCATCATGACCCCCCAAAGTTTTCAATGGAAGACTTTTACCATTGGTATGATTCTATTCATTTCATTCACATATCTACTGCTGTCAATAAATACACTTGAAGTAATGGTAGGAAGAGAAGAGCTTTAACTAAAAGAGATCAGATAAAGCTAGTTGCAACATGGAGTGACTAGACATGTGCTCTTCTTTCATTTGCAATACTCTCACAAAGTTTAAATTTAACCATTACCCTCTCATGTTGTCCTTTGACTTGGAGGATGTCAAATTCATTTCTCAGCTCAAATTCTTGAAGATGTGTTCCATTCATGAGAAGCATCTTAGCATCATCACTAATTTTTGGATGACAAAAATTTATGCTTGCCATTTGTATATTCTTGATAAGAAATTTAGAATTTTGAATACAAAACTCAAGGATTGGAACAAAGGCAACTTTGTTAATGTGCAGGTCAAAGTTCAAAAAGCTGAAATGAAGTTAAATAGAATCCATTCTGAGATGGTAAATTAGGGCCAATATGACATTCTTTAGGATGCAGAAAGGAAAGCTCGGTATGATCTTGATTTGGCTCTTAATTTGGAAGAAATGAATTGGTAGGAGAAAAAATCCTTTAGAATCTCCATGCGAGCACCCAAAGCAGGCAGCCCCTCTAAAAGTGTGCGTGAAATATAATCATTGGAACGTGCTTGCTTAAAGAATGGATGCTTTAACAACTGCTTAGCAGATGATCGTTTTGAAGGATCTTTAACCAAACAACAAGCAATCATCTTTTTAAATGACTGGAAAGAAACAAAGAATAAAATATTAGCTGTAAAAGGTCATAAATATGTTGAATTTGCTTGCAAAACTTAGCTGAGCCAACCTTAGAGAACTTCCGATCACTTTTGTAATCAAGGCGAGGGGGTGCATTTTTCAATGTCATAAGTAGTACCTGGAAAGTTCAGTTATGAATTTAAACTAAACAAAAATGAGATGAAATATTACATGCACACACACCTTCATAGGTGGATATTCTGAAAATGGAGGATGGCCGTGGGCAAGCTCCAACGCAGTTATGCCAAATGACCAAATGTCAGCTCTGGAAGATTAACTCTGAAGTAAGTTAATGTTATCATTTTCAATAAGATTTCAGAATATAGGGTCGCAACACATCCATTGATAAAATAATAATGACTGAAAATCCATACTTGAAATTATAACCATGCAATTGCTCCATAACCTCGGGTGCCATCCAACAAGGAGTTCCAGCAAAAGTATTCCTCGACCGTTGGCGATTACCAGAATCAAAAAGATAAGCGGAAGCACCGAAATCGCCAAGCTTAACGGCACCACGAGAATCAATCAAAATATTACCAGCCTTAACATCACGATGAATATGGCCATGATGATGAAGATACTCTAAACCCTTCAACACCTCTCTAAGTATGGTTGCTATAACAACCTCTTCAAAACCCTCAGGATGTGCAGCTTTTAATATATGAAGACACGAACCACCCGCCATAAACGGCATCACAACCCATAGATTGTGATCGCTCACGAATGAACAATGTGCTTTCACTAAGTTAGGATGGTCCAATAGTTTCATAATTTGCGCTTCACGAGATATATTATTCTGCATTCTTTCATTCATCGTTATTCCACTAATTAATAACTATATGATTAATTAATCAATAATCATAAGAAATTGACAATTTTTCTAAATCGTGTTTTCCAAGTGCAATTACGGAAGGTTTTCAAAACTAATTTACCAGATCACAGTTGTCACGTTCGAAGTCGAGAATCTTGATGGCGACCATCTCATCGAAAGGAACACAAATAGCACGATAAACGGAACCACTAACGCCTTGACCAATCTCTTCGTGGATAACATAATGTTTGGCGCCGATTGGATACTTTTTCTTCTCTGTTTCCTTTTCCTTTTCCTTATCCTTGTCTCTATCTTTATCCTTCATGTTGGTCGATGATCAAAATATACTAACGGAGGTGGTGGTTACGGTGGCAGTTCGTATATTTTTAATTGTAATATTGTGATTTTCTTTTTTTTTTACTTTTCTTTTTTGAATTTGATTATTATTATGAATTTGATTAGTTTTTATTGGATGTCCGCAAATAGGGGAGTTTCTGTTTTGTGTTTTGTTTTGCTATCACACGCCACCCCTCCTCTTTATTTATGCAACCTATAGACCATTGGTTATCTCAATCAAATTTAGAAATTATTAACAATGCTATTTTATGTTCATTAAAATTAACAAAAAATGTTTATTTAGTTTTTTTTTTTAAATATTTTAATTCATTTATAAGTAATATATATTTTTTTCTCATATTTGAGTTAATGGTTTTGTATTTGGTTATTGAGATTAAAGATAGTGCATCGTCACTTGTCATAATAAATTAATTTTACACCTTCATTTAAAAGAATTATAATATTCAACAATATCAGTAAGAATTATAATATTCAACAATATCAAGTGTAAATTTGCTGGATATATCTCTCTAATTGATTGACAGTACAAATATATTTCACACCGATAGTACATAGTTTTTTTTAATGATTTACATCAATCACATATTTTTATAATTAGTTTTTAATGATATAAGTTTTAATTAATTATACATTATTAAATATAAACACATATAAGTGATTAAAAAGAAAAATGGTTATCAGTAAGAAATTAGGAAAGCAAGAAAGCTAATAATTAAATCTCAACTATTCATCACTATCACTATCCTATGATCCGTGTTAAAAAAAATTAAATTTAAAATAAATTTAATTTTTTTCTCTAAAATAATGACAAGTATACATTATTTTCTTTATTATTCAAATGATTCTTACTATATAGCATTGATCATTAAAAAACACATTTGAATTCACTAAGCGGGAAGCGAATATGATTACCCAATCGTTAGCGAAGTCGGCCAATACTTAATCTAAACATAGTATTATCAATGTTATTTTTTCTTGTATTAAATATTTGTTGATTAATGAAAGAATTGAACTTTGTTTTTGTAAAAAAAAAATTTTTTTATTATTTCTATCAATAACTTACTTTTAAAAATTATTATTAAAAGTTGAGTTAAATAGAACCACTTTAACATCCAAAAATCTCATGAAACATGCTAACAGAAGTAACATAACATTCGCAAAATATAGTGTTCCCAATATGATGTTACATATCAGATCAAAATACCTCTAATAAGCGAAAACTACTAAAATACTCTAAAGTTATCTTTAATGTGCTTATAAACTATTCCTGAGCATTTGTGCGTTATTCACGTGGAGGGAATGTAACACCCCTTCTAATTCCCCAAATATTATATATACATATTACACAATCAGAGTAAATATAATACATAACAAGAGGGCGTCACATGATATTTCTTTCAATATTAAAATCATACATGCACACTGGTCATAATCATAACACATATCTGAATTTCATGCTTTAGAACAATTCATGCATTTTCACAGCGGATTTATTTAATATTCACAGATACTATCAATGATTACATCTCATACTATAATCATTGGATGAAAGATAATGAATCCATAATATAACCACATCATCAGAATTCATGCATTGGCACCAAGGCCACATCAACATAGTATCTCAATCATACAAATCAAAATAGATAAGAATACATAGCATGTCTCATCAAAGCAGAAATCTAGATAAATTTCATGTTACATGACCAGAGCAATGACTAGACAACCTAGTAAAGAATAAACTAGCTAGACTCCTCAACTAGTCTCGTGCGAAGCACCGCTATCCTCAGAACCTGGACGTTACCCACATAGAGGCAACATCATAACAGAAGGGTGATAATTCACATCATTATTCAAAAGTATATAAATGGAAATAATGAAGAAACAACATCTAATCACGAATTCCACACACTTCAAGTAATGTTCCAAGATAGCATGATCATACAAATATTACAAGTATATTATGTTCATATTTATTACACGTAGCATAATTATCATCCATCCAAACACTTCAATAATTCATATGATTAAATATCACAAGTTTATTTCACATATTGCATATTCAATAATGACTCATATGACAACAATGAATGTGACTCAATATGCATGTGGTACCAAGTTTTTGGGAACATTTCGTTAACCATGATTACGATTCATTCATAGAATCCAAGCCCTTACTTCCGACCCAGACAAGATCAAAAGCCTCCGCTACTTATTCCCAATGGAATCGAGCCAAATGTGAACCCAACATTTCACCGCTACTTATCCATCATGGATCGAGACAATTTGTGAACCCAATGTTTCACCGCTACTTATCCAAGGATCGAGCCAATTTGTGAACCCAATGTTTCACTCATGTGAATCATCCATCAATTGCACAACGTCATATTCCAACAAAAAGATTATTACATGTATCATATACATATCATCTCATATAACAAATAGCATTGTGACATATCATTCCACCAATGTTATTCAAATATTCCATCAAATAAGATTAGCACATACTATACTCAAGTAAACAAACATACATTGAAATAGTATTCAAAACCAATCTAAAACACACTCAATCAGAATTGGATCAATTAATCATATATATGAAAATACTACAGTAATTATAATCATATAAGATTCCATGTCAAAAGATCCTAAAAATAATATTTTTCATCCCAGGTCATACTAAGCCCGGCCTATCGCGCTAAGCTCACCTCGCTGAACAAACAACCCCAAAAGTCAGAACATTTCGCTCTAAGCGATCTTTTCTTCGCGCTAAGCGCGGTCTGCGATTCTGCACTTTTTCTGCTACGAACCAGCTTCTTTCTCCCACAAAATTACCGCATAAAACTCATTCTAATAAACCAAATAACATCATTAAGGGGTATCCTAACATGTTTCTAGTTATGGACCATCATTCTAAGTTGAAAAACATAATTTCCATTCAAACCCTAACATTCAAAGATTCTAGAAATTGAAATTGAACAACCTAGCATGTTACTAATCATTACCCACAACATATAATCAAACAATAACATGGATTCTCCACCCTTACCTCTTGAAGATTCTTCTTCTAAGGTTTCCTCTTCACTTTTTCTTTTTCTCCTCTTCTCTTCTTTCTCTTCTTTCTCCCAAATGAAATTCTAATTATGATTCCCTTATAATCCTTACTAACTAGGATTGTCTTATTGGGCTTAATACTTAACACCTCTCTATTACTTCCATTCATAATAAATAGGCTCAATACTAAATAACCATAATTATATTCATAAAACACAATTATTTAAATAACACACTTATTCAAATAATTCAAATTAAAATCACTCAATTAAATTAATTATCACATAATACTATATATAATAATAATTAGCTATAAAAATCGGGATGTTACAGGAAACATTCAAACAGAAAGGGTGAGTAATTATAATTCATTATAAAAGATATAAGAAAATGATCAGTAGTAACATCATCGTCATATCAACACATATAATTTATAAACAAGTCATGATCACAACTACACGTCATAATAGCACTTATACATCTTTCATCATAAAAACCATCAATACAATCACATAATTCTCAAATATCATCATGTCATATTTCATCAACAAAGTTCATGTAATGCCACATAGGATGTTAATGCAACAACACTGACTTTGTAACACCCTTTTCTAACCCCAAATAAATATAGCATATATCAGAGTAAAATAGCATGCATACATATAAAGGGTGTCACATGTAGTTTTCCACTCAATAGAAATCCAACAAAACAATGTCAAACATGCACCTGGTCATAATCATAACACATAACTAACTTCACGTTTCATCAAAATATGCATATCACAGCGGAATAGTTCTCTGAAATTATTTCATCAAGTATAAATATGATTATATCTCATACTATAATTATAAGCCAACATAACAGTGAATTCACAATACTATCAATGTCATATGAATTCAAACATCGGCACTAAGGCCCACACCACACATTATCTCAACATACAAATCAAATCAAATGAGAGTAGATAATAATATCTCATAACAAACATGAGTTAAATTAACCCTTGTGTTACATGACCATAGAAATGACTCATTACCTAGGAATAACGGATAAGCTAACTAAGTTCATTGACTAGTCTCGTATGAAGCACCACTATCCTCAGAACCTACACGATATCGCATAGAACATCACATACAACAGAAGGGTGAGAATTCAAATCATTATCAAAATGTATATATGTTGTAGGTTTTCTCCGTGAACAAAGTATTTTTTAATTATCGATTCCACAGGGATTGGTGCATGTTATAGTCTTTCAATAGAAAAGTATGTTTTAAGATGATGTAACCAATGGGTTTGTTATCTACTCTACTAGAACCATGAGTTTCCAAACAATTACTAGATTAATTCTTTCAAAGAGAGTTATAGTTTGGATTAGAGAGAGTTTGAGATTGTTTTCAAGTTAAGAAGGCATGTCAAGATTAGTTTCATTGATCTAGTTTCATACATATTCATTTAATCAAGTGATGAACATAATAGATGATTTCTACAAATACATATCCTCTCAATCTTGTAGATTTTCCACCAAGATTGTGAATGTTATCATGTTAATCCTTCCATGATTCCTCACTACAACTATTAGCATGATAATCATTAAGTTCAATATTTTGTAAACTCTAACACACAAATCTATTCCTAGCATTTGTTTATTAGAGGATGAATATCCTAGGTCACTTTGAAATATTCTTTTCCAAGCAAAACTCAAAGCATAAAGATGACGAACAAAGATACTCAACTATATTAATCATCAATCATGTTCATACACAAATGGATTAATAGAAATACATACTATATAGATCAACTACCTCTAATCTTGACACAAAAAGAGCTTAGCCACTCATTTCCATGGTTGCTTACTCTCAAGATTGTTGGTAGTGATGATGAAAATCCAAGAAATCAAGAAGAAAAAGCTATGGTGTTTCTTCCTAAACTTGTCCTAGATTTACAAAAATGAAAAGATAATGATGGTATGTGTTTCTTCTTCCTTTTTACAAGCCAAAAGATCAGGTGAAGTGATGGGTTGGTGGCTCAAAAGGTGAAAGCATGGGCTGTCCTTTTTCGATTTCGCACCGAGCGCTGAGCGCACTCATGCTGGCACCGCGCTGAGCGCGACCTGTAGCATGCTTCCTTCTTCCAAAATTATCTTCAAAAGAATCATCCCTAAAGCTCTTCAAGTGTCCTTGAATCCAAGCTTAGGAGAATTAGACAATAAATTCCTACAAACAAGAGTAAAATAAGTTAAATAATATATATTAAACGAAAACTAAATAAAAACCTAATTAAAACAAAATACTAAAATAAATATACAAATTAAATAGAAAGACATTGTTAAGGACCACAAAATAATGCACAAAATAACTACAATTTGGTCCTTAACAACTCTCCCCAACTTACTTCTTTGTTTGTCCCTAAACAAAGGTCAATAATCTTACAAAGCTTAGAAGAAACAAAATGCAAGCATGTAAACTCACACAAGAGTAATGGTTCAAACTCGACATACCAGGCAAAAGCATACATCAATCGCTTCTTCGAAACATATCATGGCCATGAATTAAATTCTAAACACAATACCTCAAAACATATAACAAAATAAAAGATATGTTCACACTTGAATCACCTAATCATTTCTTCAAAATTCAAGAAGAACAAAATGTAAATTCACAAAGGACCAAACACTCTCACTAATAATTATGCACATCCAGAATAATTCATGCATTCATCGAAACAAGTTAAATGATAAAATGGAAACGAAGATCACTAAGGACTTTCAAGGTTGTAACTTGGCTTAGGTTAGAAACAAGGGATATTTAAGTACAAAGCCATTGAAACGAATCGGGTAAAAGGATATGAAGAGCGTTTCACAACTAATTCCCATCTCATTATTCACAACCTCTTTTCTTTCCACACAATGATCCTCTCTTTTTTTCTTTTTTTTTTTATTTCTTTTCATAAACAAATTTCTTTCTTCTTTTGTATTTTTCTTTCTTTAGGATCATTGTGCCATCAATTCTAGGTTCTTTTTGATCCACCTCCCCAACTTCATTTATATCAATCCTTTTTTATTCAAGAACATGCTCTTCAAGGGTTAATTAACAAAAGGGTTGGTATTCACAAACAAGAAAATTTATAGAATGAGTTATCATTGAATTTTTCAAAGATCATCAACAACTATTAAGTGGCCTACTTAACAATTAGTCGATTTGATACATTCATCCTACAAATACTATTTAGCTCAAAAGGGTTCACAAGGATTTACTCACTCACGGGTAATTGAAGCCCTTTTAGAATTGGTGGTTTTTCTCATAATGCACAAAAAATTGCCTTGATCATTTCCTAGTTTCCAAGTTATCATAAACAAGTAAAGATTAAGCATGAATCACACGAGTTAACATAACTATTAGACACTCTATATTTGGTAAAAAGTGGAAGCTTCTCACATATATGGTTTATGTCCTAATGATTCGAATGTGAACACAAAATTATTTTTTTGTACATGCCAAAATATCTTGCATAAAGAACAAATTTCATAGACATGTTATGTTTCTACAAAACGATTAAATGTGTACCTTCTTCGTGGAATCAATCGAGAATTTTATCATCACCATCACTTTGGTGAAACACGCTTACTAGCTTTGAAGAACCATTTGAACAATCCGGACAAGCCACAAGAAGTAAATTCAAACTAAATACTATAATCTAAAAATAAAATAAAATAGAACAAAATAAAAGAAACTAAACTTAAAATGAAAAGACACCCCAAAATGTTGTTTAAAACTTAAAAAGAAGTATTTAGGCTCCATGCCTACAAAATATTAATTGGAATTACATGCCAATCCCCAAAATTGGATGACAACCAACAAAATCCAAAGTTTAAAACTAAAATGCAAAAGTAAAATCTAAAACTAGAATGCTGAAAGTAAAATAAAAACAGGAAAATAAAAGAGAACATCAATCAGAGGTCTCGAGAATCGAATCTCCAATCGACCCCGAGTCAGAACCGGAACCAGAACCAGAACTCTCTTCACCATCATCCTCATCTCCCACCTCCTCCTCAGCATTTGGCCCGACCCCGGGCCAACCAGCATATGCACGGAGCTGCTCACCCGTGCGAGTGAAATGGTTCACTCCGGGCTCTCTAATTTGCAGAGCAAGGTGCTCCATGCTCTCATGCATAAACATAAATGCTCTCTGATGAGCGAGATGCATCTGCCTATTCCATTCTTCGAATGGACTAGCCTGAGGAAGTGTCGCGGCAACTGGTACAGCCTGAGCAGCAGTATTATCAAGGACCCTACAAAATCGATCACAGTAGTGATCATCAACAACTCCATCAATGGTTAGGTGCCCCACAGCTGGAAAAACCACTTTCGCCCTCTTAAGCAAACCCATGATCAACCCAGGATATGTGAGAGCACACTTTATACGCTTCCCCCTGGAGGTATAACTAAGCGTAACCCTCTTCAGCTCATTCGCAATCAGACGGCCAAAATCAATTTGCTCCTCATCGAGCATATAAGCAATCAAACCTGCCGTCTCCATGGGTATCGAAGATGTGTGGCTCCTAGGTTTCAGATTGTACAGAGCCACACACATCATAACGCGGGCACTTGTTTTCAGACTGGCCCTGTTGAATTTCAAAGGTTGACCAGCCCGATTCAACTCATAAGAATGCCCAGACAAATAGAGCTTACTCCTCAGCATGTTGTAATCCCAATTACCACAAGCCAGATGCTCATGGTAGACATCCAGTTGGTCCTCTGGGGCTGTCCAGTTGATGCCCAGAAAACTGTTGATTGTTGTGCGAGAGAAAGATACAAGTTTGCCCCGAACAACAGAAGCAAACCTAAACTCGCTCCCCTCGGCCGGAATAGCATTAGCATAGAACTCTCGAACAAGCTCCACGTTCACCTTTGTCTGAGGATTACAAAGAACTTCCAACCCGTAGTTATCAAGGATGACATGAGGCGTGTGGTAGTGCCCTTGCTCACGGAGGCTGATGGTGCGCTCAGTCCAGATGTTTCGCTCTTCAAGCTCTTTGTAGCGAGCCTCCTGAGCAGCTCCCAAAAATCGAACAACATCGAACGCAGCAGGCCGAGAGGCCCGGCCCAGAGGAAACTCTTTGTCGCTTAGGTGCCATCTGAAATTTCAACACAAAAATCAACGGAAAAGTGACACCGAGGTGTCCATTAGCAATGAATCATGCAAACAGCAAAGCAAACCAACCAACCAAAGCATTACAACTAATCGGAAACACTAAAAACACAGCAGAAGAATTTTTCAAAATTCGCAGATGGCGATTTTAGAAAAATTCTTCGAAAAAATTTTTCTCCACAAAACACTTCCTAGGGCAGCGAAAATGACATTCTAATACTTCTCTATCAAATAAACATCCTAATTCTAAGAGAAAATTCGAAAATTCCTAACCCTAGGTTTTCAAAATCTAACCTAAACATGCAATGTACACGAAATTGAGAAAGGAAAAACATAGAATACTTACTAGGATGCCTTGGTTGATTGATTGGACAAAGAAATTCGCAAAAATTCAAAGATTTTTGGTTGGGGGTTTTTGGGATTTTTAGAGAGTGAGGAATTGTGAAGAAAAGAGGGAAAAAGGGTTGAAAATAACCCTAACCCCTATTTAAACTGACCAGGCCACGAATGGGCCTCCAAAAATCTGATTTTTTTCATATTTTTATTTTTATTTTTATTTTTAAAATCCCGACGCTGGCGTGGTCCCTATCGCTGAGCGAAAGTGATGGGTCAATGATCCGAGCGCTGAGCGAGAATTTTGAATTTTCTGCTAAAACAGCAAATTAACAGTGCGGGCAAGTGCAAATGAGTTCAAGGAAGAATACTTACAATGTTGGGGTGCCTCCCAACAAGCGCTTTGTTTAACATCGGTAGAGCTCGACGGTTCATGATGATCATTGATCATCAAAGAAAATGTTGCCAACCTCATAATTTGCTCCTCCGAATTTGTAACCTCCACGACTTCCTCCTCCACCACATCCTTTCGAGAAACGTCAAGTTCGACCTTGGTATGCGTTGTTCCTTCAAAAAGCTTGAAAGTAACCTCTTTATCTTGCACTCTCACTTTCATAATTTCATTGTCGACATCAATCATCATGCGAGCCGTCTTCATGAATGGTCTTCCAAGAATTAATGGTATCTCTCGATCCTCCTTCACGTCAATTACCACAAAATCCACAGGAAACAAGTACTTGTCCACCTTTACTACCATGTCCTTAATAACTCCATAAGGCGAAATGGTTGACTTGTTGGCAAGTTGCAAAGCCATTTTTGTAGACTCCATTCTAACATTCCCCAATCTTTTAACAATGGATAACGGAATTAAATTGATGCTAGCCCCTAGATCGATCAAACCATTACCCTTGAATGTCTCTCCAATGGCCACCAGCAACGTTACACTCCCCGGATCAAATTCTTTCACTGGAAGAGCTTGCTTGAGTATGGAACTACAATTAGTATCAAGTAATATCGTCTCCTTTTCCTTGTGCCTCTTCTTCCTTGAGAGCATATCCTTCATAAATTTCACATATTTCGGAATTTGCTCCAATGCTTCGGAAAATGGAATGTTTATGTGAAGTTGTTTAAAAACGTCCATAAATCGAGCATATTGTCTTGCCTTCTCCTTCTTTGACGGTGCATTAGGGTACGGTAAATTTTGAATGGGAGCCGCGCTTTCTTCTTTACTTCCCTTTTTACTCTTCCTTTCCTTCTTCTCTTTCTTTTTACTTCCTTTACCATGTTCCTTCCCCTTTTCAACTAAATTTGCCTCCTTTTCGACTAAAGCTCCCTCAACAAATAATCTCTTATTTTCAACTACATCTTCCGACTCATCTTCCGTTACAATGTCATTGCTTTTTTTAACTACAACCTCATCCTCTTTCTCAACTACTACATCATTTTCAACTAAATCCTCTTCCACATCAACATCATTAATTTTTTTAGAGGGAAGGTCGAATAAGGTAATTTTCTCCATGGATAAGTGACTTCCTTCTCTTTCCCCTTTCTCATCTTCTTCTTCTTCTCCTCTACTTTCTCCTTTTCAACTACTCCATTCTCCTTTTCATTTTCAACTAAAACCTCCGATTCATCCTCCTCTACATCTTCCTCGCTTTCACAATCCGTCATCTCATTTTGATTTATAGTGAAAATTGCTTTGCAATACTCCTTCGGGTTTGCTTGAGTGGTTGGAGAAAATGAGGTCGAAGCCTTTTGTTCGGACATTTGCTTAGCGAGTTGTCCCACTTGTGTCTCCAAATTCTTGATGGACGCCTCCGTGCTCTTTTGATTAGCCATAGAAGCTTGCATAAATTGAGCTAGAGTGTCTTGAATGTTGGAAGATCTCACTTGATTTTGAGGTTGGTTTTGTTGTTGACCTTGATTTTGTTGTTGACTTTGATTTTGATTTTGTGTTTGATATGGATTTTGCCTTCCTTGGTTATTGTTATCTTGCATCCACCCTCCTTGATAACCTTGATTACCCCTTTGTTGGTAACCTTGGTTTTGATTTTGATAAGGGTAAGGAGCTCGTTGTTGGTACCCTTGGCCTTGGTTGGCCACATAGTTAGCTTCCTCATTCTCCGGAGGACAAAAGCGGTTTATGATCTCCTTTGCATAATTCACAACAAGCTATTTGGTGAGCTTGCTTATTTGATGCTCCTTGTAACTCCATGATTTGTTGAGGGAGTTTAGCCATTTATTTTGTCAATTCTTCAACTTGTTTCGCAAACAATTTGTTTTGCGCCACAAGTGCTTCATGACTCGAACCAATTTCTAAAACTCCGTTTCACTTGTACACCTCCTTGATCATGTTGAGTTTGATGATCATTCCTACCCATCTTCTCAATTATTTGGATTGCTTCATACGGTGTTTTGCCATCAAAGAACCTCCGCCGTGGCATCCAACAACAATTTGTGTTGAGGTTGGAGACCATTTGAAAATATGAATTTGTGTAAGCTCGTCAAAACCGTGGCTCGGACACTTCCTTAGCATAGACTTATATCTTTCCCACCCGATTCAAAGGCTCGTTTACTCCTTGCGAAAATACCGAGATAGCCGTCTTAGCCTCCATGAAACGTGATTGAGGGAAAAGCGTTGAGAAACTTTTCCTCCAAAACATTCCAATTAGTCATTGTCTCTTGCAATTGATCAAGATACCAATCTTTGCCTTCCCACTAGAGAATGAGGAAAAGCCTTTGGAAATATTGCTCTTCTTGGTCTTCCGAGCACCCGCCTCCCGCGATCTCATAAAACTTGGTAAGGTGAGTGTAAGGGTCTTCATGGTCGTGGCCATGAAATGGACTTGCATAGAAGTTGAAGCAAGCCTGTTCATTTCCGCAACCCTTGCATTTGCTTGTCGGACAAATTGAGCATTATGGCGAGGGCTATTGACACACGGCCCCATGGTGGTGGTGGTGGTGGTTGATTCTCCATAGTGGTGACTTCTCCAAACACGGGTGGTGTTGAAGAAGTAGATGCTTCTCCTCTTTCTCCTCTTTCTTGCCTTTGCCTAGCTTGTCTTTTCTTCTTTTAGCACTACTATTAAGTCTCCTAGCCGTCCTTTCAATTTCGGGATCGAAAAGGAGTTGGTCGACCGAATACTTCCCGCATAAACTAATTCTGAAAAGTCTAGCCACACAAAAGAAACAAAGAGAGATTAGTAGAAAAGTCTTAAAACACACAACTATTGCTATACTAACAACAAACGCCAATCCCCGGCAACGGCGCCATTTTGTTGTAGGTTTTCTCCGTGAACAAAGTATTTTTAATTATCGATTCCACAGGGATTGGTGCATGTTATAGTCTTTCAATAGAAAAGTATGTTTTAAGATGATGTAACCAATGAGTTTGTTATCTACTCTACTAGAACCATGAGTTTCCAAACAATTACTAGATTAATTCTTTCAAAGAGAGTTATAGTTTGGATTAGAGAGAGTTTGAGATTGTTTTCAAGTTAAGAAGGCATGTCAAGATTAGTTTCATTGATCTAGTTTCATACATATTCATTTAATCAAGTGATGAACATAATAGATGATTTCTACAAATACATATCCTCTCAATCTTGTAGATTTCCCACCAAGATTGTGAATGTTATCATGTTAATCCTTGCATGATTCCTCACTACAACTATTAGCATGATAATCATTAAGTTCAATATTTTGTAAACTCTAACACACAAATCTATTCCTAGCATTTGTTTATTAGAGGATGAATATCCTAGGTCACTTTGAAATATTCTTTTCCAAGCAAAACTCAAAGCATAAAGATGAAGAACAAAGATACTCAACTATATTAATCATCAACCATGTTCATACACAAATGGATTAATAGAAATACATACTATATAGATCAACTACCTCTAATCTTGACACAAAAAGAGCTTAGCCACTCATTTCCATGGTTGCTTACTCTCAAGATTATTGGTAGTGATGATGAAAATCCAAGAAATCAAGAAGAAAAAACTATGGTGTTTCTTCCTAAACTTGCCCTAGATTTACAAAAATGAAAAGATAATGATGGTATGTGTTTCTTCTTCCTTTTTACAAGCCAAAAGATCAGGTGAAGTGATGGGTTGGTGGCTCAAAAGGTGAAAGCATGGGCTGTCCTTTTTTCTGAATTTCGCAGACCGCGCTGAGCGCGGTTAAGTTGCGTTGAGCGCACTCATGCTGGCACCGCGCTGAGCGCGACCTGTAGCATGCTTCCTTCTTCCAAAATTATCTTCAAAAGAATCATCCCTAAAGCTCTTCAAGTGTCCTTGAATCCAAGCTTGGGAGAATTAGACAATAAATTCCTACAAACAAGAGTAAAATAAGTTAAATAATATATATTAAACGAAAACTAAATAAAAACCTAATTAAAACAAAATACTAAAATAAATATACAAATTAAATAGAAAGACATTGTTAAGGACCACAAAATAATGTACAAAATAACTACAATTTGGTCCTTAACAATATAAGCGAAGTAATGTATAAACAAGATTCAATTAAGGAATTCTCTACACTTTATGTGATATTCCATATGTTATAATCCAACAATTCAAGTACTAAAGTATATCATTATGTAACATACAAATATAAGACATTTGTATTTATCACATCTAGTACAAATATCATTGATATAATCAATCAAGAAATCAAGTAATCAATTACCACATTTCCAATCAAATACACTTTCATTAATGACACATGAGACATCAATGCAATTGAATGTGACTAATATATGTGGTACCATCGTGAAAATCAAGCTCACCTCGCTCCAATTCAATTATATTAGAATTAGAGTCATACTTTAGATCCGGACAAGACCAAAGCCACAAAATGTGAACACATAGCTCACCGCTTATGTTTCCACTCAAGCATCAAAGTAATCACCTGGAGTTCAAATCTCTCCATGTATGCATGTGCAATTAATCAACGACAAATGCAATTAAGATTTTCCACCAACCTTACTTATTCAAGCATACCACAATAATTCAACACCTTGACTTATCCATCTTTGCACAACAAACATGTATCACAATCACGGTTCAATTATTTAGCATCATCCATCATCACATATTCACAAACAACATATAGCACACAAGCCAACAAATGTTATCTTCCACAATCATCCAAAGCGCAACATATAATAACTGAAATCAAGTATTATGCCTTCATCGATTTCCAATTCAAAATCTTTCCAATGTTTATTGAACAAATTGTTAAAGTACATGGAAATACATCATAAAACATAAGCATATAGAATCCAGGCCAAAGAATTGAAAATGTAAAATTTCAAGTTCCATAACGCGCTAAGCAACAAATATTCGCGCTAAGCCTCGGCTTACAGAAAGTTTCCGCGCTAAGCACGCCCTTCATCATGCTAAGCGGTCTCCGCGAAATGTAGAAAAATTTGCTACAGACATCATTCTTCTTTCCACAAATTTCTCATACAAAATCCATCTCAATCAGTCAATTAACACCATTTAAGAGTATCCTAACATGTTTCTAATCATGGGTCATCACGTACAAGTAGAAAAACATGATTTCTCCTCAAACCCTAACATTCAAAATTCATAACAATTGAAATTAAAACAACCTATCATGTTACTACCCACTACCCAATCACATACAATCCAATAATAACGAGGATTATCCCCCTTACCTCTTGAAGATTCCACTTCTAGGATTTCCTCCCCTTCTCTTCTCTTTCTCCTCTTTTCTTCTCTTCCTTTCTCTTCTTTCCTTCTTTTGTGTTATGACAACAATAAATCTAATTCCTCTTCTTACTACTCTATTTTCTTAGCGGGCCTAATTCCATTACCCAATATAAATATGACATAAGATCCAATTTTTTATTCATAAATCTAATTATTCAAATATACACATCTTTAAACCATTCAAATATTCACCAAATCACCAAATTCATATAATAATTAAATAAATAAGTAAAATCTCTAATGAAAATTGGGATGTTACAACTCTCCCCCACTTAAAATATTTTTGTCCTCCAAAATTACCTTAAACGAACAATTCAGGATACGAATCCTCCATCTGACTCTCAAGCTCCCACGTCACATTACCATCAGCTACTCCTCCCTAAAACACTTTCACCAAAGCGATCTCCTTACCTCGAAGTTGTTTCACTCTCATATTCTCTATCCGCATAGGTGATGTCTCAACCGTCAAATTATCTCTTACTTGCACATCAAGCTCCCACGTCACATTACCATCAGTTGGTCCTCCCCAAAACACTTTCACCAAAGCGATTTCCTTACCTCGAAGTTGTTTCACTCTCATATTCTCTATCCACATAGGTGATGTCTCAACCATCAAATTATCTCTTACTTGCACATCATCTAATGGGATAATATGAGAGGTGTTCGCCATGTATTTCCTCAATTGATATACATGGAACACATCATAGATATTAGCAAGTACCGATAGAATATGTATCTGATAAGCCACTTCACCCACTTTCTCGGTAATTTGAGAAGGACCAATAAAATGCGACATCAACTTACGTGACTTCAAAGCTCTACCAACACCCATTACAGGATTAACTCTCAAAAACACGTGATCTCTTTTCTCAAATTTAAGATTCACCTTCTTTTATCATGATAACTCTTCTGACGACTCTGGGTCATCCTCATCTTTTCCCGAATCATCTTAATATTATTCGTAGTCTATTGAACTATCTCAGGCTCAACCTCAACACTCTCACCAGATTTATACCAACACAAAGGCGTCATACACCTTCGTCCATACAAAGCCTCAAACGGTATCATTCCAATACTCGAATAAAAATTGTTGTTATAAGTAAACTAAATTAAAGGAAAATAACTATCTCAAGCACTTCATTGCTCTAAAACACAAGCTCTCAAAAGATCCTCAAGTGACTGAATCGTCCTCTCCGTTTGACCATCTGTTTGCGGATCATACGTCGAACTCAAACACAACTTCGTAACCTTCTTAATATAAAACTTGGAAAAAATTTCCATCGGATAATCCATCAAAATTGGAATAAAGTGAGCAGACTTTGTCAATCTATCCACAATAACCCAAACAACATCATGAATACTCGGAGTCCTAGGAAAACCCGAAACAAAATCCATAGAAATGTTATCCCACTTCCACTCAAGAATGGGTAACGATTGCAACAATCCAGACGATTTATGATGTTCAATCTTAGACTTCTGACAGATCAAATAAGAATACACAAACTATGCAATTTCCTTCTTCATACCAGACCACCAAAATAACTTCCTTAAATCTCGATACATCTTAGTAGCTCCAGGACGAATACTCAAACCACTACGTTGCTCTTCATCAAGAATCCTCTTCTTCAAATCTCCCACATCAAGAATACAAACTCTATCACAACACCTCATGATATCATTCTCATTAATCCAAAAATCACCACCTTTACCTTGATTGATTAACGTCATCTTATCAACCAAAACCAAATCATATTTCTGACCTTCTCGAATTTCATCCAAAATACCACTAGTAAGCTTCAACATACCAAGTTTAACACAAAAAGAAGCCGCTTCACAAACCAAACTCAAGTCTCGAAATTTCTCAAGTAAATACAACTCTTGCACCATCAACATCGACATATGCAAATACTTCCTACTCAAAGCATCAACTACAACATTTGCTTTACCCAGATGATAATTCAAACCAAAATCATAATCCTTCAAGAATTCCAACCATCTTCTCTGTCTCATGTTCAACTCTTTCTGATCAAACGAATACTTCAAACTCTTATGATCACTAAACACCTAAAATCTCGATCCAAACAAATAATGCCTCCAAATCTTCAAAACAAACACAACTGCAGCCAACTCTAAATCATGCGTCGGATAATTCCTCTCATGAACTTTAAGTTGCTTTGAAGCATAAGCTACCACTTGTCAGTTCTGCATTAATACACCTCCTAAACCCATTAAAAAGCATCATAATACATAACAAATGGTTCTTCCGGATTAGGCAAAATCAAAATAGGAGCGGTTGTCAACATGCTCTTAAGATCTTGAAAATTAGCTTCACACTGCTAAGTTCAAATAAAAGCTTGACCTTTCCTTATCAATTGCGTCAAAGGTAACACCAACTTAGAAAAACCTTCAATGAACTTCCAATAATAACCAGTCAAACCAAGAAAACTTCTAATCTCAGAAACAGATTTTGGAGCTTCCCATTGAGTTACAACCTCAATCTTCGTCGAATCCACAGAAATACCACCACTTGAAATCACATGCCCAAGGAAACTCACTTCCTTCAACCAAAACTCACACTTAGAAAGATTAGCATACAACTACTTCTCCTTTAACACAAATATCATAATCCTCAAATGCTCAACATGATCTTCTTCACTCTTGGAATATTGCATATATTTTCATTGCATCTCTGAAAGTTTCATCACTATAATTCTTAGCACTTGTGTAACATATTGTGAATTGCTTACTTGAAAGAGAAGATCAATTCGTGTAATTGATAAACATCTTACATTTTAAGACTTCTTATAAAAATCAAGAATTGTGTGTAAACATTGTTGTCCTGGATTGTTGGAAATAATAGAGTGAAAAAGAAAATACTATTCTCTTTTTCTACTTGATTAGTGTAGATACCTTGTTGTCCAGGATTGTTGGAAGCAAGAGAATGGAAAAAGAGAAGATTGATCTCTTTTCTACTTGGTTGAATCATAAGGTGGTTTGCCTTAGTGATTCAGTTAGTAACTTGTGTATAGAGACTAGGATTAGGCTTGTACAAGGTTCTAATAATATTGAAATCTCTTACATGTTGTAAGGAGACTAAATGTACTCTCGAACTATGAGATTAACTAGTATAATCTCTCTGTATTCTTTATTTGTATACGCTTTATTGCTTTCATAAATACCATCAAACCAGAAAAATAAAGTAACTAATATCTAAAACTGAAAATCGACCAAAGCATCTACTTCACCCCTTCTTAGGTGCATTCCATGCTTACACCTTCTCCAATTAAGGATGAAAGTTTGTATAGTGAATAGTTTGAAGTCATCCTTCCTCAGACGATTAATCCTTAATCAGAGTTAGACTCTGATGCCACCCACTTGTTACACAAGTGACCTCCAGCACAAGAGGGGGCGGGGGTGAATTGTGGTTTTAGAAAAATGTGAATATTTATTTCTTTTCTCAATTAAGATTGTATTAGTAATGTTTTTTTGAATAATAAAACATAGCAGAAGTGAATAAAATAAATTACATAAAATTAAATAGAGTAAGGATAAAAAGATTGCCCTAGAGAATTATATAGATTTAGCTGAAATTTTACTTAGTCTTATTCTCGAGAGGTTATCTTCAAATTTTTCACTATAAATTTGTGAGCTTTTATCAATTATGTCCAAAAACCTTAATACAATATGATATTTTAATATGTACAAGATTTTTTCCAATCTATATTCGACTTTTATCCCAATCTTACTCTATTGGAAACTATTACGGGTTATGGTTAATCTCTTTAACTAAAACAGACAACAGTAGTTTTTTTCCGGCTATATAGATAAATAATAAAAATTTATGATTTATCTCAATAATCAAAACTATAGAGGGTATAAAGTTTAAAGTGAGAGAAGCGACAAAAACGCCTAATCCCTAAAAATTGTTTCGAGAAGTCACTACGCTCAACAATGGCTTCCATGGCAGCAACGATTGGTATGTGCATGGGTATGGGCATGACCGTAACTTCACACTTCTCAACCTCTTCTCGTCTTCTCGCTTTTCAACCAAACCCAATCCCAAACAAACGCCCAATCAAAACCGTTTCAATTTCATACAATCGCAAAACCACCGTAACCGCCGCAGCACCGCTAACGCCACCGCAAACTCCGATTAAAGACGAAGACACCGTTACTCTCTCAGGTTCCACTCGAACTGTAACCACGCTCTTCGGAATCGCGGCTTTATGTATCAAAGCTTTTGTTAACATTCTTCCACCACCGCAACTGTGTCTGTCAATCGGAGCTTCGTCGTCGTCGCTGTTCTTTGCGGTTTTAACGAGGAAGAGTACTTCGGGGTCGTTGAACACGCCGTTGACGGTTGTGGCGGCGGGGTTGAAGAAATGGTTGGATATTTACAGCGGTGTTTTGTTGGTTAGGGTTTTGTTGAGTTGGTTTCCGAATATTCCGTGGGAAAGACAGCCACTTTCTGCAATTAGGGATCTTTGTGATCCTTATCTTAGTTTGTTTAGGAATATTGTTCCTCCTGTTTTTGATACTCTTGATATTAGTCCTCTTCTTGCTTTTGCTGTTTTGGGAACTCTTGCTAGTATCCTCACTGTTCCTGTTTAGAATTACTCCTACAGGTATATCATCACTTTGCATTCCCTTTTTTAATTTTAGTTTTTCAATTCTATATGATTTTGATTGGATATGAAACTCTGACACCAGACTCGACACTGACACGTAGACCTTATATGGAAAGGGTAGACGCGGGTAATAATATGAGAATATGGAAATGTGTTATTGTAATCTCGCATGTGTTAGTTTCGTTCTAATAAGTGTTGGACACTATTGATTGTACATATTGAGTAAACCTGAAATAGGGAAGTGTTTTATTGTTGTTAAAAAACTGGTATAGCGCGATATTATGTATTGAAATTTGGGGTAGCCAATGCGAAAGCCTAAATGTTTCGAACTATGTCTATTAGACATATTGAGTGAGCCCCAAGTTTAGTCAGTTCTCACTCTAGACTCGACAATTACATATATTTGATGTGGTTTTCTATCGCAATTTTGATGAAATTGATGGGGCATCCAAACATACGCGTAGCTACAATAGCTCACTTCCATAATAACTTAACGTGTAGATGCTGATAATAAATTTCAAATTATGGAAGTGAGTTGTTGTAAGTTGTAGCTACATATATGTTTGGGTGCCTGTCAATTTGATCAAAATTACAGTAGGAAACCACATCAGCACAAAATCTCGCTTTGTTATTTTCATGTTTTATTGCATTAGGATGTGAGATTCCACGATATAGTGGTTTGTAACTCGATTCCAAACATATGCTACATGTGTTGGTGTGGGAAAGTCGTTCTAACACACTATTGATTGTACATATTCACTAAATCCTTATTTCAGTTACCATCTATGAAGCACATAGGTACAAACACTCGACACTGATCATAATTTGAGAAAAAGCAACAATATATGTTGGACACTAGACATCAATAATAACTTGAGAAAAAGTAACCACGTATGTCGGACACTTGACATAACTTCAATATGAAATGTCTTTTGTGCTAGGGTTATCACTCTTTCTCCTAGTTAGTCAGTTCTATAGGATTTGAAAATAATAAATACTACTCTCTAATGTTTTATAATTGATTATAAGACAAATCTTTCATGTTAGTCCATACCCTTAGAAATTGACAGTTGACAGGGATTTACCAAAACTTTATTGACTACTTATGAAATATTGGAGACTAGGTATTTTTATTTAATCTAGGGACTATGTAAGAGGGATTTGTATTTGAAGTTGAAGGCTGAATTGAGGCCTTACACTTATATTACATCTTGCTTATTTGTGCTAGCCATCGAGTCTGAAAATTTCTGTACGGAAATTTGAATAGTATATCTTCTATCTATCTATAAAAGGTCTCTCTTAATGATGGTATAATTTCACATTTTTATGCTTTTTTTTGTGTGTCTAAATTGGTGCCATTGCACACAATCTTATATCTTGTATTGTGATTTTGAATATTTTAGATGTTACTACTCTGTGGTTAGGTGTGGGCTACTGAAGAATGTTTTAATGATCGACTAAGCATCATCTCCACCGTTTTTGGCAGAATTTTGAAAAGCAGGTTCTGGAGAAGCATAGGATAAAGTTTAGTTTCTCTATACAATGTAATTTTTCAGATTGGTATATTTGGTAGCTACGAATGTGGTTATGAATGAAGGTCATTGGATTTTCATTTTAAAATAATGTTTGTTGTATTTTGTTGTTGGGTTGGAAGTTTAGTTGTATCTTGATTGAAATTCATTCACTATGGAGTTTGCAAGCTACTTCTTGCTCTTGCATAAATATAAAATACATGTTCAGTATTGGTTATGAAATTAGGACGCAGGGTGAATGTTTTGCCATCTATGTCAATTTCAATTTTGATTATCAGATTCGGTATTCGAGTTCAACTTCTAATATGATTCAACTAATCACGTCGTACACTCATTCATGCATCTTAAGTTGTGTTGTGATATAATTGTAGAAAAACTAATGGAGGGGATAAGATAGAGAACTACAAAATTTGCCTGTCCCTGCACTTTTAAATTAATATAGAAGCTCATGTATCATACACTCCTTGTGTTCAAACATGCATTGAACTATAAGCCAATTCCATGATTCGTATCCCCGGTGATATCCCACAATCTCCTGATGTGCCTGATGATTTGAAAATTCCTAGTGCTGGTGTCTCCTTTGACCTATCCGTGTGATTGGTAAAGTCTTCCTAGTGCTGGTGTCTCCTTTGACCTATCCGTGTGATTGGTAAAGTCTAGTCGTTACTCGTCTTTATTTTCTATGTTGTATTTCCTCCTTTGACCCATCCATGTGATTGGTAAAGTCTAGTCGTTACTAGTCTTTATTTTCTATTTTGTATTTCCGGTTCTTTTCTGGCACAACATTTACTTGCATGCTGCACAGTTCATTCTTGACATCATTTTTCTAGCTTCACTCATTATTCTGTTCTATGATTTAGAATTCTGGATAGTAGGCATTTCAACCATGATTGTCAGAAATGGTTAGTTTTGTGTAAAATTTATTTACTGCAGAAATTTGCTTATGCACTGTCCTATCGATAAGATCCAATCATTAGTATATAGCAAAGGGATGGATTTTGAAGAAGTGTAAACATTTAAGAAATAGACTAATCCAAAAAATAAATGTATTTAAGAATGTGTTAACATTGATCTTTGTCCTTTTATCTACAAACTTAAATTGTACATGTCCTAATTCACAATCTTTAAATGGCAAGTTGCAAAACAAAATCAATTGAAACATGTAAAAGCACTTGATCAAATAATCATAACAACAAATAATTTCTTTGAAGATAAGCAACTAGTTGTCTTACTTCTACATCTAGTGCTAAATAATTACAGCAACCACTAATTTGGTTCTATTAGATTTGATTTAAAAATATATGGAATTTATCTTAGGTTAAATGAGTGTTTGGTTCTTATAAGTATATTTTATTTTACTTTTAGTTATTTAAATCTTTTTATCGACCTTCAAATAAAAAGGTTAAGGGGAGAGGTAAAATATTGACAGTTTATCAATCTACTTTTTATTTTATTTTATTTTTTAATTTTATATTCAAATCTATTAAATTATGCAATTAAAAACATAAGTGTTTAGATTAATTTAAGTATATTATGGTGAGACACATTTTTTAACTTATAAGTTTATATGACAATTTAGACTTGTTTCATAATGATATTCTTATCACGGGTTTATAATTTATTTTTGACACTTTTATATATATTTAGTGTTTTAGCTGTTTTTTTTCCTTCTATTTTGTCCTTGTTGTTTTATCAAAAATTCATTTTTATCTTTTATTTTAATTTAAAATGAAATAATTTATATTAAATAATTTATATATTATTTTACATTTATAAGTTAATTGAACCGCTAATTTTATAAAACAATTCAATTAAGTGATAAGTTATCAGTTTCAACCATCACCTATAAGCTATAAACTATCAGTCATCAATCATTAGTCATAAATTATAAACTATCAATAGGGGTGGGAATATGTCAGACCAACTAAAAGACGTCTTTGACATAGCCTACACAGACCAAGGTCATGTCAGATTTTAAAAAAAAAATAGAAAAGGTCTAGACTTTTTTATAAATTTATTTTTAAAAAAAAAAAAAATTAAATCTATAGACCGATATTTTTTATATTGTATTTTATACTTTATACTAAAATACAAAAGAAGTTTAATTATCTTGATGAACTTGCGAAAATAAGTTGAAAAAACTTTATGAATAATGTCATAAGTTGTTTTCATATGTTGTTCCAAACAATAATCTCACAAAATTTAATGTAAGTTCAAATAAGTCAATGTAAACAAGCATTTAGTCTCATTGTATTTTTTATTTTCTAGCATATTTAAACATTAGTTGAATTGCTTATTTGTATATGTTCAAACGATATAGACTTTTAAGTAAGCTAATAGGCTAATCAGGTCTTTAAAAAAGTCAGACACAGACTGAAAATAAGTCTATGATAGATCACAATTCAGACTTAAACTTTAAGTTTTTTAGCAAGTCAAACTCGGACTTGGTAAAGCCTAATCCGACCCAACTTATTCTCACCCCTAACTATCTGATAATTTATCAGTCAAATATTATTTTTATCAAACAAACAATATACGTTATTCGATTCGATTTGGATGAAAA
Source organism: Vicia sativa (assembly GCA_021764765.1). Lineage (NCBI taxonomy): Eukaryota > Viridiplantae > Streptophyta > Magnoliopsida > Fabales > Fabaceae > Vicia > Vicia sativa. Next base: position 289,464,053 of record CM038794.1, read on the forward strand.
AAAATCAGATCCAATTTACTGCATTTTTAAAAATTCTTTTTTATTTGAATTGATTTAAATTTCAATATTTTAAGTGAAGAGTTTTTGATAGTATATTTTTGTCGATAAAGACTTTAAGAAACATGTTGATGATAGATTTTTATATTTATGAGAATAGATATAGATAGTTTTGTTGGAATGTATAATTCGTGTTGAATCGAATTGGTTTTATGTGCTAGTCGAATTAGTTATTGTGTGTGTGTTGGTCGAATTAGTCAGAATGTCAAATTGCTCTGTTATCTGTTGGAGTGTGTCGAATTCTTTGGGCCTTGGTATGTTTTGGAACTTAGCTTAGTCTATATTCTTGGGCCTGCGAAATGTGTCTATATAAGGAGCATTTCTTTGTAATCACAACAATCAATAATAATTTTCATACAATTTTTAGATAATCACTCTCTCTCTCTCTCTCTCTCTCAATTCAATTCAATTCAATTCTTCACAAAACTATCTTTCTTGAATATCCCTTGTTCCAACAAATTGGTATCAAGGAGCTCAGTTGCAGTTTAGAGAGAATCTAATGGCAAACGGAACAACAACGTTAACACAAATTTCAGCAAATCTACTATTTTTCAAAGGGGAAAACCATCAACGGTGGGTCGCACAGATGAAGGTCATTTTCAAATTTCAAAATATTGTTGAAATCTTGAATGATGGTGTATCGGAGCTAGAAGCAAACGCGACAGATGCCCATAAAGCTACGTACAAAGATCAGAGGAAGTAACATTGTAAAGTGTTGTTCTTGATTCATTAGTGTGTGGACTCTGATGTATTCGAGAAGATAATTGGAGAAGAATCAGCGAAATATGTGTGGGACAAGTTAAAGAACTTGTATGGCGGAGGTGAGAAATTGAAAAAGGTGAAGTTGCAGACGCTGAGAAAGCAATACGAGATGATGCACATGAAAGATGATGAATCAATCTTTGCATAGTTCTTAAGGATTGTGACGTTGACGAACCAAATGAAAGCATGTGGAGAAACGATCACTGATTTGCAGAAAATAGAAAAGGTACTGAGATCTCTAACTGTAGACTTTGACTATATTGTAGTGACAATTGAAGAGGCCAAGACCCTATCTGAGATGAAGTTAGAAGAACTTCAAGCTTCATTGGAGGCTCATGAGATGAGATTGAAGTAGAGAAACTCAGAAAGAGAAAAGGTGGTTGAACAAGCATTGCAATCAAGATTCAGCAAGAAAGCTGAGAAGTCGAAGCAGCGAAAGCATCTTGCAGGTGATGAGAAGTCAAGCAAGAATGTTGTTTCGAGCAAGAAAGGTGTGGGAAACAAGCACTATGGGAGGAAAGTCGACACGAAAGAGGTGTAATGTTACAATTGTCAAGGTTTTGGTCACTATGCTCGATATTGTCGAAGAAAGAAAGCAGAAAGAGCGAAAGAAAGGGATGAAGCCCAATATGCACATGCAAGAGACAATGACTCAAATGATGTGCTGATGATGGTAAACTCTTAGTCGAACACTGAGAAAACTAACATGTGGTATCTGGATTCAGGATGTGACAACCATATGATTGGCAATAAAGTTTTGTTCACCAAATTAGATGAGTCAGTGAAAAAGGTGATAAAGTTTGCTGATGGAAGACACATTAATTCTGGAGGCAAATGAGACATCTCGATTGTCATAAAGGATGATGGAAAAGCTACTATCACTGAGGTATTGTATGTACCCTCTATGAAAAGTAATTTGATAAGTGTAGGTCAATTACTTGCAAACGACTTCAAAATGAAGCTTGAAAGGAATTAGATGAAAGCCTATAGGGCTGATGGGAGGCTAATCATGAAAGCACCATTGGCAAGAAACAAAATATTCAAAGTCGAACTCAACACATCAGATCATAAGTGTCTTGCTTCGACTACGAAAGAAGAGAAGAACTGGCTATGGCACCACGAGTATGGACATCTAAACTTTAGGAGTTTATGCATGCTCAATCAGAAGAGGATGGTGTTTGGTTTGCCTTATGTGAAGGAACCAAAGCAAGTATGTGAGGAATGTTGTAAAGCTAAGAAAGCAAGGAAGGCATTCAAACATGACTTGCCCATAAAATCCAAGCACAAGTTGGAACTAGTTCACTCTAATGTGTGTGGACCATTTGAAGTGAAGTCAAATGGAGGCAACATGTATTTCCTTACTTTTATTGGTGAATTCATCAGACATATATGGATTTATATCATTGAAAGGAAGAGAGAAGTATTCACACATTTCAAGAAATTCAAGTTGCATGCTGAAAAACAAAGTGGGTGTGAATTAAAGAAGTTAAGAACTGATGGTGGTGGTGAATATACGTCTGCTGAATTTGCCAAATTTTATAATGAGGAAGGTATAGAGCATGAGATTATTGCACCCTATACACCTCAACACAATGGCATAGCTGAAAGGAAAAATAGAAGTATACTGAACATGACGAGAAGTATGTTGAAAGTTAAAGATATGCTTAAGAGATTTTAGGCTGAAGCAGCTTCGACATCAGTATACATTCTAAACAGGTGTCCAACAAAAAAGTTAGTAGGAAGAACACCTTATGAGGCTTGGACAGGGTCGAAGCCAAGTGTGAGTCATTTTAGAGTTTTTGGATCAATGTGCTTCAGGCATGTACCTGAACAATTGAGAAGGAAACTGGACGATCAAAGTGAAGCAATGGTTCTCATAGGGTATTATTCGACTGGTGCATACAAGTTGTATTTTCCAATCACAGATAAACTAGTAATAAACATAGATGTTCGTGTCGCCAAAAGCAAAGGTTGAGTCTGGATTCAAAGTTCAACACAGGAATCAGACACAGTTATAATTGTGTTTGAAGAAGATCGAAAGGATGAGCCCTCAAATAGTCAAAGTGAACAAGGCAACGCTTCAAATGGTCGAAATGAAGAACCACCTGAACAAAATGAAAGAAGGTTGATAAGAATAAGAACTGAATCAACAAGGCTAGCTGGGTATGAAAGATTTCCAAATCAAGAAATTGATGTTGATGGTGATTTAGTTGAAGAAGCCATGATGATGGATGAAGCAGAACCAATCGATTTGAATGAAGCCATGAGTAATTAGAATTGGTGTGAAACCATGAAAGAAGAACTCAGAGCCATTGAGAAGAATAACACTCGAGAGCTTGTCGAAAGGATGAATAAGAAGCCAATAGATGTAAAGTAGATATACAAAGTGAAACGAAGGCCAAATGGCGAGATATCGAAGTATAAAGCAAGATTGGTGGCTATAGGCTTTCTACAAAAGCCTGGTATAGACTTTGACGAAGTATATGCACCAGCTGCTAGGCTGGAAACAATTCGAATAGTTGTTTCGACAACAACATATAGGGGATGAAAGATGCATTAGCCTAATGTAAAGTCAACATTCTTGAATGGTCCATTGGAAGAAGAAGTCTATGTTACTCAACCACCATGATTCGATGTCAAAGGACATGAGTCAAAGGTGTACAAATTAAGGAAGTTTCTTTATGGTTTGAAGCAAGCTCCTCGATCTTGGAATAAGAGAATAGATAGCTTCCTGATCGAAGCAGGTTTCACAAAGTGTGTCTCTGAACACAAAGTATATGTAAATGATGTCGACAGTGTCAGTCGAATCATTTTATGCCTCTATGTAGATGACTTACTCATTGCTGAAGCCGACGAAGTTGAGATAATGAAAGTCAAGTCGAAGCTAATGCAAGAGTTCGAAATGTCTAACTTAGAGAATCTCTCATATTTCCTAGGGATGAAATTCAAAAATACTAAAGAAGGAGTATTCTTGCATCAAACTAAGTATGCTCAAGATATTTTGAAGAGATTCAACATGAGCAAATGTAACGAAACAGTTACATCGTTAGAGACATGAGCAAAGTTGAAGAAGGAATCGAATGATGAGTTTGTAATTTCGACATTGTACAAACAAATCATTGGATCCTTGAGAAGATGAAGTGACAGTACATCATCTAGATTAATGCTCATCTCACCAATGGGAAGATGAAATGACAATGTCTCTGAATGTCATATCTCATAAAAGGCCGACAAAAGACAATAGTCAATAACCATATAATATCTTACTAAAGTCTTTCAATCCAAATACTTCTAATACTGCTTGAAACCATGGTTCATCTGACTGCGACATCTTTGTTATATTCCTACCATAACTTATACACTTTAGTGTCTCAAAAATAAATACATAAAAATGATATGGTTTAATTAGTGTTTCAAATTACGAATACAATCCAATGAGAATTTATTTATTGATTTTTGGAATGGTTAGTTGGGCCTGACAGTTTAGCCCAGTAGACAATCGACATCAAAATTATGAAAACTGTACTTTGTACCTCCACTTTTAAACATGTACCCCAACTACAGTATATTTTGGACAAAAATGCCCTCATATAAATAGTTTAAGATTAAAAAAAATTCCAATTTTCATATTTCGTTACAAAAGTGTTCTGAATTCTCTCTCAAGAGCTTGCGTTCCGGAACAGTTCACTAAAGTCTCCCGGTTTAGAAAAATACACACCGAAACAGTTCATGTAAGTGTTCCAGAAAAAAAAATGAACCGGAACACTTTTCAAAAGTGTTCCGGTTTTGGTGATTTTTTGAAAACGCACCGGAACAGTTTGTAAAAGTGTTCCGTTTTGGAAACTACATTCCGGAACACTTTTACAAAGTGTTCCGAAATACATTCCGAAACACTTTTCACAAGTGTTCCGTTTTGCACTTTTCATTTTATTTATTTATTTATTTTAATATTTTTTATTTTATTATTTTATGACCAACCGGAACACTTTGCAAATGTGTTCCGGTTTGGGTGATTTTTTGAAAACGCACCGGAACAGTTTGTAAAAGTGTTCGGTTTTGAAATATATTCGAACACTTTTACAAAGTGTTCGAATACATTCAAACACTTTTCACAAGTGTTCCGTTTTGCACTTTTCATTTTATTTATTTATTTATTTTAATATTTTTTATTTTATTATTTTATGACCAACCGGAACACTTTGCAAATGTGTTCCGGTTTGCACATCTTACAAACTGGAACACATTTGTAAAGTGTTCTGGTTTATATTCTAAAATTTCGGAACTCTTTTCGTATGTGTTTCGGTTTATTTAAAATTTGTCCTTTTTACCGAAACACTTATACAAACTAACTGTTCCGGAATATTTTTTTTTTTCTTTTCGGAATACATCATTAAACTGTTCTGATTTGTGTTTAAACAAATCAGAATATTTATCCAAAGTGTTCCAGAATGTGTTCTGGATCAGTTTTTTGAACAGTAAATTTTTGACTTTTTTTATAAATAGTAAAAATGAAAAGATAAAATAGTTAAATTATATTAAAATAATATTTGTACAAAATTGTAGGAGTATTGGACTAGTTGTGGAGGACAAAGTACACTTCCAAAATTATTCAAATACACTAAATAATAGTATTGTTTTTTTCTTAACCATGAACAATAGTTTTTTTTTTTTTTTTTCTATATTGTTGCTTCCATGTTAACATAAATTTCAATGTCCTTTCAAAGCATATAAGTAAAATAAAATAATTTAAAATAGATCGGAAACAACTATACGTTAATACAAATATGTATTTAAATTGTGTTGAATGAATGAGACAGTAATATTCTAACATCCCATAATAGAACATTTTATCTCAAGTTTAAGCAACCATTTTTAATAATATATGCTTCATACCCAAAGATTGTAAAGTTCTTCAAAATATTACTTATTTTAGCATCAAAATCATTTCTAGAGGTTGATAAAGACAAAAACCCCAAAATTAATAAAATATGTTAAGTAAATCTAAGCAAGAAAAGTTGTCCATATACATATAGAAAAGTGTATAACAAAAAAATACACATTATTTACATTAAGAATAGTAATAATATTTTTGTGGGGTTAACTTAACATCGACCTTTCATTTTACTATTTAAAGGTGTCTTTTATGTTACACGATATATTTCTTTTGTAGGGAATAATTAATAGTACAAATAATGTACTAAATTTACTAATCCATTTTCACTACTATAATCTTTTAGCAATAAAGGTAAACTAAAAATTGAATTTCAATGCACTCAAATTATTGTTAGCGCTCACAAGTGTGGTTTTTAAAAATAAGTATGATAATTATCAAACTAGTATTTTAATGATTGATTGATAATAATTAATTGACAATATAAGTCGGAATATTTTCTTCAACTTTATTTATAAATAAAAGATGGTTGTTTTCTTGATCAATATAAATAAGTTGTTGTTGTACGTATTACGAAATTAGGGGTTGAGATTTGGTGACAAATGGAAACGTATGATGACTTTTGTCTATTTTAAAGTATTTTATGAAAGAAAAAAAATAGTACTAGTTGTTAACATAAAGAGAACAATATAAGAAAGAGATAAGTAAAATAAACCAACAAAATACTTTAAATATAACAAAATCAGAGTGAGTGAAATGTTTTTGGTAATAGAATATGCTATTGATTGAAAATTATTTTTAAGGATGCTATACATATATACTTTCACATATTCTTTTACTCTTTTACGTGTTTTTGAAGATGCAATTTTTTACATAAATTTTAGTATTCTTACATTTAAAAGATATAATATCCACAAATCCGTTAAGTTCTGTTTTCATTTTTTTAATATAAAATAGATCAAAATTTTAATTCCACATCCTCATGCTTGTTACATCTCATGATATTCTTTTTCTCTTTAGAATTTTATAAGACAAATCTAAACTAAACTGACATACTTGTTTACCATCCTTAAAAATAACAAAAATTCAAATTTCAATTATAGATTAAATGATCTTTACTAAATAAATAACCAACCAAATACATCAAAACAATGTTTGCCATACACTATAAAATCACAAAATAAATAAATTTAAAATTTTATATTAAATGGATAAAGTTTAAAATTTTATTTATGAATGAATATATATTTTTATTTTAAATTTAATTTTATAAAATTAAATTAAGTCGAATACAAACTCTAATATAATATTAGATTGTTTAATGGATCCGTTTGTTTCAATTTAAAAAATAAACTATTTTCATAATCTTAATATTTTTATTTTAAATATTAATAAATAATTTAAAAATTATTAAATAAAAAACTGATATAAATAATTATTTTTAAAATTTTATTTTAAGTATTTTTAATTTTTAATTATAATTTTATGGATATTTAAATTTTAAAAATTGTTTAAATATGAAACTATTTCAAATAACTTTCTAAAAATATATTTTTGAGATAATTTTTTTGAAAAATTATAATTTTGAATATGTTTTGATAAAAATAATTTAAAAATTAAAAATCTATATTTGAAAACAATGAATATAATTTTAATTAAAATTAATCTTTTAATTAAAAACAAATATAAAAGCTTTGTATATTTTAAATCTAAAACAAACTGAATCAATACCAAGTTTTACATGTGAATTTAAAAAACGAAAGCGTGACCCAAAACATAAAAAAAAAACAATTTATTTAAACATAGAAAGGAATTCGTTGGGCTTTGTACCTATTAAGAGTAATTAATACTTTTAGCAAATAACCTATTAAGATTAAGATTAACTAATAAACTAAAGTATTGGAATTAGAAAGAAAAAAGAGTATTAGTAAATAATTACTTAATTAATGTCTCAATAAAAAAACAATATGTTGCTTGGTTTGGTGGTTTTTGCTGGACAAGACAACCTACCAGTTGTTGCAGTACCTGTTTTTGTTTTTTTAAGAGAGAGAAACTTTTTTTTTTTTTACTTTTATACTTCTTCTTATTTTCATTTCTAGAGAGAGAAAATACTTCAACTCTCAACTCAACTCAACTCTCATCATCAACAACTAACTAGTGAGAGAAACTATGGGATCTCAATCTTTCATTTGATTTCATTCCTCTTCTTCAATCTTCAATCTTCAGGTACTATACTCAAATGGGGTCTCTCATTTTCATAATCTAGTTCATAAAGTTTCTTCCTTTTCAATAGATCTTCTCTCATTGCATTTATAGTCATGAATTGAAGTTACCCTTTTGAAAAAAAATCATTTTTTTTTATTGTTCTTGATTGTTTATCAGATTATGGCTTTTAGGAGTTCTGTTTTGTACATTGTAATTTGTATTAACATTTTGATTTTTTGATTTTTTTTATATAAATTTTGACCCAATAATGATATGTGAATGGATCTCTTAACAAGTTTGCATTTTGAAGAAGATCCATCACTTCAAAATTTCTCTTTCCTTTAGATCTAACCATGTCTTCAATTTTGCTTTGGATGGTTAAACATCACTGTTGTTACTTAATTATAGTTAAGGGTTTCTTTAAACACACTTAATAATTAAAATTCAGTAGATTTTGTTTTCATGTTTAAGTTTAAGTTACCTTTGGATTCTACTTGTATTATTTTTGGATTTTGTTGTAACTTCAATTATAATTTATATTCTTCTTCTTTTGTATTTTTGTGTTTGATAAACCAAAATTAAATAATTAAGTAACTCTTTGATGGTTAATCAAATCCAGCATTGAGATTCTCATAGTTTTATTTGCAGTTTTAATCCGGTTTCTTTGAGTGCTGCATCGGCGTAGGGAACTAGTTCGGTTTCTTATCTAGTTGTGGTTTATTTGGGCTGATTTGAAAAGACGTGATGGGTTCGAGGTTCCCATCTCATCAGCTCAGCAATGGTCTGTATGTATCAGGCCGTCCTGAACAGCCGAAAGAAAAGGCTCCGACAATGAGCTCGGTTGCCATGCCTTATACGGGCGGTGACATCAAAAGGTCAGGAGAGTTAGGGAAAATGTTTGATATACCTATGGATGGCTCTAAATCTAGAAAATCAGGTCCGTTGAATAATGCACCTATAAGGACCGGATCGTTTGGAGGCGCTGTTTCGCACTCCGGACCAATTATGCAGAACGCGGCTGCTCGTTCTGCTTATGTCACATCAGGGAATCTATCTGCTGCAGGCATGTCTACTTCAGCCTCGATGAAAAGGACGAACTCTGGTCCGCTGAATAAACACGGGGAACCGGTCAAGAAGTCGTCTGGTCCTCAATCAGGTGGTGGTACACGCCAAAACTCGGGTCCAATACCTCCCGTTCTTCCAACAACTGGTCTGATTACATCTGGCCCGCTAAACTCATCAGGGGCTCCGAGGAAGGTGTCTGGTCCATTAGAGTCTTTAGGGTCGATGAAAGCGCACAGTGCTGCTATAGTTCATAATCCAGCTGTGACTACTCTCAGTGTGGATGATGAGTATTCCTTCAAGAAAAACTTCCCTAAGCCAATATTGTGGTCTGTGATTCTGATTTTTGTTATGGGATTCATTGCTGGTGGCTTTATTCTCGGAGCTGTCCACAATGCTATATTGCTTATTGTTGTAGTAATTCTTTTTGGTGCGGTTGCGGCATTGTTCACTTGGAATAGTTGTCGTGGAAGAAAAGCTATTGTTGGTTTCATTTCTCAGTATCCAGATGCTGAGCTTAGAACTGCCAAGAATGGACAGTTTGTGAAGGTTTCTGGGGTATGTAATTTAGTATTGACGTATATGTGTATAGTATGATTAATTATGCGTATGTAATATATGCATGATTGATGGAAGTAAAGCATTGATATATTGTAACTTTTGAAGGTGGTTACTTGCGGGAATGTTCCATTAGAGTCCTCATTTCAAAAAGTTCCAAGATGTGTATATACATCCACTAGCTTGTATGAATATAGAGGATGGGATTCCAAAGCTGCTAATGCAAAACATCGCCGTTTTACCTGGGGACTTCGTTCGACCGAGGTAAGCAGTAATCAGTTCTATCTTATCTTTTTAGATTGCCAAATTTTATCTGAGTTCTTGAAATATTATGATTGAATGTGCTCTGTTTATGTGAATTTGATTATTACAAATACTACATGATTCTTAATTAATTTCCCAAATTACATGACAGACAAACTAACTTATAACCATGAATTTGGGTCTAAACATTTAAGGCTGAATTTCCAAAACACATCCTCACAACCGGACTCTCATACGGGTCTGAAGCGGGGACTATGTGAGAACCCCAACAATGGATCTAGAATAAGCTATGGTACCATCTTAAAATTCGGACGGGCCTAACTCAACCCTTAAAAACTTGCTTAGAAGGTGAAAACTGCTCAAGCTTTATAAGCACTACTTAGGCCATATCTCTAACTAATGTAGACTAAACCCACTCCCTCGCACCCAATGCCACGAAGATGCTGGAGAATGCAATGAAGGCAGTCTAAATGCTGCGACTAGACGGCTAGGGATGACTGAAATTAAGACAAATTTCCAACACTAAGTATACGTAAATTTAACTAAAAGGCAAAATGACAGTTTGGATAGTAAATCTACTGAGAAAAGGACTACTACAAGCGTGTTTTCTTAGTTGACATGATTCACAAATCACAAGATAGATTACACAACTTGGTGAGGCTCAACACCATTCTCAATAGTTTGACTAGACTAAAAATGACCTTATTCTGCGCGTGTAGTGAGAGGGGAGTTCATGACAGCAGTTTTGTGGGTTGCGAAAAGTAATGGCTTGTTCAAATTACGCTATAGAACAGTGCTACAGTGTCGTTATAGCCGTTATTTGACAAATTTTGTACTAAATTACGTGTCGCTGATTAAGTTCAAATTCCGCTGTTATTGCCACTATTTACCAACTTTGTGACACGGCAAACATCAGAGTGGTTGGAGAGCTTGCAGATGCCACAATTAGCACTAAATAAGAAACGGTGTTGAAACCAAATTCATTGCATTGAAACTTATAAACGGTCATGATTCCCATGTCATCACCTTACCCATTTATAAGTTGCATCAAAAATTAAGATTTCCTGTATGAATAGAGAAACTTACGATTGGTATAGATTGGAAGAAACCTAAACCTCAATGAAATTCTAGATGTTCAGCGAATTTTTCCGCACACAATGAAGAAAAAATGAGTTTCGGATGCAAATTGAGAATATGCATATAACCATCTTCTAACACGACACGGGCTACAATGTCAAACTAGGAGCTGGGAAAAGATGGAGAGCCACCCTGTGACTGATAAATCATCTTTTCCAAAATGGTTCTTAACTCAAGTGGGATCAGATGCTATGAGTCCTAGGATTGCTTAGCAATAATCACCGTTAACACTTCAGAACTTTACCAAAGTCTTGGATTCAAATCTCGTAGACTAGACATGTCTTTATCAAGGATGCAAATTGTGTATATTGACGACTTTTGCTGATTAATACATGAAACTTACAGCTCTTTTATATTTTTCGTTTCATTTTTATTCGATGCAGAGGCACGTGGTGGATTTTTACATTTCTGATTTCCAATCCGGATTGAGAGCATTGGTTAAAACAGGCTTTGGTGCAAGAGTGACTCCTTATGTTGATGATTCCGTTGTAATCGATGTAAATCCAGAGAATAAAGACATGTCCCCCGATTTCCTTCGATGGTTGGGGAAGAGAAACCTTTCAAGCGACGATCGTGTCATGCAATTAAAAGAAGGGTAAAATACTCTCTTATCATGATTAGCACTTCTGCTATAAGCTGCAAATTAGGTTGTTTATTTAAACAGGTTGCTTATGTTAGAAGAAAACTAGGTTCTTATGTAAGTGTTGGCGATGATGTTTATTTGCAGGTACATAAAAGAAGGTAGCACGGTTAGCGTAATGGGAGTTGTTCATAGAAACGACAATGTGCTTATGATTGTGCCACCGCCGGAGCCTTTAACAACGGGGTGCCAATGGGCGAAATGTATTTTTCCAGCTAGTCTGGAAGGAATTGTTTTGAGATGCGAAGATACATCGAAGATTGATGTGATTCCAGTGTAGTTATGTTTACTATTGTTGTTGTATTGATGGGGTGGTGGTTTGTGTTTTGTGAAGCATATATGTGTTGTTGATCTTGCTTGCTACCATGAATTTCCTTTACTCCTCCTTAGTTTTGTTGTATAGCTAATGACCATTCTTATTCGTTTATTTTTGTCTTTAAGAATTTCAAACTTTTTGAATGGATATCATGATGATTTCTTATAGTCACAAAGTAAGTAATGTATATTCATTTCAACTTTTGATATTTTGATCTGTTAATGGAATATAGTATGCACCATACACCATTTGTTTATTGGTGAATGTTTTATGGTTCTCACGGCTCACTGAACATTAGCTTATAAAGGCAAACTTTTTGAGCATTTTTTCATGCCATCCTTATACCTTCCACTGAACATTAACTTACAAAGCTAATTTTTTTGAGGAATTTTTCATTGCATTCTTATATCTTCTCCCAAAATGTAAAAAGTACATGCTTATGTTTTTGGTGATAACCATCTCTGCCAGTAGTTTACAACATTCTTCAATTAAGATAGTCATAGCTAGTAAGATAACCATGACTGTCACATAGTTTACAACACTCTTCAATTTCATCCTATAAATGAAAGTTAATTATTTTTATTTGAATATTAAAAAAGTTCATAACTACATAGTGAAAGAACACATATATGACACAATATAGTTAAAGGGTACACGCAATGACAAGAAAGACATCTTAATCACTTAAAAGTAGAGAAGATTACTCATTCATTCATTTAGTTATTCCACAAACAAATAGGTGCCATGAAAAAAATAATAATGGTAAACAAACTATAGTGACCTGCATTTCAGGACAAATAACCTTTTTCGAGATTAAAATCCACACTATTAAGATAAAATTCTTATATATAACTGATCTTGCAAAATAGATAAATCAACTTTCAAATTTAACAAGGAGAAGAATGTGAGATTATATGTACAATAAAATCCAACAATATCTTTAAAATATTCATGTTTCAAATAACAAAATGAACGGCAAAGGAATGCGAAAAATTTGGAAATATATCTCCAAATTAAATTTTAACAAAACAAAAATTTTGAATTTCAAAAATACGTCATTATATAGAAGTGTAAATAGAAGTTGATATTTTTCACTTAAGTTATCTTAAGATTCACTATTCTATCTATCCAAAATTTCTTGGCATCACCAACTTCTAAAAGCAAATAAGGTTCATCTACATTTTTCTACCACCCCATATAATATTTTTTAGAAGATGTATGGTTGAATTTTTTTCTTTAAAATCAGAGGTGTTTCAGATATACATCTCTAAAATAGAGGTTTATAGTATCAAATGCGAACAATCATCCCTCATTCTTATTTATTTCATTTTTTAATTAACAAACATTTTAAAAACCTCCAAAATCTCTACTTTTAAAATATCTACTTTTTATTTGCACTTGCTACAAAACTCCAACTCCCAATTTCAACAACTCAAAAAACTTCAAAATTGAGTAAGTTCTTCAATCTCTATTAATCTTTGCATGTAGATTTTTAGTTGAGATTATGTATAATCTATTAGAAACTTGTTAATATGTGAAAAAATGGATTTTATTGGATAAATGGTGTTGTTAGGTTAAAGTTTTGGGTTTGGTTGTTGCGGTTTTTTCCGGAGATGCACCTCCAAAAAACCCTCTATGGGGTTTTAGATGCGTGTCTCCAAAAAAAGGTCTGAGATAATTTTGTTTTTAATTTTCAAACTTGTTTGTTAGTACGCTTCTCTTTGATTAACAATTATTTGTTTTTCCAGAAAAATGGCTGAGAGCCCTAACAGATTGAGACTTGGTATGTTTAGCCAAACTTCATTCGCTCGATGAGAGAGAGCTAAATAGGTTGTGAGTCGTCGAGGACGCGATCGGGTACCACGAGAGGAAGTGGAGGGAACATCGACTTCTGCTCTCATGAGTCGTCTTTTATATGCGTCCTCGTCTAGGGATTATGAGGAGGAACCCGAGCAGGTGCACGTTTCGGAACCCGAAGAGACTGATGTTTTGGAACCCGAGGAGAAAGGGAACCCAAGTTTTCTTGGAGGACCGTATGGCACCTCCATCTTAATCTATTACACTATGATGTCGCTCCATATGTTTTAGAGGCACGTGTATATTATTTTTTGTTACACTTTTCATTTTAATGATTTACGCACTAATATATTAAAATTGATATTAATTATTTATCTTTACAGGAATGACGACCACTAAAGTGTGTGAACCACACATGGAAGATCTATGAGCTGTATCACCCTTATGAGGCTTGATTTAGAGAGATCATTTTTGCCTTTGGACTTGCCGACTTTTGTTGTTCCGGTTACAACACCATCAGCCACGACATGCATGTGGCATTTGTCGAGAGATGGCACAAGGAGACGTCATATTTTTCGTTTTCATATTGGAGTGATGCATGCGTAAATATGACTATGCGTAGATCATACACATATCTCCATTTCAAGCTGCTTCCGGCACCATTCACCGCAGAGATATGGATGACATATTTCAAGACTAAGAGCATCATTTGATGCTGGAGGAGTGTTAGATAATGCAGGCATCCAGTAATTGACATTGTGTTGAGGGATACATGATATGGTTCTACACAGTGTCACATTATATCATGATACCGGATGCTCCTAAACGTCCACCTAGGTCAGCTCATGAGAAGATCTTAGAGAACCAGCATGTTGAGGATGATAATGTCATTGATCTCTTGCCGATCTGTAATCGAATACATATGATTGGGCGGGAGACTTTGGACATAGATATCATTGACCGATGCGGTCTTGAGGCGGTGACCATTATAGAGAGGAAGGTCGGGAAGGCAGAGAGTACAGCGGGATACATGAGACAGGGGAGGGGCCAGAGAGTGAGGGTCAAGCATACGCACTAGGCAGTGCCTTTGATTTTATTTCAGAACAATTTATGAATAATTATTGAATAATTATTTTTTAAACAGTTTGTTGTGTTGGGCTTCTATTATCATTTTTACTTGTTATCATTTTTCATTTGCATTTTTATTATCATTTTAATCTAATTATTTATTAAAATATTGATGATATTTTTAAAAAAAAATCAGTATCCAGGATTTCGAAGTTGCATCTCTGAAATAACCAAATCATAGGGTTTCAAAGGTGTATCTCTAAAAATATTGCGACATATTTAAATATAACGTCAAAGCACAAACAAATTATTTTCGGAGATGCACCTCCAAAATACTCTTCTTTTTTTTAAGAATGAAAGAATTATATTTTTAAAAAGCAAACAATACAAAGTCGATCTGAAGATACAGACATCAAAAAGACTAAAAATCCAACAAAAAATACTCTTATTTAAAATTTGTTCAGAGATACATCTACAAATATATATATATATATATATATATATATATATATATATATATATATGAATTGTTTTCTCCGACCATAAGATATATACAAAGAAATTTCCTAAATATTATCGCTTGAATAGAAAAAATATGTCTTTAATCTAAAAAAATTATTTGATAATTAAAGTCTTATGGTCTGTTTGGTTCAAATGAATGAGATGGGAGGGGAGGTGAGGGAATTTTAATAATTATATATATGTTTGGTTCAATTGAGGAGAGGGGAGGGGAAGTGAGAGATTTAAATTAAAAACTAGTACTTTCACCCCGTGCAATGCACGTGTTTAGACGAGATTTTAATTTAAAGTTGACGCCTAAATGTGTATTCTGTTTTAATATATTAAAGATATGTTTGTTTCATAATAGGAAGAGAGAGATATTATTAATAATTTACATTTTTATCTTTATGATCTTATATAAGACATATGATATTCAAAGTTCAAATTTTTTAAATACTTTTTGTTAATAAAATATGCATAAATAATTAAATTTAATTTCTAATGTTGATTGATTAAATAGTTATTAACGTAACGTTAAAAATTGTGTATATTTGAGTCAGATTATAACTCTTCATCACAAATATATGTTGATAACAACTTTTAAATAAAAATATTTATAAAAATTTATTTAAAAAACTAAAAAAATATTAAATATAACTTTTTTTAAGAATAAGAACATTTATAAAAAACATATAGAAGCAATAGAAAAAATTACACAAAATAGAAGAAATTACACGAAAGAAAATGAATAATTTTAAAATAATAAAATAAAATAAAAAATATTTTAATAAATATAAAATAAATTTAAATAATAGAAGTTATATTACTTCTCCTTCCCTCTAAATTTCTTTCCTCTAAATTTCTCCAATTTGAAGGGATACAAAAAATGTGTTTTAGAGATAATTTACTTCCCTCTCCTCTTCTTCTCTCTTAAAATTTAAATCAAACACATTTAATTAATAATATTTTCTTCCCTCTCCTCCCTTCCATCAACCTCGAACCATACACAACCTTATACTTGAACGTTCATATGCGCAACAACACGAAACAACTAGCACCACTATATGAGAATTTACGGATTCTCAAACAGAATATCTATTATAAGTTATCTGAAATTTCGGGTATTCGTCTAATTTATTTATTATATGTTTCAATAAAAGAATTGTATAAATTAATAGAAATAAATAATAATCACAGTTGGAACTCTCACAATCATGTCGGAAGAGAGTTGTTTCCACTGTTAGAACTAATTTAAAAAGTGAAAAAAATATAAACTTTTTTTTCTCCCTTTTGTCTTTACAAAAGCTTTATCTATTTAATCTAGTCCCATGATTATCTTGAATTGATTCTCTTTTTGACATTAAAATGAAGCAAGGTTCTACGACATACATGTGCCTTCCTTCAAATATTAAAAAAAGGAGTGTTCCAAGCTGATTCACATATCGGTGCAGAATATATAATATAGTAGTATAATTAATTAATGTAGATAAAGTTCTTGTTGTTGTTGTGTCTATAAACTTAAACTTTAGAGTAGAGAAATGGAGAAGTGAAACGTGTAGAGTGAGTAAGAAATACAAAAAGGCCACGTGTCCTGTGTGTAGTGCATGTGTCTAACATCATACTCTACTCAATTAAGTACTTAACAACAACATTAACAACGGTACATGTTTTTATACTCTATATGGATAAAAATCGTGGTGCAAGTGTTGTTGTTTTGGTGTTGTTGGTGTTAGGATTCTTCACCTTCTATTTAGCTAATGCAAATACCAATAGAGTTTCTTATGATGAGGAAGATGGGAGCAAGAAATCAAGTTTTTGGGTATGGGAGAGATTTAGAAGAGCCTATTCTATGTATTCATCAATTTTCCCTACAAGTGTTGGACAATATTGGCATATGGTTAAGGCTGTTTTAAATAACACTTATGCTTATTTCTTTCCTCCAACTATAGAGTAAGTAGTTATTAACTATATGAATTATATTATTTGATTTTTAGACTAAGAATGAATGAGTATTGTTATGCATGGATCAATTTTTGTGTTTTTTTTTTGTTGAAGTTTCAGAAAAGGAGGTGAGGTTGAAGCAGTAAGAGATGATAATGGAGTGAAAGAAGCTTTTTCAAAGAGCATAGGAACAAGCAAAGCAACTTTGGAGGAAGTTGCAAAATCAGCTGCAGAAAAGGTGAAGAGGAGTTTGTCTCATGATAGGAAGGAAAAGAAAGAGCTCTGAATCTATTTGAATCAACCTACATAGAAACAAAAGTGCTTCATTTTATGTTTGTTTTGTCTTGTTTTGCATGTAATTAATATTTGTAAGAACTAAGTAGTAGTATTTGTTTAATGTTTTATTATATATGAAAGAGTTATTTTTGTTTAAAAGTTGATGAATGAGGATTTTGTAGTGGATGTATGAGGAAGTGTAGGCATGTCATTGTCCAGTTTCATACTGGAATCCATGGGGGTTTAAGTCGGTTTTGCAGCAGTCCTACTTGTTGTAGAAGATCTATATTGTTATTTTCTTTGGCATAGGCTATGCCTTTTGAAGACCTAGTTATTTCAAATCTAAGGAACTACTACTATTTGAGTGTACCTAGGTCCTTGATGTTGTATTGTCTAGAAAAAGTTTAATGTCATTAAATTTCTTATAGACAAAAGAGTGAGCTATGGCACATAGATTTGGCATCTTAGTGAAAGAGGCAGGGTCGAATTGTCCTGAAAATTAAAAATTTTAAAAATTCCTAATTCGAACGTAGTAAATTTTAGATTTATTTTTCAAAAAAAAAAAACTTATTGATTAAATTAACTAAAAAATAGAAAAACTTTAAATGTTATCAATTGAATAAATTATTTTAATAATATTTTTGTCTAATTAAAAATATAAATAATTTAATAAATCTTAATTAATTATATAAAAAAATTAATTTGATCAAATAATATTTAAACAAAACTGATACAAAAACAGAGGAAATTCGCGAACTCACTTATCCGTATGTTTTGCAAATGCACTTACGAATTCATTTGAATTTATAAGTATTTGTGAAAGATATTTTTGAGTTTTCAATGGTGGAACTCACTATCACTAAATGTCAAAAGGAATTTTCCATTATATATTGATTTTTAAAGACCTGCAGTGCAAGATATTTTCTATTCGTAATTGATGATTATCCATAAAAATTTTAGATATTTATTTTGAAAGTTAGTGATGAAATTATTGAAAATTTTAAAAATAAGAAGACTTTGATTGAAAATTGATAACGGTTATTAAATTACATCCAATAAAACTAATTGGTGACCGGTAGCTAATAACTGTTAGTGGATAGTTGTAATTAATAAATTAATTTTTTATTTCGTTGTAACTAATAAATTAATTTTTAATTTTGTTGTAACTAATAAATTAATTTTTAATTAAAAAATTAATAGTTTTAATATATTTTTATTAAAAATAATAAAAATATAAGTGGAAGAAAAAATTAAAAGTTCAAAGTTCAAAGCTATTTCAAATGATTTTTTTTTAAAAAATTAAAAATTAATAAAAAGATTACAAACTCAAAGCTATGACAGTTTTTTTTTTTGTTTTTGTTATCACATATTCATAAATATGTTGAATGAAATTTATAAGAATTCCAAATAATAAATATAACCAACATTCATATTCAATTAACAATTGTCAACTGAGCTATTCATATTCAATTAACAATTGTCAACTGAGCTATTCTGTCCACTTTAAAGGTTGGTTAATTAAAAAGAGAAGAAAGATAAAATTATAAGGAAAAATTGAAAAACAAATTATAATAAAAATAAAATAAAATAATATAGTTTTGCCACAATAACCACTTTAATTTATTTTTTAATGTCACGTTAGTTAAATTTAATTTACATGTCATTAGACCATCTCCAACGCCAAGCAAATAGCGTTTCGTCCGCCAGCTGTTCAATTTTTTTAACAAACACAGTTCGCCACGCATGCTGCAAGTAAATTGTAATGCAACGGTACAATACATTAAAATAATATTAAAAATATAGCTGTTGTTTAACGGCTCTTTTACTTTTTCTTTTTTGTTTTTTTTTTTTAAATATTTTGTTTGGTTATAAATAGAACCCAATATTTTTCAAATTGTATCTCATAAATTTATTTCTCTCACACAATTTTATCATCTTATTAGCCTTCAATTGATCATATATTTTACCAAATTTTTTATTTTATTTGTTCAAATTATTATTGTTAAGGTCAAATGGACCCTAACCAATATAATTTTCAACAATCTATGTTCCATCTCATACAAAATCAGCAAAATTCTAATCCTCAAAATTCTCAATTTCCCCCACCACCAACAAATTCTACCGTATTTTTTTCGTCACCAAACAACCCAAATATGTATTTTAGACCACAAATAAATACTCATGGGATGAATTTTTCTCATCATGAACCCGAAACACCAAATGAGTTTATGTCCGAACGCCAAGTTCCACAATTTTCAACTCAAGTTGGTATTGAAAATAATACAATTGATAAAGAACAAAGGCGTCTGTTCGCGCTAAAAGGTGACGCGCTAGAGGATGCGAACGTGAATTCGGATCTTCTGGCTCGAAACGATTTAATCTTTTGATTTGTTTATAAAGATGCCGCGAGCATCAAGCTTTATTTTTTTCAACACAAGAAAGATGATTTAATGATTATGAAAAAGGGGAAAGCTGAAATACCCTCAATTGATATTGGTATGCGTAACGACTAGCGCAAACTAGACGCAACGCTTTGGGGAGATTTTGAGTAAGGGGGGTTGTTATATAAAGGGAATAGATGGAGCACCCAAAATATATGTAGTTATCTACAGCTTTATATATGAATATGTTTGATATGTTTGTGTGTTTTAATTGCTATTTCTATGATTGGGAAAGTTCCTCCTTTGGGATTTTAAGAAACAGTAGATTATGTGGGATTCTAGTGTTTGTTATTATTGTGCTCGCAAAGATCTGTGGATCTTCTGCATACATATCCCCTAGTGGGAATCAGAGCATTTGTAGCTCGGATCTACAGGGTTCTATGGTTTGTTTGGTCTGAGGGAGAAAGAAATTTGCTCGGCAAGGATGAGACCTTGTGCCTACGTATTCTCAAAAGGATGTTGAGAAAGTCAGAGCAATCGTAGTTCCCACTTATGCTAGTGGAAAGCAACGGGATGTTAGTAAGAGACAGACAAATGTCATCTTAATGAAAAATGTATCTAATCTATTTCATCACATACATTTTTGAAAAGTTGTTTGATTGATAAAAATCTTTCGTCGTAAGTATTAGGTGTTTTGCTTGAGTGTACAAGCGTTACCACTTACATGTTTAAGAAAGATGTTTGAAAAAGATGATTGAATCTTTTAACTGTAAGCATTGGGTGTTTTGCTTGAGTGTACAAGCGTTACCACTTACAATTAAGAGATGTTTTTGTTTGAAAATAGTTTGAAAAGTTTTGAAAAGTTTTTGACTGTATGTGATGTGATAGATGAGATACTTCTTCCATAGAGATGATAGATGTCTAAATCTCGAGGAGAAATTGATTAGATTAAAGGGATGCTTTTAAGAAGCCCGTGGGTCCTTGTATTGTTAGCCCAAGAGGAGGCATTCCGAGGGTCATCGAGGGTCCTTGTATGAAGCTCAAGAGGAAGCTATAGGGTATGGCTGGCTTTGTGTTAAAAGGGATTTCACCGAGAAACCATCCTTTTGGAATTAAGAGCAATTTCACCGGGAAATTTTACTCTCTGGGGATTTTGAAAGTGATTTCACCGAGAAACCATCCTTTCAGGGTTCTATCTTAACGCGGGTGATTCTTTGTATTGGAAGCCCAATAGGAGGCTGTTAAGAGATTTCCTATCTCTTTCATTGTATGATGCCCAAGAGAAGGCTAAACTCAATGAAGAGTTCTTTTGAACGAAGCCCAAGAGGAGGCTAACTCAACAGAGGAGTGTTGTCTTATATGAAGCCTAAGCGGAGGCTAAACTCTATGGGGAGAGTTTTCTTATATGAAGCCTAAGAGGAGGCTAATCCATGCTGGGGATGGATTGTCTTGTATAAAGCCCAAGCGGAGGCTATATTATGGGGAACCTATTGATTAGTCTAATTGTTATGTTATAATTAGACAATGGTATAAACAAGTGTGTGTGTGTGTGTGATATGTATTCACAGGAGTTTATGAAGGAAATATAAACAACGCATGATGTTTATTTACAAGAGTTTATGAAGGAAATATAAACAAGTGTACGTGAACGTTTAAAACAGCAACTTGATTGTTTACAAGTTTGAATGTGTACAAAGAAATGAATATGTACACGAACGAGTTTTATGTACGAAAAAGATGAATGTACATAGGAGGGTTGGGACTTACACGTAAGGCCCATTGGTTGGCATTTCACGAGGAATAATGCTCCTTTCAATACCAATGGTATTCAGTGTATAAACAAACGAATGGAAACAAACGAAAGAAAATTGTTTATGTTTGAATATTGACAATGATGATTTGAGTATGTACAAGTAAAACTAAGTATGTACATAAAGGATTGGGACTTACACCATAAGGGTGGCCCATGATCGATCGAGAAATTCGAGAGAAGACGAATTTGATTTTATCGTTTAAATCGGATCGATCGTGGTAAAAGATGTAAGTTTTGATGAAAAAGTTTTGAAAAATGATTTGAAAATGTTTTGAAATGTGAGGTTCATTTATGAAAAGTTTTGAAAAAATCGGAAGTCGAAAACTTTGAAGAATTCACCTTAAAAGGAGGTTTGAAAAAGTGTTCAGGACGTCGTTTTCGGCTCGATTGAAATTTAATCAGATGAAAGTTTTTTCTGAAAATTTTTGCATTATCATAAAATAGATGTATTTATTGACAAGTGTTTAAAAAATCATCTCAAAATGAGAAGTTTTGATTGGTAAAAAAATTTGTGAAAGTTTGATGAAAAAACATGAAAAAAATGGAAAAGTTATAAAAAAGAATGGTCTTGTGAGGGATTGAACCCATGACCATTGGGTGGGACGCGTGGCAAAGAGAACTAAGAGCAAGCAGACTACCACTAGGCCAAACGCCTTTCTGTGTTCAGTGGACAATGACACGCGTTGATATGAGATTGGAAATTTCAAACATTTAAAAATGAAGAACACGCGCGAAGCTGCGAAGCTGTTCTTCGTGGTTTTGATTTTCAGAAATCCAAATTCAATCCAAAATCTTCGTTTCTCAACGAAATTCAATGAAGTAAACATCAAAGTTACTCGGTTTTTCATCACGAACACGAAGGTGGTTGTTAATTTCATTTATATTTAGCCTAACATATTTTGATTTCTGGGAATCGTGATGAACCCTAGAATCTAAGAATTCAAATTAAATGATGCACAGGTTATGATTCTTTGATTTTATTGAGGGTTAAGGATCGTGATGAGTGCAGAAAGAGAACAGCCGTGAGTTTTTTTCAATTGATGCAAGGAATTATGATATCACAGTTCGTGTTCATACCTGTGAAAGTGAGAATCAAAGAAGCTACAAACGTGTTTCCAGAATGGATTTCTTGATTGTGTGAGCTTCAACGGCCTATAAGGAAGCTATGAGGATGGTCTGCACTTCATGAGCATGCTTGGATTACTCTACTCAAGTCCACCTGCACAAGCTTGAAATAGAAACTGGAAATCGTGGTTAGAGGTGTTACAGGTTGTTGTTCTTGATCTGAATCACCTCTATGATGTATATGGATCGTGTTAGGATGATCAGAACTCAAAGTAATCCAGCCTACCCATGAATTCGATTGATAAGGCAGTTTGTACAAGTTTGAAAATGGAAAATGCAATTCTGATTTTCAGTGATTCTTGTGTAGATTTTATGACTCAAACATGTTCCATATTGATTATAAGATGTATTAGACACCAAAGTTTATCATAGTTCTTGCTAAATTTAAAAATTGCAATGTTTGGCAAATTGAACTATGTTTTGAGAAATTGGAGAAAATGGAAGGAAAGCATGGATTTGTGATGCTTTGGTGTGGATTGAGCTTGAATTTGTGAGCTATTTATAGGCAAATAGGACTGCAATGTTAGGCAACAAGTACAAGCCAATTGGTGAATCATGGATTGCTTAAGGGGCAAGAATGACAATTGCCAAAAAAGGAAACTTCCTTTTTTCACCATGTGCTCAATTTTTACAATTTGATCCAATCCTCTCAATTATTACCTCTAACTGATATTTATCAGTTTGATGACTCATTTGGCATGGTTAGATTGCTTCTAGATGAAGAAAACAAAAAATGACCTATAATTTGAAGTTGTGATCTTTGAAAATCAAGTTTCATGGAGCCTTATGTTTCAATTTCAAAAGTGTAGCTAGACTCCATGGATTTGAGAGTTCTTGGACATTTAGGAAAGCTTGTTTCACAAGCTACAACTTTCATGTTTTGAGTTTTTTCCAATTCAAATTGGAACTAGGTGAAAAAATGGCATGAAGTTTGAAAAAAATAAGAAATTTCAACACTTAGAAAATTTTCTAAGTATGAAAACTTTTGACTTTTTGTTGACTTTTCCAAATTCTTTGATTTTTTATGATCATGATGGATCATTTGAAGTATTTTGATGTTGGAAAAAGTTTTGTTTTGAAAAATTTGACCAAAAGTCAAAGTTTGACTTTTCTGTGCAGATGAAAATTCATCAGATATTTCAGAAATTGACTGATGAAGTCTGTGAACCTCTGTGATGTTTTGAATCCAGAAATTAGGTCAAGATATTGTATCTAAGATATAATGACCAATCTCTATCCAAAAAAGTCATTTCTTGCTCAAAAAGTCAGAGAATACCCATGCCCGATCAAAACCCTAATTGGTCGATCCTTGATTGATCTGTGAGAGAAATGGGTATCTGATGATCTGAGGCTGATGATTTGATCAAGATAGATCAAATGAGGTGAGAAAAACTCAAACACTAATTTATTGCCTCTTGAATCAGATGAAAATCTGATGAAACCCTAATTTCGACCTGTGAATGCTATACCCGATTAATGCTATCTGAACTGTTAGTTATGCGATGATGCAAATGTAAGGTGGTATATTAGGTCAAAAATTGGGGTATGACAGATGCCCCTATTTAAGTTTATTTAACCTGAGAGATGAAGATGAATATCTTCGTTTTGATAGGTGTAAAGAGACTTAAATATCAGAATACGCAAATTTTGGACCTAAGATACCAAAAATGCGGATGATGCAAAATGATTGTAAAAAGTTTCACCCAGATGATATCAAAGAAATGACATGGTAGGGGAAAATTTGTGAATACGTCCCTGTTGGGGAAAGAATGATTCACAAAACATGTGAATGTTTGTTTCACTTTGGGAAACAAAGAGATTACCTTCATCGACTTGACAATGTTTAAGGTACGTGAAAAAGATATTACCAATTATCAGCCTTGTGATATAGTATGGTAATGGGTTCAGAAGATATTACCAATTATCAGCAAAGTGATAACTATAACAAGGTAAATCTTGAGAAATGAGTTGCCGTATATTCAGCTTTGTGAATAACAGACAGATGAAAGAAACAAATTTTAAATGAGTTTTGAAGATATTACCAATTATCAGCAAAGTGATAACTATAACAAGGTAAATCTTTGAAAATTACCGTATATTCAGCTTTGTGAATAACAGACAGATGAAAGAAAAGAACTCAAAATGAGTTTTATTTTCTTGGATACAATCTTGAGAATCTCTTTTTGAGAAGATGCGGGCATTTTGATCGGAAGACACAGGTTTTCTTTTTGACAGAAAAACAACTGCTGGGAAATTTCTCATACAATCACAATTTTGACTTTGTTGAGAAGACAAACTTTTATGACAGTGTTTGAGGAATGAAG
Source organism: Vicia sativa (assembly GCA_021764765.1). NCBI lineage: Eukaryota > Viridiplantae > Streptophyta > Magnoliopsida > Fabales > Fabaceae > Vicia > Vicia sativa. The sequence goes on from CM038794.1 coordinate 289,489,171, forward strand.
ATAAGCGGCTCAGACAATGAGGCTATTGCTTATTGCTTTGTTGATTATAGACAGGGTTCTATCCAGGAACGAACTGGAAAGAAAAAAGTCAATCAAGACATTATTCCCAATGAGGAATGATCTCACTGGGAATGTGGTGGAGAAGAAAATGTATTTCTGTTTTTGGGACTGCACTGGAAAAAGGAAAATGTATCCTTTCTGTTTGGAGATATTCTACTGGGGATATACTTGTACTTACATGAGTAAGTGTGATTTACACCAGTGATGTGGGAGCAAACATTTCTAGGAATGCAAAAATGCAATGAATGATGCTATTATGTATGAATGTCATGAATGTTATATGCATGCTAACAATACTTGACAAAGACACTAAAGAGATCTTTGGGAAAAGGACCACGTCACAGTTCGAACAAATACTTGGTGAAAATTTGCAGCAATGGTGCAGATGTTCACTAACGAAGAATTTTGAGTTGCAGGCTTTAAACTTTCTGAGAAAGACACTTCATTGGCAGCTCGGTTGGGGATTTTTTTTTTTTTGAATAAGAATACCGTCCTTTGATGATTTCTGCTGAGGAGAAGACTGCTGTAGCAGTCGCTTTATCCTTCGGAGATTGAAACACTCGTGGAGAAACTGTTGAAGTTCTTTCTGTGTTCCTAGTTCAAAGGAAAATTTTTGCTTTTGCTTCAAAATTTTGAAGTAAAAATTCATTTAAAACATTTTAGTTTCAAAAAATGATTTTCATAATAAAAGCGTTATTTTGCAAAACAAAATAAAGTAGGAATTGCAAACAAAAGGCACAAAGCTCAAGTTTTATTGATGGAATGGTAATCAGCCAAATGCGTGATTCCATGAGCTATTTACAAAAGTTGGAAATGATAATTTATTGGGAAAAGGCTACATTGAAAGCAAATAACCGCTACTATCCCTAACAACTTTGAATTCCCACTGTGCTTGTTGCTTCAGAAGAGTTGATTGAAGATCCGTTGATGGAAAGTTCTTCAGATTTGACGAAGTATGGACTGTTAGCAGTTACTTTATCATTTTTGTATCCTTGTTTTTGCCTAGATTGCCTTTTCAGATTTTCAATCTATCAGGATAATTTCTGTTTTATTGTCTCTAATTTTTGCCTGGATTGCATTTTCAGGTTTTCAATCCACCGAGACGCTCTTTTTTGCCTAAGCCGCCCTTTTTGGGTTTTCGACTTACCGAACTGTTCTTTTGTTTTTTAGACAAAGTATTTCTTGATGCATCGGCATTCACGGATGCGGAGTTCGTCACCGTCCATGGTTGTGAGTCATAGCACCGAAAAAGCTTCTTTTGATGTATGGGCCTTCGTAATTAGGAGTCCATTTGCCCTAGAATCTGTTGAAAAGAGAATCTTTTTAAGCACGAGGTCACCTTCTAGGAATTCACGAGTCGGACCTTTTGTCGAAAGCTTTCTTCATTCTTCTTTGATAGAGTTGTCCGTGACACAGAGCGGTCAGGCGCTTTTCTTCAATTAAGTTCAGTTGGTCGTACCTGCTTTGACACCATTCGGCCTCAGATAACTTTGTTTCCATGAGAACCCTCATTGATGGGATCTCAACTTCTACGGAACCGCCCATGCCGTATACTAGAGAAAAGGGTTGCCCTTGAAGGCGTCTTGAACGATACCCATGTAGAGCAAATGGCAGCATTTCGTGCCAGTCTTTATAAGTGATGACCATTTTCTGGACAATCTTTTTGATGTTCTTGTTGGCTGCTTCAACGGTGCCGTTCATCTTTGGCCGGTAAGGAGACGAGTTATGATGCTCGATCTTGAATTCCTCACACAGTTCTGTCATCATTTTGTTGTTCAAGTTTGATCCATTGTCTGTAATGATCTTGCTTGGGATTCCATACCGACAAATGAGGTTGTTCTTGATGAACCTCACAACCACTTGTCTGGTAACATTGGCGTAAGACGCTGCTTCGACCCATTTGGTGAAGTAGTCAATGGCTACTAGAATGAAGTGATGTCCGTTGGACGCTTTTGGTTCGATCATCCCGATCATGTCAATGCCCCACATGGAGAAAGGCCACGGAGAAGAGAGAACGTTGAGTAGAGTCGGTGGCACATGGATCTTATCTGCGTAGATCTGGCACTTGTGACATCTTTTGACGTGTTTACAGCAATCGGATTCCATCGTTATCCAATAGTATCTTGCTCTTAAGATTTTTCTGGACATTGCATGCCCATTTGAATGGGTTCCAAAGGATCCTTCATGCACTTCATGGATGATTGTGTTTTCTTGTCATCCGACGCCCGAGCGAGAACCATGTCGAAGTTTCTTTTGTATAGCACATCCTCGTTCAGGAAGAAATTCCTAGAAAGCCTCCTCAGAGTTTTCTTATCTTTGTACGATGCCCCAAGTGGGTACTCTCGTGTTTGAAGGAAACGTTTGATGTCGTGAAACCACGGTTTATCGTCGAAGACTGCTTCTGTTGCAAATACATATGCAGGTCTTTCAAGGCGTCTGATGCGAATTCTGGGCATATCATTCCAATCGTTGACTTTGAACATGGAAGATAGAGTAGCCAAGGCGTCTGCCATTCGATTTTGATCTCGAGCGATATGATGCAGCTCTACTTTGTTGAAGAAAATCAACAATCGTCTCGCATAATCCCTGTAAGGAAGTAGACCAAGATGATGAGTTTCATACTTGTCTTTAATTTTATTGATCACAAGGGCTGAGTCTCCATATATGTCAAGGATCTTGATCCTCAAATCGATGGCTTCTTCAATACCCATGATGCATGCTTCGTATTCTGCTATATTGTTGGTGCAATCAAATAGCAACCTGGCGGAAAACGGGATATGAGAACCCTCGGGAGTAATGATGACTGGCCCGATTCCATTGCCAAAAACGTTAACTGCTCCATCAAAGACTAGGCCCCATCTGGTTTCTGGATCTGGTCCTTCTCCGTGTAGAGGTTCATCGCAATCTTTCATTTTCAAGTACATAACATCCTCGTCTGGGAAGTCATATTTGAGAGATTGGGATTCATTGAGCGGCTGATAAGCCAAGTGATCAGCGAGAATGCTTCCTTTGACTGCTTTCTGGGCGCGATATTGGATGTCATATTCGGATAGCAACATCTGCCATCGAGCGATTCTCCCTGTTAAGGCAGGCTTTTCAAAGACGTACTTGATAGGATCCATTTTGGATATTAACCAAGTCGTGTGATTGATCATGTACTGGCGGAGACGTTTCGAAGCCCACACCAAAGCGCAGCATGTTTTCTCGAGCATGGAGTAACGAGTTTCACAGTCTGTGAATTTCTTACTCAGGTAGTAGATGGCATGCTCCTTCTTACCGGTTTCGTCTTGTTGTCCAAGTACGACCCATGGACTCTTCTAGTACGGTAAGGTACAAGATTAAGGGTCTTCCTTCTACATGGAGGGATCAGTATTGGTGGTTCTGACAGGTACTCCTTGATACTGTCGAATGCTTTTTGGCAATCTTCTGTCCACACAACCTTTTGATCTTTGCGGAGAAGCTTGAATATCGGCCCACAGGTAGCAGTCATCTGAGAGATAAATCTGGAGATGTAATTCAACCGTCCGAGAAATCCTCTTACTTGCTTTTTTGTATGTGGCGTAGGCATTTCTTGAATAGCTTTGACTTTGTCAGGGTCAACTTCAATACCTCTTTGATTGACGATGAAACCTAGGAGTTTTCCAAATCTTACCCCAAAGGTGCATTTGTTAGGATTCAGTTGAAATTTCATTCATTGAAACAACTTTAAGAGATATTCTATATGCTCTTCTTCTGTATCAGACTTTCCTATCATGTCGTCTACGTAGACTTCGATCTCTTTGTGCATCATATCATGAAAGAGAGTAGTCATTGCCCTTTGGTAAGTCGCGCCTGCATTCTTTAATCCAAACGACATTACTTTGTAGCAAAAGGTGCCCCGCGGCGTGATGAAAGATGTCTTCTCCATGTCTTCGGGAGCCATTCTAATCTGATTATAACCAGAGAAACCGTCCATGAAGGAAAAGACGTTGAATTTTGCAGTGCTATCCACTAGCATGTCGATATGCGGAAGTGGGAAATCGTCTTTCGGACTTGCCTTGTTCAGATCCCGGTAGTCAACACACATTCTGACCTTTCCGTCTTTCTTCGAGACAGGCACTATGTTGGCTAGCCATTAAGGATATTCAGAAGTGATGAGAAAACCAGCGTCGAGCTGCTTCTGAACTTCTTTTCTGATTTTGTCAGCCATTTCAGGGTGAACTCTTCTTAGCTTTTGCTTAACTGGCGGGCACTCTGGTTTTAATGGCAAGTGATGCTCCACAATGCTGGTATCTAAACCCGGCATGTCCTGGTAGGACCAGGCGAATACATCAACATATTCTTTGAGAAGATTTATCAATTTGCTTTTGACACTGCTGTTGAGTGAAGCTCCGATATTTACTTCTTTTCTATCTTCCTCAGAACCCAAGTTGATTGCTTCTAGAGGTTCTTTATGAGGCTGAATGATCCTTTCCTCGTGCCTTAGCAGTCTAGAAATTTCATCCGGGATCTCTTCTTCAACTTCTTTTTCAGCGAATTCACAGGGGATTTCAAAGTTGGGAGAGAGCGTAGAGTTGTTGCTTTCAATGGATTTGTCCATTTGTTAATCTGCAATTTTGATTTATGTTTGATTAATTAAATTTTTTTTTTTTTTTTGAAAGTGTGTGCAGATTAATTTTTTTGAAGATTTTTTTTATTTGTGTTTTTTAGGATTATCATTTCCAGAAAAGGGTAAAAATGAAAATAAACACAGAGTGTAGAAAAACAACACGTTTTATTCATGATTTACACTATGAAAGGGACCTAAAATACAAACTCATTCGCCTTGGGCAAGACAAAGAGAAATTATTTAAAAGCTAAACCCTATAAAACATCTCTTCGCTTTGGGCGAAGCGAGAGTTCAAAACAAAAAGCAAAAATAAACTACTTAGAGCTATGAACATTAGTCCTAACTTCAACAGGTTTCCAGTAGTGACGAACTCCTTGGAAGTCGAGGTACTCGGGTAATTTTCCGCTTGGTTTAACCCTCGAGTAAACTTTGATTGCTGGCTGAGCAGGCTTTGAAGACTCTGGACGATGGCCTTTGCCTTTGGTGCTGCTAAAGCGATCTTCTTGATTAACAGATCGGGAAGTATGAGATATAGCATTTGTACTTCCTGTTGATCTTTGTGTTGAATACTGGGGATGTTCCTTCCAGTCTTCTGAGTGAAGAGACTTATTGTCGGCGACACTTTTCGCATCGTATCCTGAGTCATACTCTTGATCTTCAGTGATCATGTTGATGTAGTGATAACCAGGATCTGGCTTGGTGAAATCTACAGACGTGTTGAAACAAAGATCTTCGTTTGGGATCTCGATTTGTTGATTAGGTTGAGAAGATGAGTATTCCTCTTCTGATTGACTAGGGTATTCAAAGTTATCACCCCATCCTGTGGGTTGGATATCTTCGATCCGGATTTTTGAGCTTTCTGGCGAAGAGTATTTCACCATGTAGTCAAATTTGCCACTTGGTTCTCCCAAGGTATCCCAAACTTCAGCAGGGACTGGCGGATTTTCATGTTGCTGCAGGGACATGTCTTTGAATTTATCAGTCGGTGCATATGATTCCTCTTGAGACACATATTCAGGGCTATTCAAATAAGTGCTCCACTCTTCCGATTCAGATGGATCATCTTCATCCTCTTCAATGGTTACAACATTAACCTCTTGCGGAACAGGGTTTAAGAAACCTCCACTATGAAATACTTCCTTGATCGGGGAAAGTGCTTCATCTTTCCGCTTTTCTTTGGAGAATACGGGTGTGAACCCAAGTCTGGCTTTCGTTTCATTCTTGACAGGTTTGATAACTTGTCCCCATCCTTGAGTATTGCCATCTTTCACCATTTGTGCAGCCTCTTTATATGAAGAGATAGATGATCTGTTTTTAGTAGATTCATCTTCTAACGGATTTTCTGGGAGATGCGTCCCTTCAATGTCATTAGCTGTAATGAAAGAGTAACTAGACAGATGACTTACAAGCAAAGCTTGTTCACCGCTGATGGTCACCAACTTTCCATTTACTGTGAATTTTAATTTCTGATGGAGAGTAGAAGTTACTGCTCCTCTGCATCGTGGATCCAAGGTCTTCCTAGTAAGCAACTGTATGCAGCTGGTACGTCCATGACTTGGAAAGTAATTTGGAAAGTGTGTGGGCCAATTGTCATCGAGAGATCTACTTCCCCAATAACTGACTTTCTTGATCCATCAAAAGCTCTTACTATTATGTCGTTGAACTTCATTAGCGTTCCTTTGTAAGCTAAACGAGCGAGCGTCGTTTTTGGCATTACGTTTAAAGATGAACCCGTATCCACCAATACATTGGATAGGGAATCTGACTGGCAAATCATCGAGATGTGCAAGGCCAAGTTATGATCTTTCCCTTCTTCCGGAAGTTCTTCGTCACTAAAACTCAAATTATTGCAGGCTGTTATGTTGGAGACGATCCCTCCAAATTGATCTGTAGTCACATCATGATCCACATAAGCCTGGTCTAGTACTCTCATCAAAGCTTCTCTGTGAGCTCCGGAGTTGAGGAGTAAGGACAGTATTGAAATTTTTGAAGGAGTCTGCATTAATTGGTCTACGACTCGGTATTCGCTTTTCTTGATCAATTTTAGTATCTCGTCAAAGTCTGAGTTGATGTTGGTTCCATCAGTAGAACCAATGTTTGCTCTTGGGTTACCAATGGGAATCGTTGCAGAATTCTCAGAAGATATGCTAACTGGGTTTTGTTTAACAACAGGAGCTGAAGGCGATTTTGGTGGCAATGGAGCGTGTACTCGTCCACTTCGCGTTACTCGTCCGATTTCTGTTATATTGACATTAGCTGGAAGTGTAGGCATGGGTTTCTCCTTCCCATCTTCTATCAAGGTTGCATTGTACTGGTAAGGAATTGCTCTGGTAGAACTGTACGGAACAGGACCAGGTGGGCAAATCACCAAAGGAGATGTTGGAATGTTGGAACCATTGTACGCGATCTCCACATGCTCGGGTATGTTGAAACAAGGGATCACGTTTACTTCGGGATTTTCCGAGTTGATATCTGAGACTAAAAGCTCATGCGGAAAATGCCCTATTGTATTTACGTCATGGTCATCTCTATTTCTGTAAATTTGTAGGTCACCAATGTCTAACAAATGCTGGATATCTGCTCTTATGGTGGGACATCCATGGATATTCTTGGAGCAGATATAGCAAGCTGCGTAATGTGTTAAGGTACTTTTCTTTGTTCATGGAGATGCACCAAGTTTCCTCGACTAAGTTTACGTCTGTGACAAGGTACCTGTCTGTATTCCTTAGCATTAGATTTATTGAATGTCCACTATGATTGGGAAGTGATTGGCTTGCACATTCGGACTTGTGTTTCTGAAGGAAAGAAGATTAGTCTTCACCAATCTACGTATACGCCTTCAATGCTATGCAATGCTCAAGGTCATGGCTGGTGCCCCTTGGTGAAAAGGGCAAGATACTTCCGTTTGTACCACCATGGTAATTTTTCGGGGAAGGTGGTAACCTTGTCGTATTAGATTCCTTTCTATCGGTATAGGTAAAGTTACGTACGTCATGGGAATTGGGTCGAAGGTGACCCGAGGCGCACGGTTTTGATTGTTATACTGCTGAGCCTGTTGTCGAGGCTGTTGAGTTTGTTGATTTTGTTGAAATTGCGGAGCAATTCTTGTGTTTGAGTTGTGTTGACGGGGTGCTATGGCACTATCGTTGTTGAATGACATTTTTGTGTGGTTTCCATCGGGACACCATTCCTACGTCATGTTCTTTTTTCCTTGGGAAACTGGTTCCAACCTTCTTGTACCACTAGAAGATCCTACTTCCTTGGTTAGGCGTCCTGTTCGAACCCCTTCTTCTAATCGCATTCCCATGCTTACCATTTCGTTGAAGTCTCGGGAGCTAGCGATCATTCGCTCATAGTAGAATGAGCCTAGAGTATTCAAGAATATCTTAGTCATCTCTTTCTCTTCCAAGGGTGGGTTGACTTGGGCAACAATTTCCCTCCATCGTTGCGCATATTCCTTGAATGTCTCTCTTTCCTTTTGAGACATGGAGCAGAGTTGATCCCTATCGAGAGCCATATCCAAGTTGAATTTGTATTCTTTGGATAAAGGCTTTGCCTAGGTCGTTGAATGTTTGGATATTCGTCTTGTCTAAACCCATATACCACTTGATGCGGCACCGTGAGACTGTCACGAAGTAATGGATCAACAAATGATCCTCATTGTGCGTAGACATTTTCCGGCATACATCGTGAGATGACTTTGCGGGCAGGAGTTTCCTTTGTACTTTTCAAAGTCAGGGACTTTGAATTTTGCAGGTATTCTTACGCGAGGAACTAAGCACAGATCCTGGGCGTTTTTTCCAAACAATTCTTTCCCTCGAATCGCTTTTATCTCAAGCTGCATTTTGAGGAGTTGTTCCTGGAGATTCTCCATTGAACCACGAGCGTTCGTGTTATTTCCTGGAGTGTGATGAACTTCTTCGTCTGTGGTAGCGTGCACTACGGAAGCTGAGTTTAACATAATCGGTTGAGAAACCGACATTGTTACTTGTGGAAAAGTTATTCCACGTTGTGGAGTGAATGTAGCGTTTTGCTGCAAAGTAGGTATTTCAAGCGGGGTTGTTTGAGAAGTCGGTTGGCGAACTCCGATGCCGGTTGAAAGGCATTCCCATGGATAGCCCTCGGCATCTGAAAGGTGAACTACTGGCTGCGACAGCTAAAACTGGAGTAGTAGTATCCTCTGAAGTTGCTGCTTGGTTTTGACTGCTCGATGCTGCTTGTTGACTTTGCGCGGTGGCAAGTGAGTTGACCAAGGATGTGAGTCTTTCCACTTCTTCTTGTAGTGTTGTTACTGTACTACGAATTTCAACGTTCTCTTGCTCAAAGTTCTCCATTACTTTTCTTCTTTTTGATCTAGTATCGTACGTTCGAGTTGGCTGCGGACGCAGTCGAGAAACTCTAAGACGCGACAGCTTGACAATTTTTTTCCTATCTGGAAAGATAGTTCAAAACTGGAAAGTTTAGACTCTAGATGATAGACTTAAATGCAAAGTATGATGCATGAATATGATTGTAAAGAAAAGAAATTTCCAAAGAATTTACGCTAAAAGAGATATTTCTGGCAAATATTTGGATGGAAAACACAAATTTTATTGATTAAATGGAAGAAGATTACAACAATTGTTTTTTGTTGGAGCATTGCTCACACGAATGATAAAATAAATGATAAAATTACAAACTAAATTGAACTAATTAAATGTCTTCGTCGGATGACGATCCAAAGGCTTGATGCAGCTTCATTTTCAGGATTTCCTTCCCATAGTGAGCTTTTAGTTCAGCTTTCTCGGCTTTTAGCTTGCTGATGACTCTCTTCCACTCGTTGGGAGCGGGATCGCTGGTTGTCATTTCCTCAAGCTTTCTTTTTCTTTCTTTGACGTATCTCTGGATTGCGTTATCCTTCTGGCGAATCTTCTCATCTTTCTCCATGAGCCATTCATCCTGGAAGTAGAGCGTCTTTTCATGATCTTTGACTTGCTTCTTGAGCTTCTCATTCTCAAGGTTAGCCTTAAGGAATTTGTTTTCCAAAGCTTCTTTCTCAAACCTTATCTTGGTCAAGGCTTCTTGGTATTCTCCCACAGTTTCGACGGGAAAATTTGTTGATTTAGAAGCAATTGAGAACATGGGATCCTCATAAGCGTAAGGCATTCGAAATTCCTTCGCTCTTTTCTTTACCCAAGAAGTGTAGGTTTCCATGGCTACACAATTCTTTGCTTTCCCTTTTTCTTTCCTTCGGATGTGATGCCAAGCTTTGATCATCCTAGCCTTCAATCCTTGGGAATCCTCTCCTTCATGGTAGAAGTAGCTTTCTACTATAAATCCAAGAGGTTTACCAGAGTTTGCGTATCCGAGTTGACGTCTCGCCAGGAATGGGTTGTAGTTGATTCCTCCTTTCGTTCCAATGAGAGGTACGTTGGCAAATTCTCCACAACTCTCAATGATTTCCATCTCATTGTCTGCCAAGGTATACCAATGGATATTGTCGTTTGTAAGAGACATGAGTCTTTTGGACCAATGCCACTCGTCTTTGTTTTCGCGGAAGATATGAGATTTAGGCAGGTGTGAGACAATCCATTTGAAAAACAGAGGTACACAACACACGATAGTTCCATCTCCTTGACGATTCCTATGATGAATAGAGACGTACGTGTCACCAAGCAGAGTGGGAACGGGATTTCCAATCAGAAAGATCCTTATGGCGTTGATATCAACGAAATTTGGGACGTTGGGAAAACAACACCAATCCATAGAGGAGTAAAGCTAAAATAGCTTCAAAGGCTACCATACTACCAGCTTCAGAGAATTTGAGAGCCTTCTCCATTAGGAACTTTGAAGTCAGTCCTAAGAGTTTTCCTCTGGTAGTTAGGTTTTTGTCTATCTCAGACTTCTTTAAGTGAGTCATCGTTGCAATGACTGGTGACTTAGGAATGGCTTCCAAACCATTGAAAGGTACTTTGTCTGATACTGAGATACCTAGGATATGCGCATACTCTTCCAAAGTAGGCATCAGCTGATAATCAAGAAAAGTGAAACAACGATAGACTGGATCGTAAAACTGAACGAAGTTTTGAGAAGTCCCTCATCAATGTTAGCGTTCAGAAGAGTTAAAAGAGTTCCATAGCGTTTTCTGAAATCCGAGGGATCTTCTACCAAGGATGCTAACTCTTTCAACTTTCCTACGTCAGGAATTCTAAAACTGTATCTCTTGGTGAATCTTCCTCTGACGTCCATCACTCTAACCTAAAATATTTTACAAAGAAAAATCTCTAAATTCTTTGGAAATGGAAAGAGAAATGAAGTTTTTTTTTGTTTTTGAATGAATGAATGCATGAATGCGGCAAACATGGTTAGTAGTTACACACACGGGCAAGCGTTCGAAGTCACGAGCATGAAGCCAACGATAAGAATCAACATGTTTAAGTTCTAAGGGCTTATTCATCTGTGAAACGGGTTCTACTGATAATACAGGCTCAACACTCCTCTTCAAAACATTATTGGATTTGTTGAATACTCGATGGTCCAATAATATTTTCAAGAGAAACTCGCCTGATCGTAGTCTCGCATGACAATTACTCTAGGCTTACACCTGAATAATCTCTGCACTACATCCTAATGGCCAGGATGGTTTATGTGTTCTACAACCCACTCAGCTTCTTAAGTTCCCCCGAAAGTACAGCGTCTTTGCAATTACTTGCTAAACACAATACCCCCAAGACAACCTCCACGAGGAGATATTAACCGTAAGCATTGAACTTCTCACGTATTAATACCTCCACCTAGATCTTAAAAATGTTTCTTAAATCCGGTTAGATTTCTTTCCATCGATGAAATCGCGAAACACACAATAAAGAAAAATGATATATGCAAAACATAAAGCTTATCCCTTTCTTTTCTTTTTGAAAACAAAAATCTTGGTGCTCTCGGGAGTAACGTTTTCTTTTGAAAATCAAAGTTTCAATACTCCCAGAGTCGCCATTTTTCCTGTTCGCGCTAAATGGTGACGCGCTAGAGGATGCGAACGTGAATTCGGATCTTCTGGCTCGAAACGATTTAATCTTTTGATTTGTTTATAAAGATGTCGCGAGCATCAAGCTTTATTTTTTTCAACACAAGAAAGATGATTTAATGATTATGAAAAAGGGGAAAGCTGAAATACCCTCAATTGATATTGGTATGCGTAACGACTAGCGCAAACTAGACGCAACGCTTTGGGGAGATTTTGAGTAAGGGGGGTTGTTATATAAAGGGAATAGATGGAGCACCCAAAATATATGTAGTTATCTACAGCTTTATATATGAATATGTTTGATATGTTTGTGTGTTTTAATTGCTATTTCTATGATTGGGAAAGTTCCTCCTTTGGGATTTTAAGAAACAGTAGATTATGTGGGATTCTAGTGTTTGTTATTATTGTGCTCGCAAAGATCTGTGGATCTTCTGCATACATATCCCCTAGTGGGAATCAGAGCATTTGTAGCTCGGATCTACAGGGTTCTATGGTTTGTTTGGTCTGAGGGAGAAAGAAATTTGCTCGGCAAGGATGAGACCTTGTGCCTACGTATTCTCAAAAGGATGTTGAGAAAGTCAGAGCAATCGTAGTTCCCACTTATGCTAGTGGAAAGCAACGGGATGTTAGTAAGAGACAGACAAATGTCATCTTAATGAAAAATGTATCTAATCTATTTCATCACATACATTTTTGAAAAGTTGTTTGATTGATAAAAATCTTTCGTCGTAAGTATTAGGTGTTTTGCTTGAGTGTACAAGCGTTACCACTTACATGTTTAAGAAAGATGTTTGAAAAAGATGATTGAATCTTTTAACTGTAAGCATTGGGTGTTTTGCTTGAGTGTACAAGCGTTACCACTTACAATTAAGAGATGTTTTTGTTTGAAAAGAGTTTGAAAAGTTTTGAAAAGTTTTTGACTGTATGTGATGTGATAGATGAGATACTTCTTCCATAGAGATGATAGATGTCTAAATCTCGAGGAGAAATTGATTGGATTAAAGGGATGCTTTTAAGAAGCCCGTGGGTCCTTGTATTGTTAGCCCAAGAGGAGGCATTCCGAGGGTCATCGAGGGTCCTTGTATGAAGCTCAAGAGGAAGCTATAGGGTATGGCTGGCTTTGTGTTAAAAGGGATTTCACCGAGAAACCATCCTTTTGGAATTAAGAGCAATTTCACCGGGAAATTTTACTCTCTGGGGATTTTGAAAGTGATTTCACCGAGAAACCATCCTTTCAGGGTTCTATCTTAACGCGGGTGATTCTTTGTATTGGAAGCCCAATAGGAGGCTGTTAAGAGATTTCCTATCTCTTTCATTGTATGATGCCCAAGAGAAGGCTAAACTCAATGAAGAGTTCTTTTGAACGAAGCCCAAGAGGAGGCTAACTCAACAGAGGAGTGTTGTCTTATATGAAGCCTAAGCGGAGGCTAAACTCTATGGGGGAGAGTTTTCTTATATGAAGCCTAAGAGGAGGCTAATCCATGCTTGGGATGGATTGTCTTGTATAAAGCCCAAGCGGAGGCTATATTATGGGGAACCTATTGATTAGTCTAATTGTTATGTTATAATTAGACAATGGTATAAACAAGTGTGTGTGTGTGTGTGTGTGATATGTATTCACAGGAGTTTATGAAGGAAATATAAACAACGCATGATGTTTATTTACAAGAGTTTATGAAGGAAATATAAACAAGTGTCTGTGAAACGAACGTTTAAAACGAGCGCAACTTGATTGTTTACAAGTTTGAATGTGTACAAAGAAATGAATATGTACACGAACGAGTTTTTATGTACAGAAAAAGATGAATGTACATAGGAGGGTTGGGACTTACACCATAAGGGAGGCCCATTGGTTCGAAAGCAGTTTCACAGGGAATAATGCTCCTTTCAATACCAATGGTATTCAGTGTATAAACAAATGAATGGAAACAAACGAAAGAAATTTGTTTATGTTTGAATATTGAAAATGATGATTTGAGTATGTACAAGTAAAACTAAGTATGTACATAAAGGATTGGGACTTACACCATAAGGGTGGCCCATGATCGATCGAGAAATTCGAGAGAAGACGAATTTGATTTTATCGTTTAAATCGGATCGATCGTGGTAAAAGATGTAAGTTTTGATGAAAAAGTTTTGAAAAATGATTTGAAAATGTTTTGAAATGTGAGGTTCAGTTATGAAAAGTTTTGAAAAAATCGGAAGTCGAAAACTTTGAAGAATTCACCTTAAAAGGAGGTTTGAAAAAGTGTTCAGGACGTCGTTTTCGGCTCGATTGAAATTTAATCAGATGAAAGTTTTTTCTGAAAATTTTTGCATTATCATAAAATAGATGTATTTATTGACAAGTGTTTAAAAAATCATCTCAAAATGAGAAGTTTTGATTGGTAAAAAAAATTGTGAAAGTTTGATGAAAAAACATGAAAAAATGGAAAAGTTATAAAAAAGAATGGTCTTGTGAGGGATTGAACCCATGACCATTGGGTGGGACGCGTGGCAAAGAGAACTAAGAGCAAGCAGACTACCACTAGGCCAAACGCCTTTCTGTGTTCAGTGGACAATGACACGCGTTGATATGAGATTGGAAATTTCAAACATTTGAAAATGAAGAACACGCGCGAAGCTGTTCTTCGTGGTTTTGATTTTCAGAAATCCAAATTCAATCCAAAATCTTCGTTTCTCAACGAAATTCAATGAAGTAAACATCAAAGTTACTCAGTTTTTCATCACGAACACGAAGGTGGTTGTTAATTTCATTTATATTTAGCCTAACATATTTTGATTTCTGGGAATCGTGATGAACCCTAGAATCTAAGAATTCAAATTAAATGATGCACAGGTTATGATTCTTTGATTTTATTGAGGGTTAAGGATCGTGATGAGTGCAGAAAGAGAACAGCCGTGAGTTTTTTTCAATTGATGCAAGGAATTATGATATCACAGTTTGTGTTCATACCTGTGAAAGTGAGAATCAAAGAAGCTACAAACGTGTTTCCAGAATGGATTTCTTGATTGTGTGAGCTTCAACGGCCTATAAGGAAGCTATGAGGATGGTCTGCACTTCATGAGCATGCTTGGATTACTCTACTCAAGTCCACCTGCACAAGCTTGAAATAGAAACTGGAAATCGTGGTTAGAGGTGTTACAGGTTGTTGTTCTTGATCTGAATCACCTCTATGATGTATATGGATCGTGTTAGGATGATCAGAACTCAAAGTAATCCAGCCTAGCCATGAATTCGATTGATAAGGCAGTTTGTACAAGTTTGAAAATGGAAAATGCAATTCTGATTTTCAGTGATTCTTGTGTAGATTTTATGACTCAAACATGTTCCATATTGATTATAAGATGTATTAGACACCAAAGTTTATCATAGTTCTTGCTAAATTTAAAAATTGCAATGTTTGGCAAATTGAACTATGTTTTGAGAAATTGGAGAAAATGGAAGGAAAGCATGGATTTGTGATGCTTTGGTGTGGATTGAGCTTGAATTTGTGAGCTATTTATAGGCAAATAGGACTGCAATGTTAGGCAACAAGTACAAGCCAATTGGTGAATCATGGATTGCTTAAGGGGCAAGAATGACAATTGCCAAAAAAGGAAACTTCCTTTTTTCACCATGTGCTCAATTTTTACAATTTGATCCAATCCTCTCAATTATTACCTCTAACTGATATTTATCAGTTTGATGACTCATTTGGCATGGTTAGATTGCTTCTAGATGAAGAAAACAAAAAATGACCTATAATTTGAAGTTGTGATCTTTGAAAATCAAGTTTCATGGAGCCTTATGTTTCAATTTCAAAAGTGTAGCTAGACTCCATGGATTTGAGAGTTCTTGGACATTTAGGAAAGCTTGTTTCACAAGCTACAACTTTCATGTTTTGAGTTTTTTCCAATTCAAATTGGAACTAGGTGAAAAAATGGCATGAAGTTTGAAAAAAATAAGAAATTTCAACACTTAGAAAATTTTCTAAGTATGAAAACTTTTGACTTTTTGTTGACTTTTCCAAATTCTTTGATTTTTTATGATCATGATGGATCATTTGAAGTATTTTGATGTTGGAAAAAGTTTTGTTTTGAAAATTTGACCAAAAGTCAAAGTTTGACTTTTCTCGGATGAAAATTCATCGATATTTGAAATCGATGATGAAGTCGTGAACCTCTGTGATGTTTTGAATCCGTAAATTAGGTCAAGATGTTGTATCTAAGATATAATGACCAATCTCTATCCAAAAAGTCATTTCTTGCTCAAAAGTCGAGAATACCCATGCCCGATCAAAACCCTAATTGGTCGATCCTTGATTGATCTGTGAGAGAAATGGGTATCTGATGATCTGAGGCTGATGATTTGATCAAGATAGATCAAATGAGGTGAGAAAAACTCAAACACTAATTTATTGCCTCTTGAATCAGATGAAAATCTGATGAAACCCTAATTTCGACCTGTGAATGCTATACCCGATTAATGCTATCTGAACTGTTAGTTATGCGATGATGCAAATGTAAGGTGGTATATTAGGTCAAAAATTGGGGTATGACAGCGTCCAGTTAAAAGAAAACCTCGAGAGGTATTCACAAGGGAAGAAGATACACTTCTTATGCAATCATGGCTCAATGTTTCAAAGGATCCAATTGTGGGAGTTGATCAAAAAGTCGATAGCTTTTGGTTAAGAATCACCGATAATTATAACCAATATCGTGGGCAGTCACGAGAAAAGCTACAAGGCCAATTAAAATCTCGATGACATCGAATAAATAGCCTTGTTCAAAAATTTGTTGGGTGTTACAAACAAGTTGTTCATGGAAAAAAATGGGGCATCAGAGAAAGATATCTTAGTCAATGCACATGCTTTTTTTGAACAAGATGAAGGCGCACCATTCAATCTTGAGTATGCATGGAGGCTTTTAAAAGATGAACCTAAATGGATGGGAGCATCCACTAAAAATTCTTCAAAGAGATCAAAGAATTCTACTAGTGGTGCATACATGACATCGCCAAACTCAGAGACACCTTCAAGTTATGAGTTTAACTCATCATCTCCAATGGAGCGTCCTATGGGACAAAAGGCGGCAAAACGAAAAGGTAAGGCAAAGGAAAATACAAATGCAACTGAACCTCCTTCTAGTGTTAATTCTGATACAATGACTAAAAGAATGAATTTAATGGAAAATCTAGCACGACTTAAGGAGGAAGAAAACAAATTAGTCAAGGAAAAGATGGAGTCTGAAGCACGACTTAAGGAGGAAGAAAACAAATTAATAAAGGAAAAGATGGAGTTTGAAGCAATGCAATTCATAATGTCAGACACTTCTAAGATGAATGATAGTCAGCGTGAATTTCATGAAAAACGGTGTAATAACCTAAAAGAAAAATATGGATGGTAATAATATGCAATGTTCTAGTATTTATTATATTTAAATATTATGTAGTACTTGTTATGTATCAACTATTGTAATAAGATGCAACATTTTAGTATTTATTTTATTTCAAATATTATTCAAACTAGCCGTAATTCAAATTAAATATTATTCAAACTAGTCGTTATTCAAATTAAATATTATTCAAACTAGCCGTTATTCAAACTAGTCGTTATTCAAATTAAATATTATTCAAACTAGCCGTTATTCAAATTAAATATTAT
This sequence comes from Vicia sativa, assembly GCA_021764765.1. Classification (NCBI taxonomy): domain Eukaryota; kingdom Viridiplantae; phylum Streptophyta; class Magnoliopsida; order Fabales; family Fabaceae; genus Vicia; species Vicia sativa. Next base: position 289,506,467 of record CM038794.1, read on the forward strand.
TCAAACTAGCCGTTATTCAAATTAAATATTATTCAAACTAGCCTTATATATACCTTCATTCTTTAATCACTTTTCTATCACCCTCTCTCATTCTTCAATCATTTTCCTACCATCCTTCTCTCATTCTTTTATCATTTTTATATCACCATTCCCTCACTTCAATGGATTCAAACACTTCAAACAACCTCAACAAACTTTTTTGGGAGGTGATTGAAGAAGAACTAATGGACAACACAGATGAAGAACTATTGTTGTCAATGCTCGAGAAGGAACGTCAATCTGGAAGTTCATCAAGGAAAAAAAGAATATCAGTGATAAATCGGAATCGCGAAGAAGGGCATATACGATTAGTCAACGACTACTTCTCAGAAAATCCAGTATACACAGATTCCCAATTTCGTAGAAGGTTTAGAATGCATAGGCATTTATTTCTTCGAATTGTAGAAACCCTTGGAAATCATGATGAATATTTTCAAATGAGGGTCGATGCAACTGGTAAAATGGGTCTTTCACCATTGCAGAAGTGCACTTCTACTATTCGAATGTTAGCATATGGATCTTCTGCTGACATTGTAGACGAATATGTTCGAATTGGTGAAAGCACTGCAATTGAGTGCTTAGAGAGATTCGTAAGGGGCGTGAATGAGGTATTTAGGGCCGAGTATTTGCGAAGGCCTAATAACAATGATGTTGAACATCTTTTACAAATGGGGGAGTCGCGTGGATTCCCAGGCATGCTAGGTTCCATTGATTGTATGCATTGGGAATGGAAGAATTGTCCTGTTGCATGGAAAGGACAATTTTGTCGAGGTGATCATGGTAAACCCACGATCATGCTTGAAGCAGTGGCATCGCAAGACCTGTGGATTTGGCATGCATTTTTTGGTGTTGCAGGTTCAAACAATGACATTAATGTGTTAAACCAATCCAATGTGTTTAATGATATTTTGGAAGGACGTCTTTAGTGTGCAATATACAATCAATGGAACTCCATATAATATGGGGTATTATTTAGCGGATGGTATATATCACGAGTGGGCTACATTTGTCAAAACCATTTCGATGCCACAAGGAGAAAAGAAAACTATTTGCACAACACCAAGAATCGGCTAGAAAGGATGTGGAGCGGGCATTTGGAGTGCTTCATCTCGTTTTGCAATAATACGTGGTCCGTAGCGTGCACACATGGAAACCCTCAAGCATACCATATATGCTTGCATCATATTGCACAACATGATTGTCGAAGACGAACGACATACATATGGAGGTGATTTTGATTACTCTTACGATAATGCGGTAACAACAACTCAACGATTGAAATATTTAACGGTCCTCATGAATCTTGCAACAAGACTACAAAGAAGAGCAACTCTTCGTGAAAAACAAGTTCATCGCAAACTTCAAGGAGATCTAGTCGAGTATATTTGGGAACGTTTTGGACATGAGGACGATGGAAATTAAATTTGAGTAATTTTGTTATGTAACTTATTTTTATTGTTTTTAATTATATTTTTATTATTTTTATTATTTTTAATTATATGTCATGTATTTGAGATTAATTTTAATTATTATTTTAATATTTTATGTTTAATTTTATTTATTTTATATTAATTTAATTTAAATAATTTAGGTTATTATTTTAAATCAAATAAAATTTAGTATGAATAAAATATTAATATACAAAGTAAAATTGTAGGACCCAATATGAGTTCTTTAGAATTACACCATTGAAGTGAAAATTGAAGTGAGTTGCTTCAAGATGATGTGGATCAATGGGTCCCATAAAGAACCAAATAATAGGTTGCACCATTGGAGATGCTCTTAGGTGCTATAAATGCAAAAGAAAAGAAGATAAATTTTATGGGTTAAAATCAAACATTTGTAATTTAGGGAGCAAAGTCAAACAATTAAGCCTTTAAATTAAGATGAATTAAGATGAGTAACCAAACAATTCTACCTTATATCTTCTAAAATACTCCACTCGTTATTAATAATATAAGGGTCATACCAACATGTGCTCTAAGGCACGTGTTAAAGTATCATTTACATTTGCTCTTAAAATACTCTAATTTTTTACGGATTTAAAAAAAATATATTTTTCAAATAGTATGCTTAACATGTGATCTTAACTCTTAAGAACACATGATAGCTTTGGCTATAATATAATGTCACCCTAAATGCCATGATGATAAGGATAAAAGACTTTCAACAAAATAATTAGACAGGTGAGTAAATGGCAATTCATTGATGAAATATACTAGTATTAGTAGATTTTAATGATTGTGTTTCTTTCAGAAATCTTGTTGTATTTATAGTTTTCATGATTAAAATAGTTACTGTCTATAAATGAACAATTTTTGTTTCAATTTTTCTATTTTTAAAAAAGTTCTGTTATTGATTATGAAAAAAGGTTCTGTTATTAGAACTTCTTGAAAAATCGTGTAAAATTCATTCTAACCCTAATTTAGAAGTAGTTGATGCAAGCAGTCATTTTGTTTTGTTTGGCTTATTAAGAAAACTCAGATCTACAACGCTTTTGAAAAATCTTGCATTTTGGCTTCTTGCATGTGCGCCAAAGATTTATTAATTAATACTATTATTTTTCTATATAACAGGCAAAGATTCTCCTTTTCCCTTCAATAAGGTTGAATTAACTTCTTTTTTCTAATAATAAAAGTTGAATGATTGGTTCTCTATTATAAAATCCCATATGTATATTAAAAAATAGCTGTAATGTTGAATTTATAAAAAAAAATCACTTTTATATAATTCATTTTACAGTTAATAATATAGTAGATAATATAATACAAGAAATAAAACACATTGATATTTCTTAATTATAAATTTCATAATAATATTTTTATAAATAAATTATTATGATCTTATAAAACTATTTCAGTCGTAAGTTCTCAAACACGATATCTTAGAAAGAGCGAAATAATTTAGTTCAAGTGTTTTGCGAGTTTTTACGCATTCACGACAGAAGTTGTTTTGGATGAACATTTGATTTAATATCGGAGACAACTTCTTTTTAAACGAGACCCATATAACTTTTAGATAGTATAAGTCTATATTTACATCTCTTAAGTTTATGTCTTTTATATAGTCTATAGTATTTCCCCGTTAAAGACTTTCTTGCAACATCTCCTTTTAGGGTCTTTTTAATGATAATATTATGCATTAACTAGTTTATTTATTGATTTCTTTGTTTCTTTATTGACGAAGATTCCCTGTGGGGCTTAGCCTCAAGAGAAAGTGATCACCTGAATCCCTCAAGTTTTTCTTGAGGCGATTTCTCCATGCTTTCACGCTCCACGACTGAATATATTTCTCTTTAGAGTGAGTCCCTCTAGCGTTACTTGAGTTTCTCTTGGTGAGGATCTCTCAGTGATGGTCCAACATGAATATTACCTATGTGGGTGACAATGATACTTTATTGAAGTTCCAACATAAATATTGTCTCTAAGGGCGATAAGGACACTTCATTTGAAGTTCAAACATAAATATTGGTTCTGGGGAAGCAAAGGACACTTCACTAAAGTTCTAACACAAATATTGCCCCTGAAGGGGTAATGACACATCATTGAAATTCCTACATAATTATTGTATGAGGCGGAAATGATAATTCACTGAATTTCCAACATAAGTATTGCCTCTAAGGGTAGAAAGGATACCATTTGAAGTTCTAACATAAATGTTGCGTCTAAAGACGACAAAGGAACTTCATTGAAGTTTCAACATAAATATTGTCTCTAAGGACGGCAAAGACATTTCATTGAAGTTTCAACATAAATATTGTCTCTAAGGGAAACAAGGGCACTTCATTGAAGTTCCAACATAATAGTGCCTATAAGGGCGACAATGAGATTTCCTTGAAGTTCCAACATAAATAATGTCTCTGAGGACGGCAAGGAAACTTCATTGAAATTCTAACATAAATATCTCCCATGAGGATGGCAAGAACACTTCATTAAGTTTCCAACATAAATAATTCTAATTTCATAATTCTTTAGATTTTTAAGATGGGGCCTCTTCGCCCACTAGATAGCTAAATTTCGCTAGGAAGTAGGTTAACACTTGCGAATGAATGATCCATCTCGGAGCTTAGTGAATACCTCCTCGCATTTGTTTGTCTATTTGAGTTTTCCTTCTTTTTTAAAGTGGCAAAGAAATGGAACGCCATCGCATCTCCACGAAAAAGAAAATGAGCTATGACATCTTGTTAGTTGTTGAATCTTTTTAATGTTGAAAAAACTTCTCATATTGTCATCTGGATCCCTCTCCTGGTTTGCATAAATTTTAAAAATTTACTTGTCTAAACACCAAATCAAAATTTGGTAGGGTTTAAGCGCATACTATATCTCCCGGTTAACTTCAGAATATATTTCATGTCTACAAAATAGTTTTCCCCTTCGAAAGTCTTCACAATCATATCATGAATATAGACCGTTAAGTTTTGCCTTATTAATGAAATGGATATTGCGAGGGTGCCAATTTTACTTACTAAAGAGTACAACGAGAAAACCTCTTGTGGTGTAGGATTGTGATAAACTCGCATTTAGTTTTGTTTCAAATATTTGATTTATTTTCCATTCTAAGAATGAGGTATATGTTGAAGGCATCTTTGGCTTGGGCTTGAGAGCGCCTACCATAACTCCCTTACAAGTATATTTTACTTACTCTATATATTTTGACCATATATATATTACATAGTTTAAAATCTAAAAAAAGAAAAAGTGAAGAAGTGTATTTAACAAACTTGTATTTTTTGCATCCCTTTACTGAAAACATGATTTTTCCACAAAGAAAATAAGCACTTCTGGCGAATGTCAAGTTGCGTAACATAATTTATAGTCGTCGCTGAGTCGCTCATTCACTCACACTCTCACAAACAAGTCAAGAAGAAGAAGAAGAAGAAGCAGATCGAAAATGGCGGAATCGAAGAAGAAGAAGACCGACATCGTTCATTCACCGCTCGTCACCTACGCTTCCATGATTTCTCTCCTCACACTCTGTCCTCCTTTCGTTATTCTACTGTAATCCCTAATTGAATCTCTAATCTTCGATTCTCAATTTTGAATCAGATCTAATTCGAAATTGAATTGTGCGTGCAGATGGTATACAATGACGTTTGCGGATGGATCAGTTTTCAACACTTTTCATTACTTTACGAATAACGGTTTTCAAGGTTTTGTTGATTTGTGGCCTAAACCTACTCTTCTCGCTTGTGAAATTATCGCTGTTTATGCTGTTTTTGAAGCCGCGCTTCAGCTTCTTCTTCCGGGGAAAACTGTTTACGGTCCTATTTCTCCCACTGGCAATCGTCCTGTCTATAAGGTTTGATTCTTTTTTTTTTGGTTACTTTTTGCTTGATTTTTATGATAGTAACTTCTGTTTTTGTTTTTTTGAATTATTTTTCAGGCAAACGGTGTTGCTGCGTATTTAGTTACATTGGTTACTTATGTTGCTCTTTGGTGGTGAGTTACTCGACATTGATATTCGTGATTACCGGTGTTAGTGTCAATGTCTTTGTCGGTGTGTTAGGATTATAGTAGTTATGCATTGTTAGAGTAGTTAGTTAGTTGAGTTTGTTATAGAAAGTATGTGTATAAGTAATGGTAAAGGTTTTCTTAGGAATGTTGTAATTGTGAATAGAGTTTTCTTCTCTATTGTGAAGGGGAAGCCCTCGAGGAGAGATTTTCTACTATTCTATCTTATTTCCTTCATAGCATTGATGTGTGATTTGATATATTTGGTTTTTAAAAAATCATTTTTTTTGTTGCTAGTCTCTTCAATTGTTTATCCTCTTAAGAAACTAAGCTAAGCCCAATTTACTATGTGTTCTTCGGTGAGAAAACTGTGTTACATATTGGCTTTTCCTTATAAAGCAAGTGGTTTGCTTTTATTTTTTCAGCAGCAGATGAAACAGAATTTTGCATCTATTTTCAGGTTTGGAATATTCAACCCAACAATCGTTTATGATAATTTGGGAGAGATATATTCCACACTCATTTTTGGGAGCTTAATCTTTTGTATTTTCTTATACATAAAGGTGAGACTGTTGTCAAATAGAAGCAACTAAAGTTACTTGTTTCATGTCAATTTACATTAATTTCTGACTCAAGTGTTATATTTGATAGGGTCATTTGGCACCATCTTCTTCTGATTCTGGCTCATCTGGGAACATAATCATTGATTTTTACTGGGTAATCTAATCTTTGTTTTTTTATCTTTGATGAAACTGTTTAATCAAATATTTATCATTTTAGATATCCATTTATTTGCATTGGAAGTTTACATGGGTTGAAGAAAGAAAAATTGAATGATATAAAAAATTAAAATAAAATTGAGTGGTAGCATTATAAATCTCCCTTCTCATAGTTGGTGTCACACCTTTAGAGGATCCTTGGTGCAACAAATATTTCATTAAAGTTACTGCCTCTCTTGTTCTAAACGAAGAAAGCACGGAGAATGCGTGTGAGATTCTTTTAGAATTACCAATCTTTTTGTTCAATGATTTATGGTTGAAATTTTCATTTTAACCATATTAGAGGAGTTTGCTAGAAAAATTAAACTCATCTTTTGGGTAATGTTTTTATATGCATAACAGGCATGTACATGTGGAGTTTAATTCCATGATTTCCATAAGTGATTTCCTTCTAACTTTACCATTCTTGCAGGGGATGGAGCTATATCCACGCATTGGAAAATATTTTGACATAAAAGTTTTCACAAACTGTAGATTTGGAATGATGTCGTGGGCTGTTCTTGCACTTACCTATTGCATAAAGCAGGTTGAGTCTCAAAGGCTTTATTATTTATATGAATACTGAAGTCAAGCTTAACGATTGTACCATCCAGTATGTAGTTAGCTTAAACAGACGAATAATCCTTTAATTAACTATTTGTAGTTGCTGATACTTCCCTATAGAAACAGCTTGAACCTGGGGACCTTGGTGGTTAGGTGACCAAGCAAGCTCTATAGAAGCTTAGGCCATCTACTTTTGGATTTTTTTTGTCTTCTGATAAGATTTAATTTATGATATGGATTTAAATCTTGTTTATGTGTGGTTGGACTTCCTTAGTTGCTTCCGATATAATGTCTACTGGCTAATTACCTCCATGAACATGATGTTAATTGTATATGAATCAGGAACGTAAATTTATTTTGTAATTTTCTTGTGAAATTTTCACCACTTGGTTAATTTTTTTTATGTTTATACTCTTGTCTTAATAGTATGAAGAAAATGGGAAAGTAGCTGACTCAATGCTTGTAAATACTACACTGATGCTGGTGTATGTTACCAAGTTTTTCTGGTGGGAAGCTGGATACTGGAACACAATGGATATTGCACATGATCGAGGTTTACACATGTTTTATTACTGTTTTTGTTGACATACTTGCTCTTCCCTATTATTCAGCTGTTATACTTTCTTGACCTCATTAGTTTTCATAGTTTATCATGATCATACCTTCTTCCATGAAAGCTGGATTTCATATATTATGCTCAAATTAGTATTCACGTGTCAATGCTAAATTCATTGTATTCAAACTTCTTTATTGTCTCATTAAATCTTAAAACCCCTAAATCTGGCAGCTGGATTTTATATTTGCTGGGGCTGTTTGGTTTGGGTTCCATCTGTGTATACATCTCCTGGAATGTACCTTGTCAACCATCCAGTAAATCTTGGCACCCAGGTACCATCCCCTTCCGGTTTGTGTCTTTGCTTTGTGGTAGTTATTCAGTTAGGGAACAATAGAGAAAAAATATGGCAGAGTTGTTCAAGTGGCTTTGCCAGCAGAGTTTTTCTTATTTTTAATGTATATTTTTTCAACCTTTTCCCATTTTTAATGAACATTATCTTCCTTGTCTTGCAGCTAGCACTATTTATTTTAGTGTCCGGCATTCTGTGCATATACATCAACTATGATTGTGACAGGCAAAGGCAAGAGTTTCGTAGAACAAATGGAAAAGGCTTGGTCTGGGGAAGAGCTCCATCAAAGGTAAATATGCCTTGAGTGTAGTATATTACCATTTTCTAATGGAATGTACTTTCTATTTTCTATATAATGCAGGTCAAATTGGGAATGACTTACATAAAAAATTGCTGTAAGACTTACGTAATCCATTCATATTGAAAATGTACTTGCAGATAGAGGCCTCATATACTACTACTTCCGGGGAAACCAAAAAAAGCCTTCTTTTAACCTCTGGATGGTAAGTTTTCACTAAAAATTAAATCACTTTTTTTAAGCATATTCAACAACTTATGTAAAAGCGAAGATTTTGTAATGATTGGGGTATATTATGATTACCAAAAGACCAACACCTGCCTTCCTTTGTTGGGTAATTTAAGCTCTCCATTTGTTACAGTTGGTATATGATGTGTTATAATTCCATTAAGTTGATGTTAATAGTTTACATCCATATAGATATGTGATTGCTAACTCTAGGTTATATTTGATCTCATTATATGTCTTGGATTTTGATATTTGGTGTAACCTTATTTTCTTAGAGAAAACATGTCTTGTGTCTCAGAAAATAACCAGCTCATTTTTGCAGGTGGGGGTTAGCACGTCATTTTCATTATGTCCCCGAAATACTAGCTGCATTCTTCTGGACAGTCCCAGCTCTTTTCAGTCATGTAATAAGAGTGTTTATTTCTCGGTACCAGATGAAAGTTGTAGAGAATCTTAAAGCTTAATTGCTTCTTTTTTCCTGTGCAGTTTTTGCCTTACTTCTACGTGGTATTTCTCACCATCCTTCTTTTTGATCGAGCTAAAAGGGATGATGATCGGTGCAGATCCAAGTAAGCATTCTGCTATATCTTTTAAGCATGCACATTCTTACAAACAGTTTGCTTATGGGTAGTGATTTTTACTACATGTTTGGATTTACGTTGTGTTTGGCCGCCAAATTTCAATAACACGAGATTTGATTAAAACATCAAAATTTAGATTTTGCCAAAGCTACCACATAGTGATGTTGCAAAACTAATCCAAATATGAACTAGTCTAGTACCTACAATTCATCTGGTTACGAGGCATAAAATTCATAATGTTGCTGAACTCTTCACATTACAAATAGATTAGTAGATTTCATGGTTCTATAGTTGAAAATTTGCATTGCTGCATGCAGGTATGGCAAGTACTGGAAACTCTATTGTGACCGGGTACCCTACAGAATCATTCCAGGAATATATTGAAGATGACTTATCTGGAATCCTTCAGTTGGTGCCATGTACCTTTGTTGTTTAATGCCTCTGATTGGTGCACTTAGGATGCAATGGTAGACTATAGCTGTAAGAAATAATTCAGTAATTATTGAACTCTATTTTGTAAGACATAGACTTGTTCTAGAGCTGTTTATCAATAATGTCAAACGACTCCCTCCGGCTGCTTCTGATTTCTAGTGATTCAATTAGTTTTGCGGTAATTCAAGCGTGAATTAAGATCAATGATCGGGTAAACCTTCAAGAATATAATTCTTTTTCCAGTAAGATAATATTTTTAATCAACAGTTATAAAATATCGTTTTAGTTGTGAAAAGTAGAAAAATTAATGGATTCAAACAAACAAAAAAAAATGATGTGAGTCAGACAATAACAGCTAATATTAAATAACTTCAAACAATAATAATCTACCAAGTAAAGAATAAGCAAACCATAACAACCAGAATTAACATAAAATTGTTTATTCAGTTTGATTCAAAACGATCTATTTTATGAGACATTTTTTTAGTCAACTAATAATCTAGAGTCTAACTCTAAATCAATTATAAATGAGTGAAACATTATAGAAGAACATTTTCTAGGAACCAGGTGTTTGGATTGTTTTTCAACTATTACAAGTTTAGAGGCAATTACTTTGTGTTTGCATATGTGGCGCGTTTATAAATGAAATGACATTGCTACAATAATTTCACGTTAGAGGAACACATTAGATTATGTACAATAGTTTAATTATTCAACACTTTTTTTTTTATACTTCACATCACATTCTCTTTCTTCCACCTAATAATTCAACACACATTCAATTTTTACTCATTACAATGATTTCGTTTAATAAAATTTAACATCTATCCCATCACCATTCACAACACACTAAAAATCTAAATATTAACAACTACCAATAAAATTTTGCAAAGAATTTTATGGGGTCTCACTCTCTCATCATTCAACATGTTGAATATTTTCAACACCAAATAATTCACCTCATTCAACACCCTATTGCACGCATTCAACTATTGAATTTTTTTCCAGCACTCCCATTATACATAGTCTTATAGAGAATTATTGTAGCAGTATCATTTCATTAATAAGGGCGCCACGTATGCAAAACTATAGGGAAATTAACAAAATCTTGAGTGAGATAAAATTTAGAGACTGAAAATTTGAAAATAGAGAGATTAAAAGTGTATTTAAGCATATATTATTTATTTAGCATTTTAGTGGAGTTTCAAAAAATGTATTTTCGGAGTTTTGAAGTAGAAATTTGAAAACCTTATGTCAGACATTTTCGGAGATATATTTTTGAAAATATCAAACATGATTTTTGATCGTACCTGACCAAAAGGTTCGTCACGGCCCAACTGCAACATCGGTTGAAGGAGATGGGGGGGGGGGCGTACCTGCAAGACACTCTGATGCCAAAGTAAGAATAGGCGAGAGAGCAAGCAAGCAAGGAAGAGAGAATGAATGTGTTACCTGACCCTCTCGAATAAGAGGGTATTTATAGACCCCCAGCGCTGGACCAAGGTCCAGTTAGTGGATAGCTAATCCAAGCCCATTGACGGAATGCCAGGGCTTGCGTGTGCAAGGAGTCCAGCACATGGCCTCCTCTCTCTGGTTTACTGCTCCGTGATACGCGGGTTTCTTGACTCGGTATTCTCGGAGGGCAGGTAACGGTTGCGTCGCGGGAACGTAGGGCGCTTGACCCGGTCTTCTCGGAGGGCACATGGTGGTTAAGTAATCGTTGGCCACGTACCCCTAGCGTGTAGGGGAAGGGAGCCCTACCCGTTATGGGCAGACAGGCCTTCGAATTTGCCTCTTGGATTGGGCCTCAATGGCCATGGCCCAAGTGCTGGGCCAGTCCAGAATAGGAGCCCCCCAAGTCTTTGTTCTCGCAGAGAGCGATGACTTTGACCCGAGAATCTTCCCGTCAGGGGACCCTGCTGTGCTGTCATGGCACCTTCCCCGGGAAGATCTGCTCGCTCGAGATGTGAGACGCGATCGAGCTGGACGGGATGGGTAATCATGGGCACGAATTCGTATTTGCCTCGCAACCTCGGGGACGAGCCACTGCGTGCATATATTTATCTTCTATCTTCGGGGACAACGGTAACCGGGGATCCATCCGTGACAGCTGTCGCATGGCTTCACATGCCAGCTCAAGGCTGACACGTTAGCCTCCATGCCACGTGCCTTTGTCTGGGGAGGTGTGTGGAGCTAATAGGGTGTGACCCTTCGCATGCCCAAGGAGTTTTGGCTATAAAAGGGAGCTCTTAGGGTTTCATTAGTTATTCTTCACTTAGCTCATCAACTCCTGATTCCAAACTTCTCCACGCGAAGATTCAAAATCTCCAAGTTTTAAATACTCAGGATGTCTACTAACTCCAACGCAGGTAAATACCTGTTAAGGACCAAATTGTGGATATTTTGTAGATGATTTTGTGGTCCTTTACAATGTCTTTTAATTAATTAGTAGTATTTAGCATAGTATTTTGGTCTAATTATGTTTTTATTTAGTTTTTGTTTATAATATACTATTTAACTTAGTTTATATGTAAATTGTAGGTTTTTGATATTGATTCCCTCAAGCTTGGATTCAAGGAAACTTGAAGAGCTCTTGGGACTTTTTGAAGAAATGTTTGGAAGAAGAAGCAGGCTGCAGGTCGTGCTCAGTGCTGTTGCAGCATGAGTGCGCTTAGCGCGGTTAAGCGGGCTTAGCGCGGTCTGCGAAAATCAGAAAAAGGACAGTGACCCATGCTTTCACTTTTGGCTCACCTACTCTCTGTTTTTCACCCACTTTGTTGTGCTAGAAATGGAGAAAACACACTTCTTCTTTACCATTCATCATTGTTGTAATCTAGGGCATAGGAATTGAAATTTGAATCTTGTTCTTATTGATTTTTCTTCATGTTCATCATCTTCTCCAACAATCTTGCAAGCAAAGCAACCATGAGAATGTGTAGCTAAGCTCTTTTTGTGTCAAGATTAGAGGTAGTTGACCTAGCTTTCATGTATTTCTTTTGATCTCTTTGTGTATGAACATGGTTGATGATTTATATATGTTGAATATCTTTGTTCTACTATCTCTTTATGCTTTGAATCATGATTGAAAAAGGATGTTTCAAAGTTGACCTAGGATATTCTTCCACTAATGAACAAATACTATAAATAAATTTGTGAGTTAGTGTTTACTTGTATTGAACTTCATTATTATCATGTCAATAGTTGTAGTGAGAAATCATTTAAAGATTTACATGATAAAACTCACAATCTTGGTGAGAAATCAACAAGATTGAGAGGATACATAATTATAGCAATCATCAACTAGTTCATCACTTGGTTAATAGAATGTATATGAAATTAGGTTAATGAAACTAATCTTGACATGCTTCCATCATTTGAAAACAAACCAAAACTCTCTTGAATCCAAACATATCTCTCTTTGAAAAGGACACTAAAGTTGCTTGAGTAAAATTTATGATACTTGTAGTTTAGAAAACAAAACCCTTGTGTTACTTAATCTTAAAATACGCTTTACTATTGAAAGACGACAATATCACATCAATCCTTGTGGATACGATAATTGAAATACTTGATTCGTCAAATATTACTACAACAATACCCCTTGAACTCTTAGCATTTTTCTTCTTAGATATGGGTTTTAGGGTAAAACTGCTAGGGAACTTTATGAATATCACGGGGAAGAATATGGATTTCTTGAGGAAAATCGTGGGGAGCGCGTGGTAGTCATTGGATATCACGGGGAAAAATGTGAGTGACCCGGGGAATACCATGAATACTTAGGGGGAAATTGTGAGTTCTGCGGGGAGAACCATGAATTTCCCGGGGAGTTGAATGAATGCCTCTGTAACGCCCCGAATTTAATTAATTAGTTAATAAAATTATTGAAGGATTTAATTATTTGATATAGACGAAGTTTGAGAATTTACCAGTATAATTGGATTTATCGCAATTATTATAAGAGGCATTTTGAATTAATACGTTATTTGAGTTGATAAGCTGATAATCAGATAATTAGTCGATTTAGCCAGGAGAAAACATTATTGGTAAATAATATTAGTTTTATTGGAAATTAATATTAGAAATAATATTAGTATTAGTAGAATTATTAATTAAATTAGTTGAGTTAAGTTGTGAGTGTGAAATAGCAATATTGGGGGTATTATCTAGTAAACCCATTAAGACCCATAATGGCCCATTATTTTACTAGGTCTTCAATTGTTAGTAGTTAGAAGTGGCAGCAAACAAAACCAAAAGAAAAGAAATAAGTCACGCAGCGTTTTGAAGAAAACAGAAACAAGGGTTTGTGGAAAAGAAGGCAAGGTGCCATTGGAGAAGAGAAGATACAAGAAGTGCACAAGCCGGAGTCAGAAATTGGAATTTCAACCGAAAATTCGACCGACCGTAAAATTAAGGTAAGGGTGGGGTTCGAATTTTATAACCGAGAATATGATGATTGATAGGTGGGATTGGGATGTATGAATTTTGCTGTGAGTATGTTAAATGTTGAGTTGATTTTGATAAACTACATTTTCTAGAAAAAAATGATTATTGATGTGGTTCTGGGAAATTGTTGATTCTGGTTTGTTCCGCGAAAAGTATGTTGAATTAATTTTGATTTGTTAACTGAAATTATTGCTAAGTTATCTTATTAAATATGGTAACAAATTGTATGAATCAATTTAGTTTTCTGAGAAATTGAACGAAGAAACTGGGCAGGATGAACATGGAGTGCATAGGTGAAACGAGGGAGATGAAGAATTTAGAGGCGGGGGGCACCATTTTGGAGGCGGGAGCCCTGCCAAGTAGCAAATTGGAGGTGTGGGCCTCACCTTTGGAGGTGGGCACCTCACACCTCATGTAATTTCCTCCCCTTAAGCCTTTTGAGGCGTGGGCCTCACCTCCCTTGAGGTGGGCGCCCCACACTCCCTTCCCTTTCCTGGTTCACGTAGCAGAATGGTATGACTTAGGTTTTTAGGTTCCTATCATTTAGAACATGAATAGACTGTCAGTAGCATAAATGAATTAATAACTTGTTTAGAAAAAATACAATAGTTGAATTAATATGTTAGGCATGTAGCAGTACATACCCCAATTAATTTGTTGAATTTCACGTTGATTGCTGTAATTGCAGGTACTGTCGAAACAAGTTGTTTTGTTCCCGAATTGGACAATTTTTGGGTTGTAGGCTTAAATGGCCAAAGTTGAAAGTTGAAGTTGATTGTGTTAATTATAAGTTGCATTGTTGTTGATATTGTTAATTGTTGTTGAAGTCGAAGTTGATTGCGTTGACTGAAAGTTGCATTGTTGTTGATATTATTAATTGTTGTTGAAGTGAAGTTGATTGTATTGACTGAAAGTTGCATTGTTGTTGATATTGTTAATTGTTGTTGAAGTTGAAGTTGATTGTGTTGACTGAAAGTTGCATTGTTGTTGATATTGTTAATTTTTGTTGAAGTCGAAGTTGATCATGTTGATTAAGTTAATGCAGTTCATGCATGATTAGGTTGTTGTTGTTTTAAGTTGTTGTTGATGTTGTGGTCGTTGTATCATACATAGCATTTGCATTATTAAGTTGGCCTGGATTGACAATCTTTATGTTGGAGCTATGCTCACCACATTGGCCTGGATTGGCACAAGTTGAAAGTTGAAGGCTTATGCCTTGTTGAATGCGTCGATAACCTGGCATGATCTTAAGTTGGGAGTTCTGCTCCAAATGGTACCACATGCATTTGCATAGTTGAATCGCATTCGGTTGGTATGTTCAAGTTGTTGTTGTTGTGATGTTTAAGTTGTTGTTGTTGTTGGTTACATTGAGATTGTTGTTGATATAAGTCGTCGTCAGATATAAATTATTGTTTGATATGAGTTGCTGTTTAATACATGTTGTTGTTGTTATTAAATTGCTTATTAGTTGCTCTTGAATGATTGTTGTGTGAGGAAGTGAAATTTGTATGATTCTAGTCTAATATATTATTATCATACTTTTGTTTATATCTTTCGATATCTCACCCCTTCTGCTAATATTTCCCCTACCATGAGAAATAGGCAGGTACTCAAGCATAGCGGTGGATGTTGGAGTTAATTCTTGAATTTTTTACGTCGCTTTATGAAAAGTCAAAGGGGTCTTGCTCTGATACGTAATACTCGGGGATGAGCGCTAGTTGTTTAGTTGTTTTGGATTTGTTGTTGGATAACCATGTTGATACATGAAAAGTAATTCTTGATTTAAAAAATGGTTTTAAGTTGAAAAGTTGTTATAACCTCCAAGTCGAATAATGTAGTTCCGCTAATTAGTATTAATAAAGTTAAATTCATGTTGTTTTAGTTCATTCGAACTTATGTGTTATGTATCTGTGATAGTATGTTGTTGTTAAGTTGAATTGTAATACTCCTATTGTTTGTTGAAAGAATTTTATAACTCTGATTTTCTTAATAATTACCGGGGTAGAATTGGGGTGTTACAGCCTCGAGGGGTATTAGGGATCTCGGGAGCGTAACCATGTGCCTCGAGGGCATAGGCTAGACCTCTCGAGGAATTTGCTCACCCGCGAGGTCGAAGGGTTGAGTCGCGGACGATGCCGAGCATCTCGCCCTTTCACTTGACTTATGGTGGAAGAGTGGATTTGATAAAGTCGAATTCACTTTTCTTTCGCTGTTTTTCAGGTGTCAGGGACCAGCCTTCCGAAAATCCGCACGGGGAAGGCACGAGCACCTTCCGACGAATCAGGCTAGTCGCAGACCTCTCGTGGGTTGCGCCCGAGCCAAGGGAGTTTCGCTCGGACTTCGCCGCCAATCCCTCCTCTGCGTTCAACATTATTGAAGATCTAGACGAGGGCTTTGAGCTTCGTGGGCACTTCAAATTCCCGGGGAGAATAGGAGGATTTGCTCGTCGTATGCGTCGACCTGATTTCCCATGTATGAGTTCGCATTCCGGGAGGCAGGATTCCGTATGCCCTTCACGGGCTTCCAATCAGGGGTATTTACGTGGTTGGAATTAGCTTCTTCACAACTTCATCCAAACGCCCTAGCGTTTATAAGGGAATTCGAGCTGGTTTGTCGGTACCTTGACATGGGGGCCACCTCCAACGGTAGATGGTCTGTGACAGATGTGCTTTGGTATCCCTAAAGCAGTCGGGGAAGTTGTTCCAGCCATATTTGGAGTCTGTACAGGACTTCAAGAAACGTTTCTATGTGGTGAAGCCCCTCACGAGGGAAGCCGAGGATACGCTCTTCTTCTGATCCTTGGAGGTCGGCGAAGACGGAATGGAGGGGGAGAGGTTGAAGGCGAGGTTCCCGCTGGAATGGAACCGAAAGCACTACAACCGGGGAGCCGATTTCTACTCCGTAAAGCATGAAAAGCTGGACATGCAAGATCAGCTCTCGTACGAGAGGTTGGAAAATTTCGTAAAGGGGTTCCTGTCGGCCACCTGTGTGGACCGGGAGGGAAATGTCTTCCTTGACGCTCATGGGGAGATTGAGATTGCTCGACGATATATCAACATGAAAGCCCTGCTTGATTGCCCGTCTGATCTGGACGCGCTGAAACTTCTAGGTAATATATTTGGGGATCGTGGGCGATTGTTATCTTTTGACTATGCATTTCCTAACTTTTTGTTTGTTTGCAGATCAAATGGAGGCCATGGAGGAACGCTTGCTGAAGCTGAGGCAAAAAATTATGCGTGGATCGGCCAAAGATCGCGTCGCAGTGCTTCAAGGACAGGCGAGGATGGTCGGCCAAGAGGCCAGAGCTACTCCTTCCCCCGCATCGTCTCTTGAGCAACCGCTGAAAAGGCGAAGGGGTGAACGTTTGGAACAGGGGGTCCCGCCTCCCTTGTTCACATGTTATCGCTGCATGTTTTGTGGTACGTAGTGACGCATATCTTTTATTGGCTGACATTTACAAGGTGGATAACCTATTTGGGGTTTACAATACAAGTTTTCCCGTTCTATCGTTAGATGCGTATTGGCCCACTTATGAGGGAGACCAGATTTTCCATAACCCAATCATGAGGCGCAATACAAAAGGTCGTCCAGTAAGCACCCGCATTACAATAAAAATGGGCAACTTTAATAAATTGGAGAGAAAATGTGCATTGTGTCGTCTCCCGGGGCACAACTGAACACGATGCCCAAATGTAGGAACTATTAACAATTATTTATTTTTTTCATGCTTCTAAGTTGTATTATATAATGACATCAAGAAATTAAGTGTTTCACCCACTAGTACTTTTGCATTTAATATAAATAATACATCCATAAAACAACACATTAATTACATACTTGAACAAACATTAATAAGTAACAACAATATTTAACCTAAACAACATCAACAAGTTCAAAACACACACATAAATTAAATACTTAAACGTACACCAAAACAGTTTACCTAAACATCATCATCAACTTCAAACAGACACCAAAATATCTCTAGGATATTACAATCAACAACACAATCTCGGTTGATCACATCGTCATCATAAGGACACATGCATCGTTGTGAACAAGTCTCCAAGAACGAGTTGGTCCGTTTAAGCCGGATTCTAGAACTAGCCTCTCAATCTTTTGGATCTTCTCACCTTCCGCCATTTCTTCCCCAACCATCCAGCCAAGTGCCTATGGAGCTGCTCCAATCTCTGCGTGTTAAGCAGTTTGATCTTCATCAGAGGCTTCACAGGAGAAAAAAATCAAAGTTGCATCTCTTTTCATGTATGGAAACTCTGAGAACTCTCTGTCAGTTGAAGACATTTTTACGAGAGAAGTGAAAAGTTATGTGTAAGTGTGGTGATCCAACATCAATGATATTTATAGATCACAATAAAAATTATTAAATAATAAAATAATGAGAGTCTCCTTCCATCGCAGTGGCAGAACTATACAAAAATAAAATAATCAAAGTCTCCGCCCATCATAATGGCGGAACTGTATTTAAATAATAAATTAATAAAAATCTCCGCCCATCACAGTCGCGGATTTGTATTTAAATACTTATATATTTTTATATATATATATATATATATATATATATATATATATATATATATATATATATATATATATATATATATATATATATATATATATATTCCTTTACTTTTATTTAATAATAAAAAAATAATATATACACAACACCACTAGGGCAATGGACGGATGCTTTACACGCGTTAAAGGCTCCGCCCTTTGAATGGGCAAAGATTTTTATTTTTCTGCTTTTTTGTTTGAACGAGTGGTATATTGAGAATTATGGATGAAATGAATGGTAGTGTGAAATATATTTGTTTGAAGTGTGTTAGAACAGTAAAAAAATTCCTGTAAACGCGTGACTAGTGGTATTGATTGTGACTTGCCATCAACCATTATTTTTATCACTTGTTTATTTTATTTATTTTCTATTTCTTTTTCTTACTATTTTCTTTTTTTAGTTTTAGTTTAAATATTAAAACACCAAAAATATTTTATCTATTTATTTATTTATTCAAAGTTTTGATTTTATTTTTATATTTTGTTTAAACATATTAATTATTTAAAATTCGAAAAAAAATAGCTTTTTGTTTAATATAATCTCTTAATTCTTATATCGCTATTTGAGTTTCAGCAAATATTTCCTATATTGAAAGAGTTAGATATATCCTCCGGACACATTTATGAGTAATAAATTTTTTTAGGTTAATTGAATCATTGATGTATGTGGTATAAATAACGATTAGATACATCAATAATTCAATGAACTTAAATTTTTTTTGTTACTTACAAATGTGTCCAGAGTGTGTATCCGACAACGGCAAAAGATGATATCAGTAGAGTGGCAGTTGTACTTTCTACTTTCCATATCCTGAGTTGCTGCAAATGCAAGTATCCTACTTTGACATTATAATTGGTAATTGCATTGGCTTTCTGGATTAGATGTTGTTTTATTCTGTCCAAGGTACGGACAACCTCTGACCAAGGTTCTCATGATGGATCTGCTGATAGGAATGAGTCATCTCCTGACAAGAATGTCAATAATCACATTAATAAGGCTTTTTACTTTCTCTCATTACAAGTGTACTCCATATATATTATACTCAAATCATGCTTCTGAAAGTGTATATACTAAGAAGCATGATATCGGCAGTACACATGAAGTGGACAACCTTAAAACCCCAAAGTTACACAAAGATGTACAAGAGTTTGTGTCTAAATGCCTCATCTGTCAACAAACCAAGCATGCTACTACTGTTCCGGCTGGTTTACTACAGCCATTACCCATTCCGGAACAAATTTGGGAGGACATTGCTATGGTCATTTCTTTCCCCTCAAGGCTGATTTTTCTAGCCTCGAGGTAGCAGAAGTTTTCTTCCATAACATTATCAAGCTGCACGGTTTTCCAAATTCTATTGTATCAGAACGTGACAAAATATTTACAAGTAAATTTTGGCAACACTTGTTCAAGATGAGTGGGACTACGTTAGCAATGAGCTCTGCGTACCACGCTCAGACGGATGGCCAGACGGAGGTGCTCAAAAAATGCTTAGAGCAGTATTTAAGATACTTTACTATAGACCAGCCCAAAACATGGTCTAAGATGTTGACATGGACAGAGTTTTAGTACACTAGCTGCAAAAGCAATACTAAGAAATAGTTACATTTAACCCAATTCTTCCTAAAAGGATTTTGTCCTCTTCTACTAAGAAATAGTTGCATTTAGTGTTCTCTTTGCTTGCAACAATCTTTTAAAATTTTATACTTTATCCTGTTGGAACAGAGGATGAAAGGAAATATATTTGTGATGAAGAAGAAGAAGTTTAGAGAAATTGAGAGAAGTAAATGTGATATTGACAGAATGAAAAATGTATATTGTGAATTAACTGACTGTTTTGCTTACAAAGAAATGCTCCTTATATAGATACATTTCCTGGGCCCAATAGTGTAAACTAAACTAAGACCCAAAATATCTAAAGTCCAATACATTTCGACTTCGAGCATCCAAGAGATAACAAATCGAAATAACTAATCAAATCGAAATAACTAAGCTATTTCGATTACCCCTTTTATTCGATCATGAATTATGCACACACATTCTAACATATCCTTTTTGCAGTATACAAGAAACACTATCCTCCTTCATTTAATGTTGACATATGGAGATTGGAGAAAATAGGCAAGGATGGATCTTTTCACAAAAAGTTGAATAATGCAAGAATATTTACTGTTGAAGACGTTCTTCGAGCATTTGTTTATCAAACTTGGCATGCTACAATTAATATAATTGATATGGAAATGTTATCTGTATGTTTCTTTTTCTTTCTCATACTTGCAAGAATACTGGTATTCATCACAACCAAAAAGTGCATGCTATTTTGTTTGATGACTCTGATTGATATGTTGTTATGTTCCTGGGATACTCCAATTAATATAATTTATATGGACATGTTGGTTGTATGTATTTTTTACTGAAACTTGCATGAGCACCAGTTTTTTTCATTTGTATCATTACTTTCTTTGTTGTTTCTGTTTAAGTGAAGTTTTTCTTTCTGAGTTAGAATAGATGACATAGGATAACACATTGCAGGGTTCAATGAAAACTGTGGAGGAAAACTTTGATAACTCTTATCAAATGTTTCATCGTATGATCCAACATTCAAGTTTTTGTCAGGTGAGGTTGAAGAGATATCAGAAGAATTTGATCCAAAGTTCATACATTGCTCATTTAAGAATAATGCAAGACATCTAATAGTGTTGATGTGACTACTTTTTTACGGACGTGTCATAAAACCAGCTTAATATGGAACCATTTCGAAGCTTTAGGTTTCATGCCTTGCCACACAACTATTTTTTGATCCAAAATTCTGAGGGAGGGACCTGAAAACGTGAGTTTAAAATTGAGGGACCACTTTCCCGAATGAGTAAATACTGGATCTGTCTCGCTTTTGATAGCAGTAGAAACCCACAAATAATGTAGCAAAACTGCATGATACCTTTGTGGTTATTCCTGCGACTATTTTTATTTTAAAGAAGTGGTTATTAGAGTTGTTGTTCTCATTAGTTGATCGCATTTCCTTCTGTGTGTATACTAGATATGTTAGTCTGTGAGCAGCTTAGTACGCTGTTTTTGTGTGTGTAACTGTAGTTGTGAATGACACATTCTTTGCTCCATAATTCGGTTCTAAAATGATTTTGGAAGGAATGTTGGGAAACTAAGATCTATCAAACTTCACCCGTCTTTGCAAACTGCCAATTACAAATGCTTGCTGGATTTTGTGAAAGAAGAAACCATTAGAAAGTCAGTGGAGAATTGCACCAGCTCTCACAAGCAGTTCGAGAATAAAATTTCACAATTTGAGCAGACTTTTAGGGAAGTGAAGCACCCGGACTGAAGACTTGCTGACCTCTGGGCCTTTCTTGGCCGCCAAGAATTTGGACCAAGCAGTTAAGGAGCATCACAGATTTATAAATGAACAAAAGAGTATCATGCAATCTCTGAGGTTAGTTTTCTTTTTATATTCAGTTTTCTTTATGTGATCATTAGTGCTTAGGAAGCATTAATGTACTATCCTGACCTTGCCGTGGCATCCTGTTTTGTAACTTTATTTAGTAGTACACCATAGGAGAAGTAATATAATATGGAACGGCATTTGATTGATGATGGTTTACTTAATATTGACATATCAGACGTGGATTGTTATGCTCCTGAGTATATACCAGGAGTAACTTTTAAGATGGAGAAGCATGGTAGCTTTAAAGGTACATATTGTTCGATTAGTGATAACTCTTAATTAGCTGACGAGTATATCAGACAGGTTCAGGTCCATGCTTAAGATGAAGCAGATGCAATGTAAGTCGTATGAGACACGTATTCAAGTATCGGAGCAAAAATTGTCTGATCAGCATGTTTTGTTAAGCTCATTTTGGATATGTTGTTATTTCTGACACTGCCTATAACACTCACCAATATCGGGTGCCATTTGCGTCTTTCACTGGCTTTAATCTTCATGCCGAACATGTTTTATTTGGTTCTGCATTGATACTCAATGAATCTGAGTCTTCATATATATGGTCATTTATAACTTGGCTTCATGCCATGTTAAACTTTTCACTAAAAGACCGTGTGTTTTTTCTACAAGCCTCAACAATCAATTAGTCCCAACCTATAAATTGACATATAGAGTCTTTCAATCTGACAAGGACACTATTGCTTGTGCAGTTCACAATCCATCTTTCTTGTGTGACACTCTTGTGCCATCTAACATCAGATTGCAGTTTGAGAATGGAGTACGAGACTCAAACATTGCAAGATTGCTTCGGAGATGGTGTCGAACATTGCGGTCACACAACTTGATGAAATTGGTGGAGGAATAACTTTTCACAACTTTTCCTTTTGTTAACCCAATTTTTACAATTACCTCATAACTCAATGTGTGGCACGGATTGACTGTCTTAATAGTGACATGTAATGCAGTCCTAAATGGTTGTTGAAGCAAGAACTGTCAAAGATTGTCAAATCTATCAATAGGCAGCTGCGGGAGAAATATATCCAAACAAAGGTTGTGGTCATGTGGTTTCTCTTATTGCTCTTTATTTGTCGGTGTATTGCTTTGTTATACTTTCTTCAGCAAGATATCTTTTATAGGCTGTAACAACATATATATGCTTACTCTCTAGAGCTTAGGTATCATTTATTGATTTCATGAATGATAAAATGAGACTTTTTTATATTTTAAACTAAAATATTATATGTTCTTTCATAAATGAATGACAAAGTATTTAGATATTTGATTTTTGGTTGATATTAATTATTTAAATAATATAATTTATCATCTAAAATGTTGAGTTGATTGAAATAAAGTTAATGAATTTTGATTTTTAACATCAATCTCATTACATTTGATGAATCCAAATCACAATTTGGGGAGTATTATTTTCATGTAATTAATTTTCTATAAAGAAAGAATCAAAGAGAATGACCATTTAAAGAGATGTGGTTATCACTAATTATGTTTAAATAAATATTGAGAATTTCTTAACTCACCTCATAGTTTTCTTAGGTATCATGTGAAATTCCACAAATGTTCCTTAAAATCGCAAGTATATTTCTGGTTATTAAATTGTATATTCTCACGGTGGTCGACGTAGGAACTGAAGTGAATGTCATCATGCACTAGCCGATTCAGGTAAACTTGGAATGGTTGTATCGTCTGGTTCCCTATGAGAGGCTCGTATGCACAGGCACATGACATATCTTCAGTATAACCCAGAGCAAGTAACCATTCTGAAATACGGGGGAAATGTTGTAGGATCTATCCTTGAAATAACAACATTAAATAGTTTGTTTCAGAATCATAATAATTAATAAAGGCCACTAAGAAAAATAATTTATACCGTCATGAGTGACATGCTGTCGGTCATCTAGCTCGTATTCCACTTAATCCCCTCATCCAACTTGCTATACAAGTAAACCAATCAGGCAGCCCCCTAGTTCCACCCACTGATTGCTTGAAAAATCAACAAAGTACCTAAGGTACATGATGTTAGTGTAACAAAAACTTGATCGGTAAAAAAGCAAGTGTACTATTTTATCGATGTAGTAATAATTGGAAAACCCCAATGTCGATCTCTTGAGGACTGCGCAGTGAATTAAGTTCTTTCGAATAAATATCAATTGAACAAAAGCAATGGTTGATTGTTCGCTTTGAGCTAAAATAATATAGAAAATTAAATAGCGAGAAGAAGATATACGAAGATGAGACTAATGCCCGAGAGGTGTATGAATTGCGAAACAATGACTAAATCGTTTTGTTGTTTTTAAAGAGATATGTTTCAAACTTTTCTTTCCCTATGCCTAAAGTAATTTTTCCAAAATTCCTTTTAAGAAAAACTTTTGGTATTCTCCCTTGGCCCTAATTTCTCAGATGCCAAGAAAGAATATCAAGCAATAGTTCTGACATAAAAACAGGTATTCGTAGCGTATTCTAATTCCTTAGGAATATCTACTATGATAAAAGCGATGCAACAGGGTTAGGATTGTTGGTCATGCCAAACCCTAACTAGGATCAATAATCAGTTTTCCCCAAAAGATCAAACATTAAGAACGTTGCACACGATAAAGAATAAGGTTTAAACATAAAAATTCATATTACGAAACTCAACAGTCATTACAAAAGCAAGTCAGGGACACCCCCCTGACATTGGGGGGTTTAGCCGCTCATGTTCATAATAAAAATAAAAACAGAATAAAGATAAAGAGTCATTACAATAGGAATTGGATAGGTTGGATCGTCAATTGCTTTCGCTCTTGATCGATCCTTCTTCTCCTTGAATCACCACTCTAATCTCTCTCGTCAAATTCAGAAAATCAAAAAGTGTTTTCTCCTAAATCTAATGCGTCTAATATAACAGTCTTTCAAAATACTCTGTGAAATGTCCAAACTGTCCTTCCAACTTATCCAAGTCAGCATACTAAATATCAGAATTTTTGCCTCCAGATGCCCCGACACGGACCGTGTCAGGCGACACGGGTGACCGTGTCAGGTTGCTGATCCATCACAAATGCGCTTTCTCTTCAGTGGCCATGACACGAGCCGTGTTGTGTGACACGGGTGACCGTGTCGGGTTGCTGATCCGTCACAAATGCGCTTTCTCTTCAGTGACCATGACACGGACCATGTTGTGTGACACGGGTGACCGTGTCATGCTTCTGACCAGCCTCCTATTTGTTCCAAAGTATCCTCTTCAAAGGGCCTCCTAACACAGGCTGTGTCGTGTGACACGGGCACCCGTGTCAGGCTTCTGATATCTTCTTTTTCCTGCATTTCTTTGCACTCGGATCATCTTCGCACTGGCGTCGGATAACCAACTTGATAGGAGCCTGAAAACACATTGAAACAACAACCAAATCACACGCACCAACGGTAATAATGATAAAAACATAGACATATGACTTGCTTAGCCAAATAAGAAAACAATGATGAAAGCATAATTAAAAGACTTAAAAACACATGAAAATATAAGAAACGACAACTAAAACCGCTTGGAATGTACGACAAAAGACCACTGATCAAACTCCCCCGAACTTGAAATTTTGCTTGACCTCAAGCAAAAACCTTGCATAAACACCTTAATCAACCAATCAATAGCTCAAAACTTGCGAGATGAAATGATGATACTCGTACGTGAGTTTTCGTTCTAAGTCACCGGATGGGTACTTTCTGGTACTTCTCTCTCAATCAAGATATCGCACAAACACTAAACCGCGGTACACCACGGACCTCAATCTCCTTTTTGGCAACCCCTCAAACTATGCTATGGGCTTAGGTCTTATTTTTCGATTTTCCGCCCTTTTCATTCGGACAATCACTTTAAGGCTTTTTATGATTTTTCGTTGTGTGCAAAAGATTGATCAATTTTTCTCTTTTTCTTTACACCGTTATTTCCTTGTCCCTTTAGGGACGACCTTTAGGTTCAACCGCCGTTAGGATTAATAACCGGGTGAGGGTTACCCAACTTAGAAGGATTGATTGTCTAATTGTCTTTATTCACTATTTTTCCTTTTCGGTGCTTTTTCTCATTTTTTTCGATCAACCTTGCACACACAATTAGTATAGATTAAGCCTGACTGTCAGTAGACACTACTCGGGGCGTACTTCTCAGATAAAGTACCATGGCACAAATCTACATGTTAGACTCGTTCCTTACTCAGAAGACTCAGTGTGTTTGTGTTATACCTCAACATCAAGATTTTTCTAATTTCCTCAACCGGTTTCTTTTCACTTAACTCTATATACTTTCACCTCACTTCACTCGCAGAAACCAAACAAACGCTTCATACTCAGCACTAAATTTCTCAGTTCAACTCGGGGGTGTTTTCACAACGGACTTCCAATGTAATTCCAAACAAGCAACTTAGGACAACTACTGACTCAACATAAAACTAACACAGATGAAAGAAAAACAAAGCAAAACAAAGCAAAACACATAAATAAACAAATAAATACCCCCACACCTGAACTCAACAGTGTCATTGTTGAAGAACTGGTGTAGGAGGGGACTCACTGAGATCACTGAGGTGGAGAATGGCCTTGCAGCCTCATCTGCTGCATCCACTCATGCATCTCCCCATTGAGCTTCCCTTGGCGGAGTTGCTCCTCTCTTTCTTTTTTCGCTCCTCTCTTTCTTTTTTCTGCTTGTTCCCTTGCCTTTTCAGTTCACTGCAGAGATAGCACATTTGATTCTGCATCCAGTCTCATTCCTTTTTTATCATGCTCCACGAACCGGTCATCTGACTCGGCGAGTCACCAGCATTCGGGATAGGGACCTCTTCAGGGATAGGGACCGCACCAGCTTGATTTCCTTCTTCACCTTCCGAACCTGCAAAATCATCAAAATATCCTTCGTCGTCTTGCATAGGACTCTCATACAACCAGTTAGCTTCTTTCTCAATGGTAATAAAATCGGGAGCAGGTAAAGCTAACAAGTGTTGATTACGGCTAACCAGAGAGTAATAATCATTAAAGAACTTGATCATACCTTGAGTGGTAAGCGTAGCTAAGTCAATCTTAGTCTTACCTCCCACTGTGCGTTCCTCCCTCAACTTTGGACCGTAGCCAAGGTGGTCATCTATCTGAGTGAGCATTCCTCCGATAGAAATTTCACCGGAAGAGGCATTGGCTACCCGCTTCAGGTGATCGGCTGCAAAGGCTGCTATATTTATCAGTTCTTTGTTAGTCATGCCATAGAGCAAGTACAACTCTCTTTGTGTAGCCACCCCTGTACTGTCCCCTCTGCAGAAAAGGGTGTATGCCAATCCCTTTTGGGCATATCTGAAGCAAGGGTTATGAATGCAGGAAGCCTTTGCCGCCTTAGCGACATAATCAGAGTTCCCTGTAATCAGCAACAGATAACGAATGATCCTTGTCAAATAAGCGAAACTTCATAGTACCAAAGTACTCTTCATTAGAACCTGTCCACCTATGTTGAAGCTGAAAATCCAAAGAGCTCAAAAATTCTAACGTTATGCGCTCAAATGTCGGCGCTTCAAATTGCATAAATTCAAGCATTCCAAGAGTATGGAACATCCTATGCACTTCCATTCTCAGCCCTAAGTTGTCTAAAGTTTCATTACATATATACCTGGCTGGAATCAACTTACGCTTCACCAATCGTGAGTATTTTCTTTGGTGCTCGGGATCCTCAAATAAAATATCATGAGCATTCGCCATGCGGTGAGCTCGTTTTTGGGGCGGAAGGATTCAACGACACCCTGCAATAAACACACAACAAAATTCGAACAAGAGATTAGTAAAAACGGTCACCGTAGGAGTGACAATGGAGATGAACCGAGCAAGTTTCGCAAAAGGGGTAAGGTGTTTTAATGAGTGGGTAATATAGGAAGTGAAGCTTTTATGGAGAGGGACAATGGAGGTTAGGGTTTGGCCTGACCAGCAACCCTAACCCTGTTGCACCGCTTTTATCATAGTAGATATTCCTAAGGAATTAGAATACCCTATGAATACCTGTTTTTATGTCAGAACTATTGTTTGATATTCTTTCTTGGCATCTGAGGAATTAGGGCCAAGGGAGAATACCAAAGGTTTTTCTGAAAACGAATTTTGGAAAAATTACTTTAGGCATAGGGAAAGAAAAGTTTGAAACATATCTCTTTAAAAACAACAAAACGATTTAGTCATTGTTTCACAATTCATACGGGCATTAGTCTCATCTTCGTATATCTTCTTCTCGCTATTTAATTTCCTATATTATTTTAGCTCAGAGCAAACAATCAACCATTGCTTTTGTTCAATTGATATTTATTCGAAAGAACTTAATTCACTGCGCAGTCCTCAAGAGATCGACATTGGGGTTTTCCCATTATTACTACGTCGATAAAATATTACACTTGCTTTTTTACCGATCAAGTTTTTGGCGCCGCTGCCGTGGACTGCTAAACAATTAAGTTTATTTGAACTATTTCAATTGAAATTTTGTTGCTCTGCAACCAAAATTTTATTTTTCTGTTATTTTATTTTTATTGCAACTTTGTTATCTGTTATAACTTTTGTCTAACTGTTTATGTGAGGTAAGACCTCAGCTAAATTTTCCTTTGACACAGAACCAGAAAGAGCATTGCACGAGATACGCCGTCAAGCAAGAGTTGAAAGACTGGCAGCATCAAGTGCAGGTCCTAGTGTTCTAAATCAGGAAACAGAAGACGAAGTGTTTGTGCATTCTGAGCACAGCGACTCAGATTCTGACAGGGAGATGAATCAGGAATTTGGTAACATGGCAGGAGTTCAACCCCTTGTAGAGAGATTGCTAGGGGACTATGGAGGGGCAAATGCTCAACCAAACCGGATGACCATTGTTAATCAACCAATGAATGTAGCACACTTCCAGCTACATCCATCCACCATACGCCTGTTGGAGAGCAAGCCCTTCTCCGAAAGAATCAACGAGGATGCAAAAAAGCATCTTCAGAGATTCCTTACTACCACCACTTCGTTGAAGATAGAAGGTCATTCCGAGGAGGCAAAGAGACTTGTTATGTTTCCATTTACACTTACTGATGATGCAGAAGAGTGGTTCTACTCACTTCTAGTTGCTAGTATCACAACATGGCAAGAGATGGAAACAACATTCCTCTACGAGTATTTCCCTGCTTCAGTGTTCATCCAAAAAAGATACGACATTGTCAATTTCAAACAAAAAGAAGGGGAATCACTTGGGGATGCGTACAAGAGGTTCAAAAGATGTCTGACTGCTTGTCCTACTCATAACATGGACGCCTCCGAGCAGACGCAAAACTTCGTGAATGGCTTACGACTCAAGACAAAACAGCCTATAGACACTACTGCTGGTGGCTCTACAAATTTCTCAACAGCCACTGGTATCAAAAGAACCATAGAAGCTATAGCCGCCAATGAGCATCTTGAGTTGTATGATCGTACTGTCAGCCAACTGGATGGCAAGATTGATTTGAAGCTGACAGAGCAGGTTGTGAAAATGGAGGATCAAATTGCTGCAGAGGTAGAGAGAAGGTTGAAAAAGATGAATATTGGAACTCAGACAGTGGCACGGGTGGAACCAGTTCAAGCGGTTCTTTGTGAAATATGTGGTGGACCGCACTTTGCTATGCATTGTGTGGCAACTCAAGAGCAGGTTGAGCAGATTAATATGTTGAGGCAGAACAATCCGTATGCCAACACATATATTATGGGTTGGAAAAATCACCCGAACTTCTCATGGAAAGACCAGCAGGGAAACGTTCAAAAACCGGTCCAAGGCCAACAACCATATCAGCCTCAGCTCCAACAGTACCAACCACAGCAACAACAATATCGTCTGCAACAACAACAATACCAGCAACCTCAACAGCAATACCAACCACTGGGTCCACGAAAGGCTGATTGGGAAATTGCCATTGAAAAGATGGCCGCTCAAAGTTCCCAATTCCAAGATGAGACAAGAAGCAATTTAAGGAATATCGGAGCCTCAATGAAGAATCTTGAAGTGCAAATGAGTCAAATTGCCCAACATCTTGCAATTCCTCAAACACCGGGAGCCCTCCCAAGCGCAACTGTGACTAATTCAAAGGACAATCATAAAGTCAATGTCGTCATTACACGGAGGGGGAAACCAAGTGAAGAAGTGGAAAAGAATTCGGTGAGTGAGGATCAATTGCTTGAAGTGGAGCTGGACATAAAAGAGAATGAGAGGGTTGAAGAAGAAGTGGTAACACCAGCCCCGGTAACTAAAGAAAAAGTGGGAGAACCGAAACCGGTGATCAAGCTTCCTTACCCCCAAAGAAACAAGAAAAACGGGCAGCAAGAGAAGAATTTTGAGAAGTTCCTTAAGTTGTTCAAAAAGCTGGAGCTGAATATCCCGTTATTTGAAGCACTTGAGCAAATGCCTACATATGCTAAATTCATGAAGGATATCATCGCTAAGAAGCGAACAATTGCAGATGAACCTATTATTCTAACCAAAACTTGTAATGTTATTTTGCAAGGGCCTGAAGATTCCAGTGAAGAAGAAAGACAGAGGAGCAGTTACCATTCCTTGCACTATTGGTGATAGATCTTTCAAGAGAGCTTTAATCGATCTGGGTGCGAGTATTAGTCTCATGCCTCTATCCATCTATAAAAAGTTGGGTATTGGTGCAGTCCAAGACACTCGGATGACTCTCCAGTTTGCGGATCATTCGGTCAAGCAGCCTTATGGAGTTGTCCAAGACGTTCTTGTGAAAGTGGATAAGTTTGTGTTTCCGATAGATTTCGTGCTCCTTGAAATGCTGGAAGATGAAGAAATTCCACTAATTTTGGGCCGACCATTCTTGGAAACCGGGAGAGTCATGATAGATATGGAATGGGGTACACTTACTTTGAAGGTTTATGATGAGGAGTTGAAAATCGATGTTCGTAATACCATGAAGCATAAAGAGGATTTTGGCACAAGTAGCAACATACAAGTGCTAGAACAAGTGGTAGAAAGTGACCATGTGGAGAGTGTATCCAAATTGCCTCTCGAAAGAGTTTTGAGCATGTCAATATTTGAGGAAGATAAAGAAGTTGATAGTAGTGAATTGGAAGTGGTAGAAATGTTGAATACTCAACCTGTTCTAAAAGGATCTCGAACAAATAGGTGGGAAGATCTAAGGCAACCTATAGAGTTGAACTGTAATGAAGACAAGCCAAAAAGTTCAGAGTTGAAACAACTTCCTGAGAATCTCAAATATGTTTTCCTCGACACTGAAGAAAAATGTCCTGCTATCATTAGCTCTAGTTTGAAAAGTGTGCAAGAAGACAAGTTGATTGAAGTTCTAAAAAAGTTCAAGGGTGCTATTGGTTGGAAAATTGAAGACCTCAAAGGTATAAGTCCTACGGTTTGCATGCATAAAATTCTCATGGAAGAAGATCAAAAACCAGTGGTACAGCCCCAAAGGAGATTGAACCCGGTTATGAAGGAGGTGGTGAGAAAGGAAGTCGTAAAGCTGTTAGGTGCATGACTTATCTACCCTATCTCAGACAGTTCATAGGTGAGTCATGTTCATGTGGTGCCCAAGAAAGGACGTACAACCGTAATCGTGAATGAAAAGAATGAGTTGATCCCTACTAGAACTGTCACTGGTTGGCGGGTGTGCATTGATTACAGGAGGCTGAATTTAGCCATAAGAAAAGATCATTTTGCGTTGCCATTCATTGACCAGGTGTTAGAAAGATTGGTTGGGCATGACTACTATTGTTTTCTGGATGGGTACTCCGGGTACTACCAAATTGCGGTTGCACCAGAGGATCAAGAGAAGACGGTCTTTACCTGCCCTTACGGTGTCTTTGCCTATCAAAGGATGTCATTCGGGTTGTGCAATGCCCCAGCAACATTTCAAAGATGCATGACTTCTATTTTTACTGATATGCTTGAGAAGCATATGGAAGTCTTCATGGACGATTTATCTGTTTTGGTTCCTCATTTGATAACTGTCTGGCTAACCTTTCACTTGTTTTGCAGCGATGTCAAGAAAGCAATCTGATCCTAAATTGGGAAAAGTGCCATTTTATGGTACGAGAAGGCATCGTTCTTGGTCACAAGATTTCCCACAAGGGGATCGAAGTCGATCAAGCCAAAGTGGAGGTTATCTCAAAATTACCACCACCTGTGAATGAGAAAGGTATTAAGAGTTTCTTAGGCCATGCGGGGTTCTACCGTAGGTTCATAAGAGATTTTTCCAAGTTAGCCAAGTCGTTGACTACTTTGTTGGTTAAAGACAAGACTTTTGTATTCGACAAAGAGTGTGTCGACGCATTTGAGACGCTAAAAAATAAACTAGTGTCGGCACCCATTGTGATTGCCCCCGATTGGTCTCTTCCCTTTGAGATCATGTGCGATGTGAACGACATTGCGGTAGGGGCTGTTCTTGGACAGCGGAGACAAATACTGCTTCATGTTATTTATTATGCTAGTCACGTTTTGAACCCTGCACAGATGAATTATGCAACTACCGAGAAGGAGTTGTTAGTAGTTGTATACGCCTTTGATAAATTCAGGCAATATCTGTTGGGTTCAAAGGTGATTGTTTACACTGACCATGCTGCTTTGAAATATCTTTTTTCTAAGCAGGATTCGAAGCCCAGACTCCTGAGGTGGATTTTACTTCTCCAAGAATTCGATGTAGAGATTCGCGACAAGAAAGGGTGTGAGAACACCATAGCTGATCACCTTTCTCGAATGTCACCTATTTAGGAGATCGAAGATCGACGTCCAATAAAGGATGAGTTTGCTGATGAACACATCCTAGCTGTTATTGGAGTGCCTTGGTTTGCAGATTATGCAAACTACCTTGTTGGCGGTATAATACCGGATGGTTTTGATTCTAACCGTAAGAAAAAGTTTGTTCATGATTGCAGGTTCTATCTATGGGACGACCCATACCTGTACAAGAGAGGAGTAGATGGGTTGATACGATGATGTGTGCCTGAGGAAGAACAAAAGGATATGTTGAGAGCATGTCACGATTCCGAATAAGGTGGACATTTTAGTGGTGACCGCACCGCATCCAAAGTTTTGCAATCAGGTTTATACTGGTCGTCATTGTTCAAGGATGCCCAGGAGATGGTGAAGGAGTGTGATAAGTGTCAGCGGACTGGGAACATATCAAAGAGGAATCAAATGCCCTAGAATTTCATGTTAGAGGTCGAGTTATTCGATGTTTGGGGGATTGACTTCATGGGTCCGTTTCCACCGTCATTCGGGAAGAACTACATCCTCGTTGCAATGGATTATGTATCAAAATGGGTGGAAGCGGTAGCCTTACCAACCAATGATGCTGAGGTAGTAGTCAAGTTCTTGAGAGAAAACATATTTTCAAGGTTCGGAGTATCGAGAGCGCTGATAAGTGATGAAGGAACTCACTTCCTCAATCACCTCATGTAGGAGCTTCTTCAAAAGTACAATGTGAAACATCGAATAGCCACTCTTTACCACCGTCAAACTAGTGGTCAGGTAAAAATGTCTAATAGACAGCTCAAGCAAATTCTAGAGAAGACACTGAGTTCGTCGCGAAAGGATTGGGCAACGAAGTTAGGTGATGCATTATGGGCTTACCGAACTGCTTTCAAAACGCCCATCGGGATGTCACTATACCAACTCGTCTACGGCAAAGTATGTCACCTGCCTCTAGAGCTTAAGCACAAGGCATTTTGGGCAACTAAATTCTTGAACATGGACTTTCCCTAGCAGGAAATTCTAGAATTCTGCAATTACATGAATTAGAAGAGTTTCGGAATCGTGCGTACGAGAATGCCAAAGTTTACAAGGAACAGACCAAGAAGTGGCACGATAGGAGGATCCAGAAAAAAGAGTTTTGGGAAGGACAGTTGGTCCTTCTGTACAATGCCCACTTGAAGCTATTCCCGGGAAAATTGAGGTCCAAATGGTCGGGACCCTTTGTGGTTCATAAGGTGTTTAAGTATGGAGCAGTTGGAATTAAGAATCAAGCTAATGGAGACATCTTCAAAGTTAATGGGCAGAGACTAAAGCCTTATCTCCAAGGTCAACCAGTTGGACAGGTTGATGTCATTCGTCTTACTTAGTAGGACGACGGACCGTCGAGCCATGCGACGTTAAACGCAGCGCTGCGAGGGAGGCAACCCACGATGTTTTGCTAACTTTTGTTTGTTCATTTTGTAGGTATGTAGTTTGTGTGTCTCACAGATCAAGCTTGGAAAAAGAGGTGTCAAAAAGACAGGTTAAAAATCAAGCAAAGATTCTGAATTGGAGCAATATCAGAGCCCTGACACGGTTCATCTCCATTGTCACTCATACGATGACCGTTTTTACTAATCTCTTGTTCGAATTTTGTTGTGTGTTTATTGCAGGTTATCACCATGCCTCCATGCAAAGATACCGAAAAAGGTGTCGTTGAATCCTCCCGCCCCAAAAAACGAGCTCACCGCATGGCGAATACTCACGGTTGGTGAAGCGTAAGTTGATTCCAGCCAGGTATATATGTAATGAAACTTTAGACAACTTAGGGCTGAGAATGGAAGTGCATAGGATGTTCCATACTCTTGGAATGCTTGAATTTATGCAATTTGAAGCGCCGACATTTGAGCGCATAATGTTAGAATTTTTGAGCTCTTTGGATTTTTAGCTTCGCCATAGGTGGACAGGTTCTGATGAAGAGTACTTTGGTACTCTGAAGTTTCGCTTATTTGATAAGGATCATTCGTTATTTGTTGCTGATTTGGGGCGAGTTTTGAAGCTCCCGAGCTTTGGACCTGGGGCGCCCCCGAACACTTTTGCTGCAAGTGATTTCTAGAAGGCAATTACAGGGAACTCTAATTATGTCGCTAAGGCGACAAAGGCTTCCTGCATTCATAACCCTTGCTTCAGATATGCCCAAAAGGGATTGGCATACACCCTTTTCTGCAGAGGGGACAGTACAGGGGTGGCTACACAAAGAGAATTGTACTTGCTCTATGGCATGGCTAACAAAGAACTGATAAATATAGCCGCCTTTGCAGTCGATCACTTGAAGCGGATAGCCTATGCCTCTTCCGATGAAATTTCTATCAGAGGAATGATCACTGAGATAGCTGACCACCTTGGCTACGGTCCAAAGTTGAGGGAGGAACGCACAGTGGGAGGTAAGACTAAGATTGACTTAGCTACGCTTACCACTCAAGGTATGATCAAGTTCTTTAATGATTATTACTCTCTGGTTAACCATAATCATCACTTGTTAGCTTTACCTGCTCCCGATTTTATTACTATTGAGAAAGAAGCTAACTGGTTGTATGAGAGTTCTATGCAGGACGACGAAGGATATTTTGATGATTTTGCAGGTTCGGAAGGTGAAGAAGGAAATCAAGCTGGTGAGGTCCCTATCCCTGAAGAGGTCCCTATCCCGAATGTTGGTCCCTATCCCTATCCCGTATCTCCTTGACTCAACTCAGGTTCCTACTGTTGGATTATTAATATTTGTTTTGAATTAATATTTGTTTTTAGTCAGTTAATAAAACTCCTATTCAAAAGGAGTATCTAGGTTAAGACCTATTCTTTAGCATAGTGTGCTGAAAAATAGGAAGTTCAATTTATGTAAGGCTATTTATGCAGCCCGTCTTTCTGTTTTTAATATCAAGCAAAGTTTACAGTTTCAATTACTTGTATTCTTACCTTGCTCAACATTTGGTATCAGAGCCTCGTCAAAGAGGCCTGATCAGATAAAGAGAGGTTTAGGAAACTAAACACGAGAAGGAAAATCCGTGAGGATGACAGAAAGTAGCAGTAGCAGCAGATTTATACAACCAGCAATTCCCAAATTTGATGGTTTCCTCCGATCTAAAGAAATGTGGAACTTGGTCGAGGATGGAGTGTGTTAGAAATTTGGTATGATAATCTTGGATAACTTCGAAGAATCGTGGTTGTTCACTTTCCGAACAAAGTATTTCGACTCTAATTTTGCATGGGTTCACGAAATCTTTGCGCGGATAATTCTCGAAGAACAATCGATTTACTGGCAATCGAAAACTGATTTTGAATGTAGAGATTAATGATCGGTTTTTCCTGTGTGCGAACCGAGGCCAATTGACTCCTTAAATAGGAGATCAGAATTTGAAACGAAGAGACACACCTGTTCGGAAAACTGTTGTGTCCGTTGGCGAAAAGGGTTCAAAATTTTCGATTTAATTTTGGTCTGAAAATTAATATTTTATTTAACTTGCAATAGTAGGTATAGTTCATCATTTAACCACATATAAAATATACCTTCAATATCAACAAAACTATATTTGCATAGTTTGAAATCTTCATTGCTCTTTCTTGTTGGGCAAGTTCCTCTTTATCATCCTCACCAATGACGTCAGATTCTACCACTGCATCCACTTCCTCAAATGATTTCAGAGTAGCCATTTGTTTTTCATGGTAATCTTTCTCTCCTACAAGTTCATAATTATTATCAACTTCATTATATATAGAGAGAGATAGAGTTTGAAAAAAAGAGAGAGAACTTCATTATAGTGGTATATAAATAATATGAATAAATTTCAAACATTAAAATCAGTCATTATTAGGAAAGAATGAAAAATAGCTATAAATAACAACAACAAAAAAAGAGTGATTAAAAAACTGCAAGAGAGAGAACTCGAGGAGCCTTATATAGAGAAAAAGAGAGAGACCTTGGCTTAAAGCTGTGGCTTTGGAGAAATCAACGTCAAAAGGAGCTTCTGGATCAACACTATAACGTGCTTTAGCAGGAAGTGTGGACATGAAAGTGGATCTGATAGAGTTCACAGAGTTACGGCCAGGGATACGGGTGTTGTCATCGTTTTCGGATAAAAGAGGACAATAAGGATCAGACCTTGAATTCATAGTCAATTTGTAAGAAACTTCGATAAATACTGAGAATGAAACTCACAAGGATTCCTCCTAGTCTTTTATTATTACTTTATGCAGGGATGGATCCAACTGGGTGCAACTGAAACCCTAAACTGCTAACTTTGCACCCCTTTATTTTTAATATTACACTCCTTGACTCAACTCAGGTTCCTACTGTTGGATTATTAATATTTGTTTTGAATTAATATTTGTTTTTAGTCAGTTAATAAAACTCCTATTCAAAAGGAGTATCTAGGGTAAGCCCTATTCTTTAGCATAGTGTGCTGAAAAATAGGAAGTTCAGTTTATGTAAGGCTATTTATGCAGCCCGTCTTTCTGTTTTTAATATCAAGCAAAGTTTACAGTTTCAATTACTTGTATTCTTACCTTGCTCAACATTTGGTATCAGAGCCTCGTCAAAGAGGCCTGATCAGATAAAGAGAGGTTTAGGAAACTAAACACGAGAAGGAAAATCGTGAGGATGATGGAGAAAGCGATGCAGATTTATACAACCAGCAATTCCCAAATTTGATGGTTTCCTCCGATCTAAAGAAATGTGGAACTTGGTCGAGGATGCAGTGTGTTAGAAATTTGGTATGATAATCTTGGATAACTTCGAAGAATCGTGTTTGTTCACTTTCCGAACAAAGTATTTCGACCTAATTTTGCACAGGTTCACGAAATCTTTGAAGGGATAATTCTCGAAGAACAATCGGTTTTGGCAATCGAATCGATTTTGAATGTAGAGATTAATGATCGGTTTTCACGTGCGAACGAGGCCAATTGACTCCTTAAATAGGAGATCGAATTTGAAGCGAAGAGACACACTGTTCGGAAAACTGTTGTGTCCGGCGAAAAGGGTTCAAAATTTTCGATTTAATTTTGTCGAAAATTAATATTTTATTTAACTTGCAATAGTAGGTATAGTTCATCATTTAACCACATATAAAATATACCTTCAATATCAACAAAACTATATTTGCATAGTTTGAAATCTTCATTGCTCTTTCTTGTTGGGCAAGTTCCTCTTTATCATCCTCACCAATGACGTCAGATTCTACCACTGCATCCACTTCCTCAAATGATTTCAGAGTAGCCATTTGTTTTTCATAGTAATCTTTCTCTCCTACAAGTTCATAATTATTATCAACTTCATTATATATAGAGAGATAGAGTTTGAAAAAAAGAGAGAGAACTTCATTATAGCGGTATATAAATAATATGAATAAATTTCAAACATTAAAATCAGTCATTATTAGGAAAGAATGAAAAATAGCTATAAATAACAACAAAAAAAGAGTGATTAAAAAACTGCAAGAGAGAGAACTCGAGGAGCCTTATATAGAGAAAAAGAGAGAGACCTTGGCTTAAAGCTGTGGCTTTGGAGAAATCAACGTCAAAAGGAGCTTCTGGATCAACACTATAACGTGCTTTAGCAGGAAGTGTGGACATGAAAGTGGATCTGATAGAGTTCACAGAGTTACGGCCAGGGATACGGGTGTTGTCATCGTTTTCGGATAAAAGAGGACAATAAGGATCAGACCTTGAATTCATAGTCAATTTGTAAGAAACTTCGATAAATACTGAGAATGAAACTCACAAGGATTCCTCCTAGTCTTTTATTATTACTTTATGCAGGGATGGATCCAACTGGGTGCAACTGAAACCCTAAACTGCTAACTTTGCACCCCTTTATTTTTAATATTACACTCCTTGACTCAACTCAGGTTCCTACTGTTGGATTATTAATATTTGTTTTGAATTAATATTTGTTTTTAGTCAGTTAATAAAACTCCTATTCAAAAGGAGTATCTAGGTTAAGACCTATTCTTTAGCATAGTGTGCTGAAAAATAGGAAGTTCAATTTATGTAAGGCTATTTATGCAGCCCGTCTTTCTGTTTTTAATATCAAGCAAAGTTTACAGTTTCAATTACTTGTATTCTTACCTTGCTCAACATTTGGTATCAGAGCCTCGTCAAAGAGGCCTGATCAGATAAAGAGAGGTTTAGGAAACTAAACACGAGAAGGAAAATCCGTGAGGATGACAGAAAGTAGCAGTAGCAGCAGATTTATACAACCAGCAATTCCCAAATTTGATGGTTTCCTCCGATCTAAAGAAATGTGGAACTTGGTCGAGGATGGAGTGTGTTAGAAATTTGGTATGATAATCTTGGATAACTTCGAAGAATCGTGGTTGTTCACTTTCCGAACAAAGTATTTCGACTCTAATTTTGCATGGGTTCACGAAATCTTTGCGCGGATAATTCTCGAAGAACAATCGATTTACTGGCAATCGAAAACTGATTTTGAATGTAGAGATTAATGATCGGTTTTTCCTGTGTGCGAACCGAGGCCAATTGACTCCTGAAATAGGAGATCAGAATTTGAAACGAAGAGACACACCTGTTCGGAAAACTGTTGTGTCCGTTGGCGAAAAGGGTTCAAAATTTTCGATTTAATTTTGGTCTGAAAATTAATATTTTATTTAACTTGCAATAGTAGGTATAGTTCATCATTTAACCACATATAAAATATACCTTCAATATCAACAAAACTATATTTGCATAGTTTGAAATCTTCATTGCTCTTTCTTGTTGGGCAAGTTCCTCTTTATCATCCTCACCAATGACGTCAGATTCTACCACTGCATCCACTTCCTCAAATGATTTCAGAGTAGCCATTTGTTTTTCATAGTAATCTTTCTCTCCTACAAGTTCATAATTATTATCAACTTCATTATATATAGAGAGAGATAGAGTTTGAAAAAAAGAGAGAGAACTTCATTATAGTGGTATATAAATAATATGAATAAATTTCAAACATTAAAATCAGTCATTATTAGGAAAGAATGAAAAATAGCTATAAATAACAACAACAAAAAAAGAGTGATTAAAAAACTGCAAGAGAGAGAACTCGAGGAGCCTTATATAGAGAAAAAGAGAGAGACCTTGGCTTAAAGCTGTGGCTTTGGAGAAATCAACGTCAAAAGGAGCTTCTGGATCCACACTATAACGTGCTTTAGCAGGAAGTGTGGACATGAAAGTGGATCTGATAAAGTTCACAGAGTTACGGCCAGGGATACGGGTGTTGTCATCTTTTTCGGATAAAAGAGGACAATAAGGATCAGACCTTGAATTCATAGTCAATTTGTAAGAAACTTCGATAAATACTGGGAATGAAACTCACAAGGATTCCTCCTAGTCTTTTATTATTACTTTATGCAGGGATGGATCCAACTGGGTGCAACTGAAACCCTAAACTGCTAACTTTGCACCCCTTTATTTTTAATATTACACTCCTTGACTCAACTCAGGTTCCTACTGTTGGATTATTAATATTTGTTTTGAATTAATATTTGTTTTTAGTCAGTTAATAAAACTCCTATTCAAAAGGAGTATCTAGGTTAAGACCTATTCTTTAGCATAGTGTGCTGAAAAATAGGAAGTTCAATTTATGTAAGGCTATTTATGCAGCCCGTCTTTCTATTTTTAATATCAAGCAAAGTTTACAGTTTCAATTACTTGTATTCTTACCTTGCTCAACATTTGGTATCAGAGCCTCGTCAAAGAGGCCTGATCAGATAAAGAGAGGTTTAGGAAACTAAACACGAGAAGGAAAATCCGTGAGGATGACAGAAAGTAGCAGTAGCAGCAGATTTATACAACCAGCAATTCCCAAATTTGATGGTTTCCTCCGATCTAAAGAAATGTGGAACTTGGTCGAGGATGGAGTGTGTTAGAAATTTGGTATGATAATCTTGGATAACTTCGAAGAATCGTGGTTGTTCACTTTCCGAACAAAGTATTTCGACTCTAATTTTGCATGGGTTCACGAAATCTTTGCGCGGATAATTCTCGAAGAACAATCGATTTACTGGCAATCGAAAACTGATTTTGAATGTAGAGATTAATGATCGGTTTTTCCTGTGTGCGAACCGAGGCCAATTGACTCCTTAAATAGGAGATCAGAATTTGAAACGAAGAGACACACCTGTTCGGAAAACTGTTGTGTCCGTTGGCGAAAAGGGTTCAAAATTTTCGATTTAATTTTGGTCTGAAAATTAATATTTTATTTAACTTGCAATAGTAGGTATAGTTCATCATTTAACCACATATAAAATATACCTTCAATATCAACAAAACTATATTTGCATAGTTTGAAATCTTCATTGCTCTTTCTTGTTGGGCAAGTTCCTCTTTATCATCCTCACCATGACGTCGATTCTACCCATCCACTTCCTCAAATGATTTCAGAGTAGCCATTTGTTTTTCATAGTAATCTTTCTCTCCTACAAGTTCATAATTATTATCAACTTCATTATATATAGAGAGAGATAGAGTTTGAAAAAAAGAGAGAGAACTTCATTATAGCGGTATATAAATAATATGAATAAATTTCAAACATTAAAATCAGTCATTATTAGGAAAGAATGAAAAATAGCTATAAATAACAACAACAAAAAAAGAGTGATTAAAAAACTGCAAGAGAGAGAACTCGAGGAGCCTTATATAGAGAAAAAGAGAGAGACCTTGGCTTAAAGTTGTGCCTTTGGAGAAATCAACGTCAAAATGAGCTTCTGGATCAACACTATAACGTGCTTTAGCAGGAAGTGTGGACATGAAAGTGGATCTGATAGAGTTCACAGAGTTACGGCCAGGGATACGGGTGTTGTCATCGTTTTCGGATAAAAGAGGACAATAAGGATCAGACCTTGAATTCATAGTCAATTTGTAAGAAACTTCGATAAATACTGAGAATGAAACTCACAAGGATTCCTCCTAGTCTTTTATTATTACTTTATGCAGGGATGGATCCAACTGGGTGCAACTGAAACCCTAAACTGCTAACTTTGCACCCCTTTAATTTTAATATTACACTCCTTGACTCAACTCACTTTCATGTCCACACTTCCTGCTAAAGCACGTTATAGTGTTGATCCAGAAGCTCCTTTTGACGTTGATTTCTCCAAAGCCACAGCTTTAAGCCAAGGTCTCTCTATATAAGGCTCCTCGGTTCTCTCTTGCGTTTTTAATCACTCTTTTTGTTGTTGTTATTTATTATTTTCATTCTTTCCTAATAATGACCGATTTTAATGTTTGAAATTTATTCATATTATTTATATACCACTATAATGAAGTTCTCTCTCTTTTTTTCAAACTCTATCTCTCTCTATATATAATGAAGTTGATAATAATTATGAACTTGTAGGAAAGAAAGATTACCATGAAAAACAAATGGCTACTGAAATCATTTGAGGAAGTGGATGGAGTGGTAGAATCGGCGTCATGGTGAGAGAACTTGCCCAACAAGAAAGAGCAATGAAGATTTCAAAATATGCAAATATAGTTTTGTTGATATTGAAGGTATATTTTATGTGGTTAAATGATGAACTATACCTACTATTGCAAGTTAAATAAAATACTAATTTTCGCACCAAAATTAAATCGAAAATTTTGAACCCTTTTCGCCAACGGACACAATTTTCGAAGTGTGTCTCTTCGTTTCAAATTCGATCTCTTATTTCAGAGTCAATTGGCCTCGGTTCGCACAGAAAAAACCGATCA
The DNA here is from genome assembly GCA_021764765.1 of Vicia sativa. Taxonomy (NCBI): domain Eukaryota; kingdom Viridiplantae; phylum Streptophyta; class Magnoliopsida; order Fabales; family Fabaceae; genus Vicia; species Vicia sativa. The sequence continues at coordinate 289,548,626 of CM038794.1, forward strand.
TTAAGCTCTACATTCAAAATCGATTCGATTGCCGCCGATTGTTCTTCGAGAATTATCCCAAAGATTTCGTGAACCTGGCAAAATTAGGGTCGAAATACTTTGTTCGGAAAGTGAACAAACACGATTCTTGAAGTTTTCCAAGATTATCATACCAAATTTCTAACACACTCCATTCCACATTTCTTTAGATCGGAGGAAACCATCAAATTTGGGAATTCTTGGTTGTGGCTGCCTCGTCATCCTCACGGTTTTCATTCTCGTGTTTAGTTTCCTAAACCTCTCTTTATCGATCGGGCCTCTTTGACGAGGCTCGATACAAATGTTGAGCAAGGTAAGAATACAAGTAATTGAAATTTTGCTTGATATTAAAAGCGAAGACGGGTGCATAAATAGCCTTACATAAATTGAACTTCCTATTTTTCGACACTATGCTAAAGAATAGGTCTTAACCTAGATACTCCTTTTGAATAGGAGTTTTATTAGCGACTAAAACAAATATTAATTCAAAACAAATATTAATAATCCAAGTAGGAACTGAGTTGAGTCAAAGAGTGTAATATTAAAAATAAAGGGTGCAAAGTTAGCAATTTAGGGTTTCATTTTGGATCCATCCTGTAATAATAAAAGACTAGGAAATGAGTTTCATTCTCATTTATCAAGTTTCTTACAAATTGACTATGAATTCAAGGTCGATTCTTATTGTCCTCTTTATCCGAAAACGATGACAACACGTCGGCAGTAACTCGTGAACTCTATCGATCCACTTTCATGTCCACACTTCGCTAAAGCACGTTATAGTGTTGATCGGCTCCTTTTGACGTTGATTTCTCCAAAGCCACGACTTTAAGCCAATGTCTCTCTTTTTCTCTATATAAGGCTCTCGAGTTCTCTCTTGCGCTTTTTCACTCTTTTTGTTGTTGTTATTTATAGCTATTTTTATTCTTTCCTAATGACCGATTTTAATGTTTGAAATTTATTCATATTATTTATATACCACTATAATGAAGTTCTCTCTCTTTTTTTCAAACTCTATCTCTCTATATATAATGAAGTTGATAATAATTATGAACTTGTAGGAGAGAAAGATTACTATGAAAAACAAATGGCTACTCTGAAATCATTTGAGGAAGTGGATGCGTGGTAGAATTTGCGTCATTGGTGAGGATGATAAAGAGGAACTTGCCCAACAAGAAAGAGCAATGAAGATTTCAAACTATGCAAATATAGTTTTGTTGATATTGAAGGTATATTTTATATGTGGTTAAATGATGAACTATACCTACTATTGCAAGTTAAATAAAATATTAATTTTCGGAAAAAAATTGAAAATTTTCCGGCTTTTTCGAACAGTGTCTCTTCGTTTCAAATTCGATCTCCTATTTAAGGATTGGCCTCGGTCGCACAGGAAAACCGATCATTAATCTCTACATTCAAAATCGATTCGATTGCGGCCGATTGTTCTTCGAGAATTATCCCCGGGATTTCGTGAACCGGCAAAATTAGGTCGAAATACTTTGGAAAGTGAACAAACACGATTCTTGAAGTTATCCAAGATTATCATACCAAACACCTCATCCTCCCGTTCCACATTTCTTTAGATCGGAGGAAACCATCATTCTTGGTTGTTGTATGCTCGCTACCTGTCATCTCACGGATTTTCCTTCTCGTGTTTAGTTTCCTAAACCTCTCTTTATCGATCAGCCTCTTTGACGAGGCTCGATACAAATGTTGAGCAAGGTAAGAATACAAGTAATTGAAATGTAAACTTTGCTTGATATTAAAAAAGAAAGGCGGGCGCAATAGCCTTACATAAATTGAACTTCCTATTTTTCGACACTATGCTAAAGAATAGGTCTTAACCTAGATACTCCTTTTGAATAGGAGTTTTATTAGCGACTAAAACAAATATTAATTCAAAACAAATATTAATAATCCAACAAGGTGAGTTGAGTCAGGTGTAATATTAAAAATAAAGGGTGCAAAGTTAGCGGTTAGGGTTTCGATTGCTCGCATAAATAATAAAGACTAGGAGGAATCCTTGTGAGTTTCATTCTCGGCATTTATCGAGTTTCTTACAAATTGACTATGAATTCAGGTCGATCCTTATTGTCCTCTTTATCCGAAAACGACAACACCGTATCCACCCGTAACTCTGTGTATCAAATCCACTTTCATGTCCACACTTCTGCTAAAGCACGTTATAGTGTTGATCCGAAGCTCCTTTTGCGTTGATTTCTCCAAAGCCACTTTAAGCCAAGGTCTCTCTTTTCTCTATATAGGCTCCTCGAGTTCTCTCTCTTGGTTTTTAATCACTCTTTTGTTGTTATTTATAGCTATTTTTCATTCTTTCCTAATAATGACCGATTTTAATGTTTGAAATTTATTCATATTATTTATATACCGCTATAATGAAGTTCTCTCTCTTTTTTTCAAACTCTATCTCTCTCTATATATAATGAAGTTGATAATAATTATGAACTTGTAGGAGAGAAAGATTACTATGAAAAACAAATGGCTACTCTGAAATCATTTGAGGAAGTGGATTGGTAGAATCGGCGTCATTGGTGAGGATGATAAAGAGGCTTGCCCAACAAGAAGAGCAATGAAGATTTCAAACTATGCAAATATAGTTTTGTTGATATTGAAGGTATATTTTATATGTGGTTAAATGATGAACTATACCTACTATTGCAAGTTAAATAAAATACTAATTTTCAGACCAAAATTAAATCGAAAATTTTGAACCCTTTTCGAACGGACACAGCAGTTCCGGTGTCTCTTCGTTCAAATTCGATCTCCTATTTCAGGTTGGCCTCGGTTGCACAGGAAAACCGATCATTAAGCTCTACATTCAAAATCGTGATTCGATTGCCGGCCGATTGTTCTTCGAGAATTATCCCCGATTTCGTGAACCCGGCAAAATTAGGGTTGTTCGAAAGTGAACAAACACGATTCTTGAAGTTATCCAAGATTATCATACCAAATTTCTAACACACTCCATCCTCGACCAAGTTCCACATTTCTTTAGATCGGAGGAAACCATCAAATTTGGGAATTGGTTGTATAAATCTCATCTGCTCTCATCCTCACGGATTTTCCTTCGTGTTTAGTTTCCTAAACCTCTCTTTATCTGATCGGGCCTCTTTGACGAGGCTCGATACCAAATGTTGAGCAAGGTAAGAATACAAGTAATTGCTTTGCTTGATATTAAAAGCGGGCCCATAAATAGCCTTACATAAATTGAACTTCCTATTTTTCAGCACACTATGCTAAAGAATAGGTCTTAACCTAGATACTCCTTTTGAATAGGAGTTTTATTAACTGACTAAAAACAAATATTAATTCAAAACAAATATTAATAATCCAACAGTAGGAACCTGAGTTGAGTCAAGGAGTGTAATATTAAAAATAAAGGGGTGCAAAGTTAGCAGTTTAGGGTTTCAGTTGCACCCAGTTGGATCCATCCCTGCATAAAGTAATAATAAAAGACTAGGAGGAATCCTTGTGAGTTTCATTCTCAGTATTTATCGAAGTTTCTTACAAATTGACTGTGAATTCAAGGTCTGATCCTTATTGTCCTCTTTTATCCGAAAACGATGACAACACCCGTATCCCTGGCCGTAACTCTGTGAACTCTATCAGATCCACTTTCATGTCCACACTTCCTGCTAAAGCACGTTATAGTGTTGATCCAGAAGCTCATTTTGACGTTGATTTCTCCAAAGGCACAACTTTAAGCCAAGGTCTCTCTCTTTTTCTCTATATAAGGCTCCTCGAGTTCTCTCTCTTGCAGTTTTTTAATCACTCTTTTTTTGTTGTTGTTATTTATAGCTATTTTTCATTCTTTCCTAATAATGACTGATTTTAATGTTTGAAATTTATTCATATTATTTATATACCACTATAATGAAGTTCTCTCTCTTTTTTTCAAACTCTATCTCTCTATATATATAATGAAGTTGATAATAATTATGAACTTGTAGGAGAGAAAGATTACTATGAAAAACAAATGGCTACTCTGAAATCTTCAATCTGACTCGGCGAGTCACCAGCATTCAGGATAGGGACCTCTTCAGGGATAGGGACCTCACCAGCTTGATTTCCTTCTTCACCTTCCGAACCTGCAAAATCATCAAAATATACTTCGTCGTCCTGCATAGGACTCTCATACAACCAGTAAGCTTCTTTCTCAATAGTAATAAAATCGGAAGCAGGTAAAGTTAACAAGTGATGATTACGGCTAACCAGAGAGTAATAATCATTAAAGACCTTGATCATACCTCGAGTGGTAAGCGTAGCTAAGTCAATCTTAGTCTTACCTGTCACTGTGCGTTCCTCTCTCAACTTTAGACCGTAGCCAAGGTGGTCAGCTATCTGAGTGATCATTTCACTGACAGAAATTTCACCTAAAGAGGCATTGGCTACCCGCTTCAGGTGATCGACTGCAAAGGCGGCTATATTTATCAGTTCTTTGTTAGCCATGCCATAGAGCAAGTACAACTCTCTGTGTAGCCACCCCTGTACTGTCCCCTCTGTAGAAAAGGGTGTATGTCAATCCCTTTTGGGCATATCTGAAGCAAGGATTATGAATGCAGGAAGCCTTTGCCGCCTTAGAGATATAATCAGAGTTCCCTGTAATCGCCTTCTAGAAATCACCTGCAGCAAAAGTGTTCGGGGCGCCCCAGGTCCAAACCTCGGGAGCTTCAGAAGTCGCCCCAAATCAGCAACAGATAACGAATGATCCTTGTCAAATAAGCGAAACTTCAGAGTACCAAAGTACTCTTCATCGAACACATCCACCTATGGCGGAAAGTCAAAGAGCTCAAAAATTCTAACGTTATGCGCTCAAATGTCGGCGCTTCAAATTGCATAAATTCAAGCATTCCAAGAGTATGGAACATCCTATGCACTTCCATTCTCAGCCCTAGGTTGTCTAAAGTTTCATTACATATATACCTGGCTGGAATCAACTTACGCTTCACCAATCGTGAGTATTTTCCTTGGTGCTCAGGATCCTCAAATAAAATATCATGAGCATTCGCCATGCAGTGAGCTCGTTTTTTGGGACGGGAGGATTCAACGACACCCGTTCTGGTATCACTGCGTGGAGGCATGGTTATAACCTGCAATAAACACACATCAAAATTCGAACAAGAGATTAGTAAAAACGGTCACTGTAGGAGTGAATATGGAGATGAACCGAGCAACTTTCACAAAAGGGGTAAGGAGTTTTAATGAGTGGGTAATGTAGGAAGTGAAGCTTTTGTGGAGAGCGACAATGGAGGTTATGGTTTGGCTTGACCAGCAACCCTAACCTTATTGCATCGCTTTTATCATAGTAGATATTCTTAAGGAATTAGAATACCCTTTGAATACCTGTTTTTATGTCAGAAATATTGCTTGATATTCTTTCTTGGCATCTGAGAAATTAGGGCCAAGGGAGAATACCTAAGGTTTTTCTTAAAACGAATTTTGGAAAAATTACTTTAGGCATAGGGAAAGAAAAGTTTGAAACATATCTCTTTAAAAACAACAAAACGATTTAGTCATTGTTTCGCAATTCATACACCTCCCGGGCATTAGTCTCATCTTCGTATATCTTCTTCTCGCTATTTAATTTTAATTTCCTATATTATTTTAGCTCAAAGCAAACAATCAACCATTGCTTTTGTTCAATTGATATTTATTCGAAAGAACTTAATTCACTGCGCAGTCCTCAAGAGATCGACATTGGGGTTTTCCAATTATTACTACATCGATAAAATAGTACACTTGTTTTTTTACCGATCAAGTTTTTGTTACACTAACATCATGTACCTTATGTACTTTGTTGATTTTTTAAGCAATCAGTGGGTGAAACTATGGGGCTGCCTTATTGGTTTACTTGTATAGCAAGTTGGATGAGGGGATTAAGTGGAATACGAGCTAGATGACCGGCAGCATGTCACTCATGACGGTATAAATTATTTTTCTTAGTGGCCTTTGTTAATTATTATGATTCTGAAACAAACTATTTAATTTTGTTATTTCAAGGATAGATCCTACAACATTTCCCCCGTATTTCAGAATGGTTACTTGCTCTGGGTTATACTGAAGATATGTCATGTGCCTGTGCATACGAGCCTCTCATTGGGAACCAGGCGATACAATCATTCCAAGTTTACCTGAATCGGCTAGTGCATGAGGACATTCACTTTAGTTCCTACGTCGACCACCGTGAGAATATACCATTTTATGAGGTTTCGCTGTTTACAAGTTGGTTGGCCTGCGAGACTCGCAAGACTGCTCCTTCTATGCCTGAGTAGGTGATGCGTCAATTCGCATTTACCCATACCATTCCTCGGGATCCTACTATATATGCTCCTCCGACAGTGAAGAGGAGGGACATGAATGTTAGAACAAAGTTTGTTTCTAATAGTATATTAAAGTTTTGATGATAACAAGTATAATAAATTTTGTATAAATGTTATGATCCTCTGATGAATATGATACTCTGACATGCTTATGTTTAGTTTTAGAAGATGTTCTAGATCAAGTGCCAAATGGAACATATACATCATGTTGAGTAGAAGATAAAGTATTAGTCTGAGCGAGAACTTCTAGAACACGCACGCTATATATAACGGTACATGTTTAATTTCAGAAGATGTTCTGACTCAAGTGCTAAATGGAATGTATACTATGCTGAGCAGAAGATGAAGTTAGAAGTTCTGAGCAAGAACTTCTGGAACCCGCACGCTCCAAAGAAAGCTTCTGAGTAAATAATGAAATACAACTTCTAATAGAAGCATGCAAGTGCAAACCTCTTATAAGAGGCACAAAAAGAATGTTCTGATTAGAAGATGTTTGCTTACAGAAGATCATGAAGTAAGAAATTCTAATGAGAATAGAACTTCTGATCACGCAAGTTAGAAGCAACTTCTGGATGAAGCATGCAAGCACAAACTTCTGATAGAAGCAGACAAGCACAATTCTGATAGAAAGCACCAACAGAATGTTCTGATGAGAAGATATTCTAACAAGGCTTACAGAAGATCATTATCTATATGTACGTCATCTTCTACAAGACAAAACCTGCCACAATAACGTTAACCTACTGAGCGAAGAAGACAAAAAACTTGAATGGTTCAACTTCCAAGAATTATTTAGCAAGCAAATCACGTGAAGTTTATGCATCCTTAATTACTCTTCCCAGTATTCAAGACAGGTTACCAAGTAACGTAAACTTTCTGGAAGCACTATATAAGGCATTCAAATTCAAAGGAGAAAAATAACAACTTACAACAAATCATCTCGAGTAAACTTACGCTGCAAAATAAAGTCATTCTTGTAATTAGTTTACTGAAACTTTGAGCTTTATATTTTGTGTAAACTTCACTTTGTGAAGAAAAGCTTTTTAGAAGCAATATTGTACACAATCAGTCAGAAATTATTTATTTGATAGTTGTTCCTTGAGAGACCAGTTGGGTCCGTATTCTCGAGAGGGCCAGGACCAGTTGAGTCTTAGAGGTTTTAGTCACTTGCAGTTGGCTTGTGCAAAGTTGTTCCTTGAGAGACCAGTTGGGTCAGTATTCTCGAGAGGACTAAGATTAGTTGAGTCTTAGAGGTGTTAGTTACTTGTAGTTGGTTTGTGCAAAGTTGTTCCTTGAGAGGCCAGTTGGGTCAAAATTCTCGAGAGGGCTAGGACTAGTGAGTCTTAGAGGAAGTTAGTCACAACAGTTGGTTGTGCAATGTAATCAGTTGATTATAGTGGATTAAGTCCTCGTTGAGAGAGGCAAAATCACCTTGACGGGTGGACTAGAGTAGTTTGAGTTTCAAACGAACCAGGATAAAAAATTCTTGAGTATTTTAGTATTGTTGTTTGCGTAAAAGAATTAAAAAGAAGAAAAATTTATTCAACCCCCCCCCCCCTTCTAAGTGTTTTTCCAAGCCTTCAATGGATGCTCTGTTTGATGATTTTGAGAATCATCTTGTACCTGATGAGGCCAGGAGTACCGTGGCTCCAAACACTGGAGTTACGAGTACAATTACATGATATGGTTCTTCAAGGTGTCTCATCCATACATGGTAGAGGATGCTCCAGGGAATCCACCGAGGTCAGTTCATCGGGAGATCCTAGAGCAGGAGCAGGCAAGGATGGATCATGCTCATGACGTGTTGCTTAGGTGTCGCTATATCATGGATCTTGCATAGAATGACATTGACAGAGGGTTGTTTCCTGATGGATCCAATGTCAGAGCTTTTTTGGAGAACATCATGGTGGAGGCTTGGGGTGTCGTATCATACAGGAGGCAGCAGAGGGACACCTCAAGGGCAACATGCCGACTCATCATCCGCCGAACCGAGTAGTTTATGTTAGTGATACACTAGAATTTTGATTTAAATTTTTTGATTTTGTATTGTATCGTATTTGTATTACTCTTTGTATTACCTGGATTATATTGATGTGCATTTTGAATAGTACTTTTGGTCTTTTGTTCAATTTCTAATTTGTATAATTTTGAATAATACTTTTGGTCTTTTGTTCAATTTCTAATTTGTATAATTTTCTCAATTATTGCTTTTGTTCATGTCCCTGCTACTATCATACTCTAGAACCGAAAATATATATGATTTTAACACAAATATTTAAAAATATGGCGCGCTTCAAAAGTATACTTTTGTTGAATATAATTGACTACCATATGGTGGCGTAAGAAATTTCTTAAATATTTTTGTATTCGACCCGGATCATACATATGTAAAAAAAGTTCATTCAAAAAGCTACTATTTCTAATTTGATGAAAAAATTGTTGTAACAAAGTATTATATTAAAAAATAATATAGTGAAAATAAAAAGTAATAATGTATTATTTTTTATAACATGAACAGTATTAAATTATTGTTATTTTTATATAAAATATCCTATATATAAAATATATTTATAAAATTTAAATATATTATAAATTGTCTAAATGATAATATTGATAAATAATAATATAATAACAATTAACAAATACTAATTTATTAAAAAAATTGTTTATTTTATATATATATATATATATATATATATATATATATATATATATATATATATATATATATATATATCCAGAATGTTCGCTTGTTGGGAAAACACGAATCTTGGTCTTTTCTTTTCTAATTTGAGAAAATCAAGATCGGAAGAAATGCGCGAGACGTGAACATGGAAACGGAAATACGCAAAGAGAAGCCCGTTGTGGAAGACGAAAGTCGCGAAGAAAGTCGCGAAGACGAGAACATAGAAACGGAATGGGAAGAGAAGACCGAATCGATGGAAGACGAAAACATGGAAACGCGCGAAGAAAAGACCGAATCGGTGGAATATGAAAGTCGCAAAGACGAGAAGACGGAAATGCGCGAAGAGAAGACCGGATCGGTGGAATATGAAAGGCGCGAAGACGAGGTGGTCGTCATCTTCAAAATCCTAGAAGGTTTGTTGTTAAAGACGGATGTATCAGAAGTTATGCTTCATCTATTGGAGAAACTTCAACACGTCTTTTCAAATTCAAACTGGATTGGTGATGTTGTTGCCGCTGCGCCTACTGCACCATTGCAGTAGAATGCACATTGAAGTATCTTGAACTTGGCGGCAAAAATTCCAGTTATCTAGAAGCTGTCAATAGTGTGAGGATGATTAGGGTAGGGAAAATGGTAACCGATGGTCGTAGCTTACTGCTTTCTGATGAACTCAAAGGATGGAAATCCGAGATCGAGAGTTCAATTTCAAATGCGAGTGTATTAGAGAAGCTTGCTTCTGTCACAGGTACTACACGTAGTGTAGCAATTCAGAATTTGCAAGTGCGTTTATCTGAATTGAATCAATCAGATGTAGAGATTGTGACTCCTACTCCTAAGGTAACTTCGAATGTTTTTTAAGCTTTTATCTCCTTTCTATGGATGCATGTTTTTTAACAACCTTTAAACATTCCTTTTATGTAGCTGGATGATTCCATAGGTGGCTTGACAGGAGAAGCCTCTTTACATTCATTTTTCTTTGACATGTTGAGTCCAAAGAGAGTCATTGTTTCTCCTTTAAAACCGTATGAAGAACAGTCAACCAAGAGGAGAAGAAGAGCTAGGACTACAGTTTCTCCTCTGAAAACTTCTAAAGCCAATACAGTCAAGAAAAGGAGAAAAGCTGAAAGATAGAGTAAATTGGATGAAGAAAAAGGAGAAAAGCTGAAATATAGAGTAAATTGGATGAAGAAGTTCAAACAAGAGCAGTAAGCGAGCATGGGGAGGGAAATTGGAAAGATATTTAGAAGAGCACCACATTTGAAATGAAAAGAACCACGGTATGTTTAATCATCCACGGTGGTTGGAAAGATTTTACGCTCTTTAACGGAGAAGTTTAACTATATTGTTTGTTCTATTGAAGAGTCAAAGGATATCGATGATCTTTCTATCGATGAGTTACAAAGCTCCTTAATAGTGCATGAACAGAAGTTCCAAAGACGCAGTGGCGAAGAACAAGCTTTGAAAGTTACATATGAAGGAGGAAGAGGCGTGGTCGAGCTGGTTACAGAGGAAGGGCAAGAGGTAGAGGTCGAACGAATTTCAACAAGGCGACTATTGAGTGTTACCAATGTCATCGACTTGGACATTTTCGTTATGAATGTCCTCGCAACAATGAAGCTAATTATGCAGAATTTGATGAAGAAACGGAAATGCTTTTGATGTCTTCTGAGGAGTTGTATGAAGCTAAAAGACAAGATGCATGGTTCCTTGATTCAGGATGTTCCAATCATATGTGCGGTGATCGAACTATGTTCAATGAACTTGATGAAAAATTCCGACATTCGTAAAATTGGGAAACAACACTAAGATGGATGTGATGGGAAAGGAAGTGTGAAATTATGCTAAATGGAATGAACCTTGTTATTCTTGAAGTATACTTTATTCGAATTGAAAAATAATCTCTTAAGTATATGGCGGTTGCAAGAAAAGAATTTGGAGATTTTGATCAAGGGAGGAAGTTGCAAGATATTTCATCCAGAGAAGGGCTTGATTATTCAAACCAGCATGAGTGCCAATAGGATGTTTATCTTGCTGCCCCAAACTCAATCCTCTTCACTAGCACAATCTGATCAGTGTTTTCACACTAAAGCTCAAGAATTGTCGCATCTCTGGCACCGAAGGTATGGACATCTAAGTTATAAAGGCTTGAAAACTTTGTTGTACAAAAACATGGTTCGTGGACTTCCTCAACTCTCCATCTCCACTGTGACATGCACTGATTACATCAACGGAAAGCAACATCGTGACTCTATTCCAAGGAAGAGTAATTGGAGAGCAACACAAAAGTTAGAACTCATTCATTCAGACATTTGTGGTCCTATCAAACATTTGTGGTCCTATCAATCCCATATCTAACAGCAACAAAAGGTACATCCTATTATTCATTGATGATTATAGTAGAAAAGCATGGGTGTATTTCTTGGTAGAAAAGTCTGAGGCTTTAAATTCTTTTAAATGCTTTAAAATCATGGTTGAGAAGGAATTAAGAGGCAATTAACCACTGCTTATACTCCGCAACAGAACGATGTCGCTGAGAGGAAAAACAGAATTGTTATGAACATGGTTCGTTCCATGCTATCTGATAAAAACATTCCAAAACCTTCGGCGGAGTAAAATTGGACTATTTTTGTTCTAAACAGTGTCCTACTTTTGCGGTCAAGGATGTAACGCCGAGGAGCCCAGGTGGAATAAAACCGTCGGTTGACCACTTTGGTATTTGGGTGCATAGCACACGCTCATGTTCCGAATCAAGGAGGACTAAACTTAACAATAGAAGTATTACATGTGTTTTGCTAGGAGTTAGTGAAGAATCAAAAGGATATAAATTGTTTGATCCGTTGCCAAAAGGTTGTCGTAAGTAGAGATATTGTCTTTGAGGAGGAAAAGAAATGGGATTGGAATGAAAACAAACAAGACTAGATTTAGAGTGGGAAGAAATGGCGAGTGAAAATGAGAGTGAAGCAAATATTGACAGGAGATTGGTGAAACCCGTGACGAGGAGTTGGAGAAATTGTGAATGATGATAGTGATGGTGAAGAGAGAGGCGACCTCCTACATGGATGAATGATTATGTTAGTGGCGAAGGTTTGTCCGACGATGAAGCCCACTTGGATTTAATGGTGTCAACCGATCCATTAAGTTTCGAGGAAGCCGTGAAGGGTAAAATTGGAAATTGGCCATGGATAATGAAATTAAATCCATTGAAAAGAATCTTACATGGACACTCATTGAACCACTGTTGGTGCCAAAATAATTGGAGTAAAATGGATTTACAAAACCAAATACAATGAACATGGAAAAATTGACAAGTACAAAATTTGGTTTGGTTGCGAAAAGGTATTCTCAAATGCATGGAGTGGACTACACGAAGTTTATGCACCAGTGGCAAGGATGGATACAGTGAGAATGATTGTTGCTATAGCGGCATATAAGAATTGGCGATTTTTCAATTTGGATGTCAAGTCGGCTTTCCTCCATGGTGAGTCGTGAAGATGTTTATGTGGAACAACCAAGAGGATATGAAAAGAGGCGGTGAGCATCTTGTTTACAAATTACACAAAGCTTTGTATGGATTAAAACAAGCACCACGAGCTTGATTTAGTCGAATCGAGCACATTTCATTGGTGAAGGATTTCGAGATGTGATAGTGAGCAAACATTATTCACAAAGAGAAGCAAAGAAGGAAAAATTATAATTGTAAGTGTTTATGTTGACGATTTGATTTTTACCGAATGATGATGTCGAATTTAAAAGCTCTATGTTAAGAGAGTTTGATATGTCAGACTTGGGTAAGATGAGGTTTTTTCTTGGAATAGAGGTGTTACAATAGTCTGATGGTATATATATGTCAAAAGAAATATGCATTAGAAGTTTTGCATAGGTTTGGCATGATGGAAAGCAACTCAGTGGGTAGTCCAATGGTTCCAAGATTTAAAGTAAGTAAAGATGGAGATGGAAAAACTATTGATGAAACATACTACAAGCAATTGGTGGGAAGCTTAATGTACCTCATTGCCACAAGACCTGACCTCATGTTTGTTACTTGTCTCATAAGTAGATATATGGCTAAACCAGTGCATATTCATCTACTATTGGCTAAGAGAGCACTTCGATATTTAAAAGGGACTGTGAATTATGGACTTCATTATAAGAAAGGAGGAGATGGTGAGTTGTTAGCGTTTACAGATAGCGACTATGCCGGAGATGTGGATGATAGGAAGAGTAGATCGGTTATGTGTTTTAATGAGCTCGCTGTTTCTTGGTGTTCAAAAAACCCTATTGTGACTTTGTCAACGACGAGCCGAGTTGTGGTGCCACAACATGTGTTTGTCAAGGAATCGGATGAAAAGAATTTTAGAGTCTTGGGACATTCTCATGGAGATGGTATAACTATAATGTGTGACAATAGTTCAACCATCAAGTGTCTAAAAATCCGTTATGCATGGTCGCAGCAAGCATATTGATGTGAGATTTCATTTCTTAAGGAATCTTACTAAAGAGGGCACAATTGAACTAGTTCATTGTGGGACTGAAGATCAAGTAGCAGACATAATGACCAAACCATTGAAAGGAAGATGCTGGGTGTATGTGAAATTCCTGACATAAACTAGTTGTTGTACAGCATTTAGTTTAAGGGAGGGAATGAAAGAGTTACCGGTAAAATGGGATTCTGAAGAAAAAAAAAGGATGGTTTTGTCTTAAACCTGTTGTTTTTTGTTTTTTGGTACTACAGGTGCAAAAGTTACTCAATAGAAAAAACAAATTGTAAGCTATACAATAAAATTTGATAGTCAGGTGTTGCTCTTCACATGTCTGCTATACAATTAAGTTTGATAGAGTCTAAGATGTTTGAGATGGAACTGCATCTTGTTGTTGACGCCTTTTCAACATGTTTCTCCATTTGTCCTTCAAGTCAACCTAATAAAAAAGCAAAAATTATTTGACATTTTGTAACCAGTTCCAAACAGTTGCTTTCCTAATTTCATATTAAAAATATCAATTCATTATGTATAAACAATATTATGCATAAGGATCACTTAAGTCATTAAATTTATTCTAATCTTACACAAGGAGGCAGAGACAATATATGGTTAATTCTGTTTGTCAGGATCACTCAAGAGGCAATTATATTCTAATCTTACCACAAGTATTATGGGAAGGAAGGTACCAACTACAATATTTTAAAGTTTTTTGAGAAAATTGTTAGTTCCTAGTCCTACTGTACTGATTTGAAAGTTGTTTGGGAAGATTTTGAAACTTTACGCCATCTAAATATTCTATGAAATTCAAAGTGATAATAAGGAATACATAATTTGTTTTTTGAGAGGTCTGATCAATTTAATACACTAAAAACTCGATATTGAGGATGGAACCCTTGTCTTCCATTAGCAAAGTTTTTTCACTGACTTTACTACAACAAGAAAGACATTACTACAACAAGAAAGACAGCTCAATGACTGCATTTTAGGTGAAGTACTTACGGCTCTCATGGCACATTCTTAACTAAGAGGAAATTCCAACAATGCAGCCAAAGTTTTTCTCTTAGTTAAGAATGTTGCCATGTGAATGGGTGCTTCACCTGGAATGCAAATCTTTCATGTTGTAGTAATGTCTTAGTAAAGTCGGGAACTGCTAATGGAAGGCAAGGGTTCCATCCTCAATATCGAGTTTTTAGTGTATTAAATTGATCAGACCTCTCAAAAACAAATTATGTATTCCTTATTATCACTTTGAATTTCATAGAATTTAGGGCACCACAAGTGCAAGAAGGGACATGGCGTAAAGTTTCAAAATCATTCCAAACAACTTTCAAATCAGTATAGTAGGACTAGGAACTAACCGTTTTCTCACATAAAACTTTAAAATATTGTAGTTGGTAACTTCCTTCCCATAATACTTGTGGTATTTTAGTGAAATTGAATAATATGATCTGCCTCCTTGTGTAAGATTAGAATAAATTTAATTACTTAAGTAATCCTTATGCATAATATTGTTTATACATAATGAATTGATATTTTTAATATGAAATTAGGAAAGCAACTGTTTGGAACTGGTTACAAAAGATCAAATATTTAGGTTGACTTGAAGGACAAATGGAGAAACATGTTGAAAAGGCGTCAACAACAAGATGCAGTTTCATCTCAAACATCTTAGACTCTATCAAACTTAATTGTATAGCAGACATCCCATTTTACCACTTGCATCAACATCCTTTTACATTTTTTAACAAATAACCACATCACAAAAAAAAATTCATAAACAATTTTCATGTTTTAGTTGGCCTCTTCAATGTAGCTACATATTACTCAAAGAAGATATTTACAGGTAGTCTTTATGGATTGTAACTAGTCGTAGATGTAATGCCCAAAAATTTAATTAATTTTTTTATTAAATTATAACTGAATTAATTAAGTGAATTATCGGAAGTTGAAATTAATTTAGTGATGAATTAATTTTTGTAGATTAATGATTATTTTATTTGGGCCCATTGAGTGTTAGAAGTAGTAGAAAAAGAGGTGTAGAATTAAGCCCATTAAGACAAGGTTAATTGAATTATTAGTATATTATAAAAAGGAAGTAAGGGCATGAGAATTAGGTTTTTCACATAGAAAGCATAACAGGAGAAAGGAATTGGAAGCACAAGGGTTTAGAAGGAGAGAATACAAGAAGTGCAAGCCGGAATCGAAAATTAGGAATTCGATAGGAGTTAGATTTTCAACAGATCTTGTTCAGATTTCATTAGATTTTCTTCAAATTTATTTTCCCTTCAAATTTCAACATATTTTCTTAAAAGTTTTGTTCAGTTCAAATTTTATTAGATTCCTTTCATATTTCATTAGTTTCTTCAAATTTGAAGAAAAATCAAGTGACTATTAAAAAGTAGAGTACAAAACTTTAATTTACTTAATATAAATAAAATTGTGTTTATGACTTTTATGTTCCAATTTCTATGGTTTCATTAATTACAGTAAGCAACACAAATATTATAGTAAAACTAAAAACGTAGTGATTGATTTATTTATGTGTCAATCCTTTAATGCAAGGCCACTACTAAACATTCTCATTCTGCAGATTCTACTGTAAATCAAATTCTACTTCAAACATAACCAAATCATGCATAATCCAATTTCACTTAAAATTCATACCAATAATTCTGTTTGTTGTGGGTATTACAGAGGTTACTATTCAACATCAAGCACCACCATCCAAAATAAACACAACATACAAAAAAAATTGATGTTCAATTTCATGTCAAAGTTCTAAGTCCATGCATCAAAATTGAACACCAACAAAATTAAGTAATTGTTACATTATGAAAGATACATAAAGAACTTTATGCTTGTTTCTAGTACGAAACGGACACATAAAGAACTTTATGCATACGGGGAAGTTTCTAGTACGAAACGGACACATAAAGTTCTTTATTTAGAAGAAGCTGAGTCAACAGAGAAGATAACCTCTACATACCACGATTCTGATCTAATTTGTCTAGATTTTCTTGTCCAAACTAATTCTGATAAATTATTGAATCATTTTTTTGTATGTTGAAAACTTCTGTAGAGAATTCAATTGAAAGTTGCTCGGTAGATCAATGCAAATCTGTCTGATGTGTTTCCTTACGCTTGTTTTAATTGTATAAATATATCTACTCATTCCTAATGTTACCAATCATTGTTTCACTTATTAGTGCAAGGGTTCACATTCCAAGATTTATGTTCTTATTTATTACAATAACATGATTTATGTTCTTTTCTCCTCTATATATTACTTGTTATTTGATATGTTTTTCAGGTTGAGAGTATTTTGCGTGTTTTTTATCTTAAATTCACAACATTTTGTAGTACGATGAGGAGCCATCCAAACCCCATTATCAAAGGCAAAATTAATTTTGTCCTGATGATGGTTCCATTACTCCATCAACATACAATACAAAGTTAGTTCTTGAGCCCAAATTGAAATATATATTTCATTTAAATTTGAGTGAGTTGTTACTCATGTGCTAACATAAATTTGTAGGATATTTCAGATGATTTGCGTACGGAATTTGAGACAATCATTTCGCATTATGGTTTGTTGAAGGAAATATTCTCTTTCACGTTTGAAGAGAATTTTGGGTCAGCGAGTGGTTTTAAGGCTCAAGTTGGAGTTAGATGGAGTTATGGAAAACTCTTCCACATCATCTCAATGTGTAACTTGTATTGGGATGATATTTTAAATTACTTTTGTCCTAATTAATTTTTTATGCTGATTTTGTTTGAGTTGATAAAACGCATGCTTTGTTTTTGCAGGATTTGCTTCTGGGCATGGATAAATGAATCTGGAAACCAGATGCTGACCCACTTATATCAAACGGGTCAGCTGCACCCCGCCCCCTCAAACTTTATGAATGTATCTTTCATAATGTAACAATTACTTAATTTTGTTGGTGTTCAATTTTGATGCATGGACTTAGAACTTTGACATCAAATTGAACATCAATTATTTTTGTATGTTATGTTTATTTTGGATGGTGGTGCTTGATGTTGAATAGTAACCTCTGTAATACCCACAACAAACAGAATTATTGGTATAAATTTTAAGTGAAATTGGATTATGCATGATTTGGTTATGTTTGAAGTAGAATTTGATTTACAGTAGAATCTGTAGAATGAGAATGCTTACTAGTGGCCTTACATTAAAGGATTGACACATAAATAAATCAATCACTACGTTTTTAGTTTTACTATAATATTTGTGTTGCTTACTGTAATTAATCAAACCATAGAAATTGGAACATAAATGTCATAAACACAATTTTCTTTTTAATAGTCACTTGATTTTGTTGAAGCCAACATGTATGTATGCCATCAATATCTCCTCCATCAGGTTTTCTTCAAATTTCATCAGATTTTCTTATGATTTCATCAATTTTTCTTCAAATTTCATCATATTTTCTTCATATTAATGTTCAATTCAATTTCATTAGATTTCCTTCATGTTAATGTTCACTTCAATTTCATAAGATTTTGTTCAGATTTCATTAGATTTTTTTCAGATTTATGTTCACTTCAAACTTCATCATTTTGTCTTTAGATTTATATTCACCTCAAATTTTATCAGACTTCTTTCATATTTCCTTAAAGTTTCTTCAAATATATGTTCACTTCAAATTTCATCAGATTTATGTTCTATTTAAATTTCATTATATTTTCTTAATATTTATATTCAATTCAAATTTCTTCAGACTTCTTAAGATTTATGTTCACTTCAGATTCATTCATCAAATTTTCTTCAAATTTATATTTACTTCAAATTTCATCAGGTTTTCTTCAAATTTCAACCTATTTTCTTAAGATTTATATTCATTTCAAATTTCATCATATTTTATTAAGATTTATATTTACTTCAAATATCATCTGATTGTCTTAAAATTTATGTTCACTTCGTATTTCTTCAAATTTTCTTAAGATTTATGTTCACTTCAAATTTCTTCAGATCTCTTAAGATTAATGTTCACTTCAAATTTCAACTTTGGCATCATAGCATTCTCATCTTCCAATTTCAGTTCATCATCTCATATGAACAAACTACAAGTTTCACCAGTCCACCCAATTTGGACATCTTCAAAAAAGTTTTCATTTATTTTGCCCCATCTCATTAACTTCTAAATTATCATCTTATCAGTTATGGTTTTACCTTATCCCTTTATGATATGGCCGAGTTTCTGAACCTTCGACACATTCTACAACTTTTTTCGTCTTCTCCCTTCGACAATAACTCGTATTGTCGATGCAAGATTTGTAACTTGACAACCTTGACTTTTTCACCTAATTCGTAGTACTTCACCACAATATCTCATGCCTCCTTCTTATCCTGCCATCTGAATGCAAGAAGAAGCCTTGCAATATTTCTACTTGACTTTGTTATGGGCTTTTTCTTCGCCTGTTGCATTTGCAGCCAACGCAGGAACGCCGTCGATAACCACTTATAGGATTTCATGGAAGTCAAACAAGGATTGCATCTGTTTTTTCCATCGGATCCAATTTTTTACGTAAAGCATTGGAAGAGAATTCAGAATACCCTTATCACTAGCCATCTTCGCAACAGTTGATTCACTTTTCCTAGAAACACGACATCTGATGTAAAATTCTTGAAAACTCGATCAAGAACAATAACCGGAAGCTCTGTATACCAATATGTTGGAATGAATTACTATGAACATTAATACAAAATTGAAGATTTTGCACCTTTCTAAGAGGCACGCCATTTATCTCCCTAAAACCTTAAGATGATAGGTGACAAGGTTCTTATACTTGCATTATTATTCTAACAAAGGCATCGTACAAAAAATACATACTAAAATGGACAGGATGAACTAAATTTTTTATGTTAACAAGCATACCATAATTTGTGTTCGTATCAAACTCAAACATTTCACAAATATTATTTTAGGAATTGGAAAGAGGATTTTTGGAATAAATGTAGGCTTAGTTGCAATGGTACCAATATCTTTATACCATAATTTGTGTTCGTATCAAACTCAAACATTTCACAAATATTATTTTAGGAATTGGAAAAAGGATTTTTGGAATAAATGTAGGCTTAGTTGCAATGGTACCAATATCTTGGAGCAATTTAAGAGTGTACTTTCTTTGGCATAGATGGATGTCTTTCTTAGATTTAGCAATTACCTAACCAAGCCAATAGTGCAACTCTTAAATTATTTTATTTGAAATGTTGTTGCAGTTTGATAGGCGATATAGCCATTCAAGTTTGCCTTATGATACAGCATTTCATTTGCCTAAAGATCAATTTCAACTAACAAAGATAAGTTTTATTTTTCAACAACAAAAGTACATAAATAATAATACGAAACAAGATGGAAAAATGGGGTCGAGAAACAAGATGGAAAAATGGGGTCGGTAGTCGGTACCTGAATAGATATGTCACTTTGCCCTCCTTGAACTCCATCAAGCGGTTGGTGAATCATTATCCTTCAGAAATGACAAAGAGATAATGTTAGATGAAGCTTTTTTTCTCTTATTGAAGAAACGGAAATACGAAGAAAAAAAACTAAAAATTAGGGAAATGAAAAACCCCAAAAAAATGAAAAATGAGGATAAGGCAGTATCGCAGGTTAAGGGAATCATTACCTCTGGTCCCTGAGCATAGGATAAAAGCACCCATACTGCACACGGAAAAGGCGAAAAATTATTAAGCATGCAACAAACTATCAATTAATTTCAGTGCCACAATATCAATGCTATCAAGAAATTTATATTGCAGGAACCATGTCCTACACATATCCTCATAAGAGCATCAGGAAGGGTCTTAAGATGATAAATGACTGATATATTCATTCTACTAGCATTCAACTGGAATTTGTAACAAGTTCTACTGGTACATAAACAAGATCGAGAGTCGTTACATTCAAATGACAGCTTTTACAGGTGGTAACTTTGAGAAATAAAGTGATCTTGCACAGAATAAGAACAAAAGCTTACCTTGCTGCTAATCCAACACGAACAGTGGACACATCAGGTCAAATGTGTCTAATAGTATCAAATATTGCCATACCTAACAAAAAAGAAGTATTCTGTCATTTAAATAATATAATAGATTTTCTCTTTCTAAACGCAAAGAAGAATTACAAAAACTATGTATTACCCGCTGTAACTGATCCTCCTGGAGAATTCACGTACATGACAATATCCTGAACGATATATCACAAGATTAGGTAGTTAATTAACAGCTTGTATTACAGAAAATTGACTTTAAGAAATACTTGGAAACAAAATACAAGAGTTGAATGTCATCCTCGAGAAATGATAAGGGGATTGGTTTGCACGAACAAAGACATATAAAGATAAACCATCAGCTTTGTAATAACAAAAATATAAAGAACGAACCTTGTTAGGATCCACAGCATCAAGGTAAAGAAGCTGAGTAACTATTAGGTTGGCCATGCCATCATCAACCGGCCCTCCACAACGTATAACTCTCTAAATACCAAAACATATTATTAATAACTGAAATACTAAAAGAGCAGTTTCATACCCAAAGCTGCTTATAAAAACAAGAAAGACCTACATATTGAAAAAGTTGAGTGAAACACTCTGGCAACGCTCGTGCACCATTGGCGAGGGTCCCTGTCCCTGTCCTTGTGCATGTACGGGGATATAAGGGGAAGACGGAACTTCCAAATCTTCCCTTCAAAAACACTGAAAAGCAAGTCAATTTATAAGACAATTAAAAACCTAATGTTTGATTGTGAAGTGGTAAATTGATTTTGAACGATATAGTAGCCTCTGCAAAAGCATCCAATCCAAAAGTGAAATCAAAGATACACAAAGTAAAAAGCCTAAGAAATATTAACAAGAGAAGTAAAAACACCTGATGGACCAAAGATGAGCTAGTACCACTAAAGAATTGCTAAATGGAGCTAAATATTTTATAGCACTACTGATTTGGTTCAATTGCTGGATCGAATTTATCATTGAATTGGTGTGAATCGGTAAAAATTGATGTAAACCGCTAAAATCAGAAAAATCAACGGTTTTTCTAAACCGTTAGTTCAATTGCATTTTTTTTTAAAAAAATCAAAACGATGCCGTTTTGATTATTTTAAAAAATAAATAAAATAAAGTAATGATATCATTGAAGTGGAAGATGTTGCATATGTGGTTGATTTTTATGCAGATGGTTTTGATATTGAAGAAAGAGATCTCAACATTGAAATAAATTTTTTTTTCTTGAAACTAAATATAGTAGACAATTGAGTTACTTTGTTATAAACTATTCAATTAAATTATGTTACAATTAGACTTTGTTTGCAATTAAACTTTAAAGTTTTTAGTATTATTTTGTTATATGTGATACTTATGTTTAAAATTTGAATTTAAATTATGAACTTGTGAATTTATTTATGATATGATATTCTTAAAAAAATTAAGTGTTAATTATATTTTGTAGAAATTGAATTATTGGTTCGATAAGTTTTATATTTATATAGTCTTGTTATAATGACTAGTCTATTCAACTGAGTTATTTGATTCAATTCGGTTTAGTCATGTGGTTCGACCAATGACTCAGTGGTTTGACCAATAAACCAACGACCTGATACACTGGTTTGATACTCGGTTCGGTTTTTAAAACATTGGCAGCAATAAAGTGTAAACTTCTGATACAGGGCCTCCGAAAAATTGGGGTCTGATTTTTAATTTATCGGGCCTGAAAATTGTTAACTTAAAATAAATATATACACACACTGGTTTATCACAACAAGTAATGGTTTATCACAACAAGTAATTGTAGTAGCTCAACGGCTAAGTGTTTTCTTATGTGAAGCATAGTTTCCTGGTTCGATTTCTATTTTTCATCAGTTAAGTAAATGTTGTTCAATTGTATTGTTTTTTTTTTATTAATTTTTGTTATTTCATTTAATATTCTAGCATAAGTCAATATTCTTAAAGTTTCCATAATTTTTCTAACTAATTGAACTTCTTTCATGCTAAAATATCAACTATAATAAATTTTTAAAACCTTTAACATAATTTCTCAATTTTTTTAGGATATCATAATTTTAAAAATATAAACTATCCGTACGAATTGAATTGACACATGATTATTGTTGATCTATTTACAAAAATCAAATTTCTATAAGTCATATAAGTCAAATTTCTTTTGAGATATTTACGGATCATTTCTATAGGGCCTTCAATTGAAAATGTCTTTTTTGCCTATTAGAGTTTGTTGTTTTCGACAGAATTTTGTATGGTCTTTGACAAAAAATTGTTTTCGGTTAGCACATTCTTATAATTTCTCTTAGTTATTTTTATTCATGAGTCAATCCAATATATGTCTCTTGTAAAATTTCGTACTATATTGAGAATAAGGTCTCTAAATATTTATTAGAAATTCAATTTTAAAATTAGAATAGCGCCTCGAAATTATTTGAGACGGACCTGGTGGTAAGCTTAGCTACTGGAGAAATTTTGTCTAGAAAATCAACATGTGCTTGTTAAATGAAGCCTTGAGCAACTAGGCGAGCCTTGTATCTATCTAGAGATCCAGTGTATCTATCTAGAGATCCATCAGTTTGATATTTGACCTTGTATATTCACCTACATCCAACTGATTTATTCCCTTTTGGAAATTGTTGGACATAACAAATGTTATTTGCCTCTAAAGCACCAATCTCCTTTGCCGTTGCATTTATCCATTCAACACTAGACACAGACTATTGATAAAAAGAAGGTTCAAAAATGGTGGAAATCTGACAATGAACTTTTGGTGTAAGGTTGAAGTTTGCTCTAACACAGGTGATTATGGATATGGTATTTTGCATGACATTGAAAATCCTATATGTAAGATGGAGGTTTGTGTGCTCTTGAGTTTCTAAAGGTAGCCATTTTTAACATTTCACACCCAGGGATAGCCAAGTAGCACACAAAGTATAATACGTGGTGTAAATTTGGATCTATACGCAGGAATTAGGATACAAAATACATAACCCAAAAATACTTAAAGAAACATAGACAGAAAGTTTGCCAAATAACAATTCATAAGAGGGTTTGTTATCTAAGTCAAAAGAATAGGTCATATTTATCAAGTAAGTTGATATGTTAATGCAGTCACCAAATGAATTGTAAATAACTTTGGATTGGAACAATAAATCTCTGGCCACATTCAAAAGATAGTGGATTTTTTTACCACCCTATGTTCTTATTAGTCACTCTTGTGAAATTCCATTTTTGTCTTTGGAAAACCGGAAATAAACTTCCGGTTAGCACCCTATATCATACAAATCACGTTGAAAAGGGTTGGGTATAAACCGGAAGTATATTTCTGGTTTTAAACTCTATAATATTTCAATAAAGCGTGTATGTGAGACCAAATTTAAAATTAATTTGAAACCGGAAATATATTTCCGATTTTCACCCGAATATTTCAAAATATGGTGCGTACCGGAAGTATATTTCCGATTTCCATAGACATTTTTGTTAGAATCAAATGCTGGAAAACTTACTTAATTAAATAAGAAAAGGCCAATAAATAGGCTTACACAATATCACACGATCTCCCTAACTGCCCATTATAGGTGGAGCAGTTTATTCCTTCCTAAAATCTAGGTACTGACTTTGAGTGAAACAATAAAATAGCTAACATTGTGACACATTCTAATGTGCTGCAATACTTAATTTAATTAAAATAAATATCAAAATATTAATCTTAACATCTCCTCCTAAACTGAACAGTCCAATTCAATTTAACTTTGGTGCATCACATACTCCTAGCTTCTTTCTAAGTCCCTGGAAGGTTCTTGTGTCGAGTGGCTTAGTAAATATATCTGCAACCTGCTGCGTGCTACAAAACTTTAAGCGAACAGCTCCTTCATTCACCACTCACGTAGGAAGTGGAACCTTACATCGATGTGTTTGCTTTTGTCGTGCATCACGGATTTTTGATAGCTTGATTGTTGAGTTGTTAACACGAAAATTACTGGGTTCTGCTTCCTTCATAGCCAATTTTGCCCAACACTCTTTTCATCCATATTAAGACAAGAGCAAGTGCTGGCACAAATTCTTCAATTGTACTTAGAGTAACAATTGGTTGTTTCTTGGAGGACCATGCCACTCTTGCATCACTAAGAATGAAGGTATACCGGATGTACTTTTTATATCCTCCACACATCCAGGTAATCACCGCCGGTGAATCCTACTAGCTCTGTTTCCTTCTTTCCGTAAAAGAGCTCATATTCAATAGTCCCTTGCAAATACCTTAAAATTCTTTTGGCTCTGCAAAGTGAAGTTCGATTGGCATAGACATGTATCGCTAATCGGACTAACATACATTACATCGGTGGGTCATCACATACATCATACTTCCCACAAGTTGCTTATAGAGTGTGATATTTACCTTCACACCTTCTTCATCTTTGTGAATCTTAAACCCGGACAATAGGATTTAAGACTGAGTTGCTTTCCTCCATTCTGAATTTTGTTAGTAACTCTTTCACATACTTTCTTTGACACATGAAAATTCCACTATCAAGCTACAACACCTCAATTCTCAGGAAGTATTTCATTCTTCCCAAATCAGTCATTTCGAACTCTTTGATCATGGATTCTTTAAACTCATTCATCATAGTTTAATCATTACCAGTGTAGCTTAAATCATCAACATACAAGCTAATAATTAGGCATTTACCTTGTGTGTTGAATTTTGTGAAGAGTGTTTGCTCGCTGACATCCTTTACAAATCCCATCTTCTAAAAGTAAGTATCTATCCTACTGAACCATGCACGTGGTGCCTGCTTCAATCTATATAGGGCCTTACGAAGCTTGTACACTTTTCTTTCAGCACCCTTGATTTCATACCCTCTTGGTTGGTCTACGTACACTTCTTCGGAGAGTTCTCTTTGCAAGAAAGCTGACTTTACATCTAACTGATAGATTATCCAACTTTTCTGAGCTGCCAATGCTAAAATCATCCTCACAGTATCCATCCGAGCGACTGGTGCATATACTTCCTCATAATCAATTCCGTGCTCTTGTGCATATCCTTTTGCAACTAGCCGAGCTTTGTACATTTCAACTTCTCCATATTGATTCAATTTAGTCTTATAAACCCATTTTACTCCTATACTTTTGGCTCCCTCTGGTAGATTAGTGAGAAACCATGATTCATTCTTCTCAATGGATTGAATTTCTGAATTCATAGCATTTCCCCATTCTTGGCTCTTAGCAGCTTCTTCATAGCTAATAGGATCACATTCTATGAATAAGGCTAAATGTGAAGTGTGATCTTGACTTGCTTGATTTGACTTCATCATTGGTAATTTCACTTCATTATTGACATTATAGTCTCTCATCCACACTGGTCTCCTTCGATCGACTGTCCTTGACACTCTCCTTCCCTTGTATTTGAGGCTTGGAGATGACGACCGCGCCATAGTGTTTTCTCTATCACTTCCTCTTCATCTATGCTTGTTTTATCTTTTTGGTGGGGTTCTATAATAACATCGAATCTTCATTGGTAACATCTTGAGTCTCAATTTCTCCTTCATTTATGTCATTTCCCGTCTAGATCAAGGCTTATCAAGTTGTCATAGCTCTTATCCGGCTACACTTTTCTCTTCTTCAAACACAACATCCCGACTAACAATGACTTTGTTGCTTATGGGATCGAATAGTCTGCCTTTTGAACAAACCCCAAACAGTACACAACTTCTGCTCTTATTCTCTAGTTTAGTGCGTTTGGCGTCAGGTATATGTACATGTCCTATACAACCAAACACCCTAAAATGATCTACAGATGGCTTTATCCCACTCCAAGCTTCCATAGGTGTCATGTCCTTCACAGAAGAAGTTGGACTTCTGTTAAGCACGTAGAAGCATGACCAGACTTCGGGCCAAAACTCTTAGGAATATCAACCATCATACTTCTTACCATGTTCATCACTGTTCTGTTCTTCTTCTCGGCTACTCCGTTTTGTTGCGGTGTGTAATTTGTGGTTAGTTGTCTCTTGATTCCATTATCTTTACAATAATCATTGAAAGCACTTGATGTAAATTCTCCTCCCCAATCTGTTCTTAACCACTTAATAGACAAACTAGACTCTTTTTCAACACTACTCTTAAATTGCTTTATATGCAAGGAAATAGACCCATGCTTTCCTACTAAAGTCATCAATGAAACAAAACAAATACCTCTTTTGGCCATTTGAAGCTGGTGAAACGGGTCCGCAGATGTCAGCATGGATTAATTCCAACTTAGTTGAAGCACGCCATATGCTTTTTTTTAGAATATTTTCTCTATGTTGTTTTCCTTTCAGACAATATGTGCAAATGGAATCAGGTCCGAGAAGACACGGCATCCCTTTCACCATCTCTTTGTCCTTCAACATGCGCAATCCTGTGAAACCGAGATGGCCAAACCTCCGATGCCAAAGTTGTACGAATCTTGGGTTGTGGATGCAGACAAACTTCTTTGTGTCCTTGTCGAATACTTATCGAGAGCACAACGAACATACGATTGGAGGTCATGTTGCTCAAAGGATGAGGCCCTTTGTTGAGTGATAAATGCATTTATTATCCTTCATCACCACTGTTAATCCTTTTTCTTGCGGTGTCCAAGGCTAAGAAGATTATTCCTTAGTTCGGAACATAGAAGACATCTGAACAAGATAGCTAATGCCTCAAAGTATAGCTGACGGTACTTACCAACCACATTTAATATATGATTCCCACCGCTTTGTTCTTTGAAATCCATCTTCCAACCGATTAAATAATGACGGGTCTCCACATGTGATTCTTGCATCCCGAATCTAGAAACCACACATCGGTTTGCTTTGCCCAATGATTCATGATAAGCCATGAGCAACATCTCCTCAATTTCTTCAATTTCGATGTAATTTGCTTGCTTAACCATATTTGGACACTCATCTGAAAGTGACCCATGATGGCACTTATAACATTCAATGGTTGCCTTGCTATAGGGTTGTCGGCCTCTGCCTCCTCGCCCTTCCTCCTCCGAAGCTCCGCTGCCTCGTCCTCTTCCACCATTGTTCTCACCGTATGCCACCGTGAGTGCTTGCTCTTCATCTACTTCCTTCTTGAATTTCGCTCGTGCACAAGAAGGGAGCTTTGCAACTCGTCGGCGATGGCGTGCCCATATCTTTGGCTTCCTCAATGGAACACACAATATAGTTCCACTTTTCGGTGAGGGTTCTCAAAATCTTCTCGACGACCTTGACATCGGTCATATCTTCACCACAATTCCTCATATCGTTTGCAATCACCATTACCCTACCGAAGTAATCATTGATTGATTCTCCTTGCTTCATGGCAAGGATCTCAAACTCTCTGCAATCGATTGAGTTGGGCTCATTGAACTCGAACATTGCCACGGTATTTCATCTTCATTGAATCCAGTTTGTTTCGATGTTTCCTTCTTTGGGATTGTCTTGAATTGACTTGTCGGAGATTGAAACAAGTAATTCTTGGCTTTGGGTCCTTCAATTGCATCTCTTCCACCGTCTTTCTCTGCGGCGTCGGCACTTCTCCTACAACGGGTTGAACGAGGCCTGTGGTCACAATAATCCAATACTCCTTCGAACAAAGAAGGTTCTCCATGAGCATGCTCCAATGATTATAATCACCATCAAATTTAGGAAATGATGGTAGATTAAACGATCGCCGCCGGACGCCATCGCTCTTTCTCTTGATTCTTGTGAAATTTTCGCTCTTGATACGGATGTTAGAATCAAATGCTGGAAAACTTAATTAAATAAGAAAAGACCAATAAATAGGCTTACACAATATCACACGATCTCCCTAACTGCCCATTATATGTGGAGCAGTTTATTCCTTCCTAAAATCTAAGTACTTTATTCCTTCCTAAAATCTAGGTACTGACTTTGACTGAAACAATAAAATAGCTAACAATAAGCTGACACATTCTAATGTGCTGCAATACTTAATTTAATTAAAATAAATATCAAAATATTAATCTTAACAATTTTGGGGTTTTCATGGGGTGCGCCCCACCACTATGGGGTGGGTTAAGAAATCCACAAAAGATATTGGTGCTTCCTTTCTTCAACAAAATTTTATTGAGGCCCGTGGGCTCTGAGGACATGTAAACCAGTTGATTGTTCCTTGAGCATGCAAAAAAAAATAGTCAATTATAATTCTCTGAGTATTGTCACTACGAATTCCCTTGATAATTGTGTTAAACTGAGTTTTTACAAACTTAGAAAACAATTTAATCAAACATAGTCGCTTCAGACTTATGTTTCATGAAGTGAATTAATGTATACCTTGTACTATTGTATATTATAGTCAAGAAATAATGCTAACCATCACAGGTGAGTTTTTACAAACTTAGAAAACAATTTAATCAAACATAGTCGCTTCAGACTTATGTTTCATGAAGTGAATTCATGTATACCTTGTACTATTGTATATTATAGTCAAGAAATAATGCTAACCATCACAGGTGGGTTTTTGTTAAAGGACCACACATCACAATAAATTAGATCAAAAGGCAGTATTATTGTTATTAGAAATAAAAGGTAAACGGTTAAATTTTGATAGGGTTCACTAGATGAAAAATTCAATGGAAACAAATCGAGGAATTTATTATGAATAGTTTTCAATACTTGGTCATATAAATGGCCTGGCCAAGCATATGCCAAGTAGAAACAAAAACGGTGCAAACATAATTACAATTTGGTACATGAAAGGAACTTTTATAGGAATATAAACAAAGTTTAGCATATGAAGACTCAGGTTCAGTTTTGAGGAAGTAAAGGCCATGAGAAAATTCACCCATGTCAATCAGGTTCATAAACTTATTAGAAATAGACTTATATGAGCTAAACATATGTAAGGAATGGACTATATGAGATATGGCTTTTTAGTCAACTATTCAAGTAATGCTTAAAGGATATTCACTATGATGTGAGGAAGTACCGACAGTCACCTTCAGTAGTAGAGGATCCAAGAGTGGATTGACAAGCCACCTGACCCTTAATGTAAGCAATGAGTTATTGATATTGTTTGGTATTCAGTGGATTGTCATCATCAATGTTGTCCATGTGAACATCATTAATAAATTGTTGATCAACAATAAGTTTTCCCTTTCTATAACCTGGCGGATAATTATGAAGTTTGAAACATTTGTATTTGATATGATCAATAACACCATAATGAGGGTAGAGAGGTTTATCCTTCTTCCCAATATTGGATTTGGAACCATTAACATCACTTACACCATAACTATCTCCCTTGATTCTTCCTTAACTATCTTCCAAAAAATCCTTGAAAATAATAAGCAAATATATGTTACTTAAGATCATTTATATTGGTTGTTATTATTCGCCTTTTATTTTTCTCTTATTTTTATGTATTTACTTTCACTTTTGATTATTGTGTTACTTAAGATCATTTATATTGGTTGTTATTATTCTTTGTCTCGTACATTGTTATTCTTGTTTGTTTTATATTATCAAACGCGAGTAGGGTGCTCATGGACAATTTTTCTCATAAATAATTCATAACAATTTATAATATATTTGTTACAACCTAATATTAAAATCAATTGTTATTACTTGATTTATTTTTTCAAAATCGATTATAAACTGAGTATATTTATAACCAATTTTATAATTAGTTTTGAATTTTTATAATTCTTTTTTAATTGTTAATCAATTTTAAGTATTGAAATTTTATTTTTAAAATCAGAACTATTATATTAAAATAATAAAATTTTAATTTAATTATATAAAATTATTTAAAAAATCTCTCTCATGGTTGAGATAAGAATATGGATATTTTACATATCCAGATAAATTGAACACTCAAAACAACAAAAAGACCATGTTGTGATATTTGAAAGCATATGTGGATTTTGAACATTTAACTTAAGCCATGGTGCTCTCTTTACCTACAAGTCCACTCCATTTTCTTGTGCTTCTCCTTGTCTTAAGTCAGGAAACTATCAGGGATTATGACGCTGTTGAGGCTGACATGCATGCCAACATGAAATCAAATGCATATGCGATGTTTAATCTTGGATACATGTATGAACATGGTCAAGGACTTTCCCTTGACCTTCTTCTAGCTAAGAGTTGTTATGATAGAGCTCTAGAGCTGACAATGCCAATTGGCTCTTACAAGCCTGTGGTTCGGATGAACCATGCTGACCAATTATGGGTGTATTTCTTGTTGCAGTTTATATTCATTTATGTTGCAGTTTATATTCATTTAGGTCATAGACTGTCTCAATTACCTAGTTACCTAGCTAATCCAACAGTTTACACTTCTTTATCTTAACTTGTATTTTTTAGTATGTGAATATGTCACAAAATTTTCCATAATGTAGGAACAGGCTTCTACCCTTGATGTAGGAACAGGCTTCTACACTTGATCACTTAACCCAAGAGATAAAAACTAAAGTATTTAAGTTTAGACTTCTTTATCTCAACTTGTATTTTTTAGTATGTGAATATGTCACAAAATTTTCCACAATGTAGGAACACGCTTCTACACTTGATCACTTAACCCAAGAGATAAAAACTAAAGTATTTAAGTTAAGATGCATTCATTGTTGTGCAAGTTTTTCGGAAACCCACACCATAAATAATCTTGCTTTCGCTTAAACTTTGTGATAAGGGTAATGAAGATTGTAGTGGCACTAGAACTGCTCAAAATTCTAGTCAAACCAAGTCGGGCTGCTGAGAATATATTTACATTCAAAATCTAAAGATGATGTGTCAGACAAAAAAAGTTTCCTACATCACCATATCTTGTTAATACTAGTTTGGGCTATCCACTATTTTGGTGTTAAATATCCTAAAATTTCTACTTCCCCATACATCATTTCCTACATCACCATATCTTGTTTATACTAGTTTGGGCTATCCACTATTTTGGTGTTAAATATCCTAAAATTTCTACTTCCCCATACATCATTTTCAGAGACATAGTATGATTTAATACAGACAAATACCCATGGTGGATTTCTTAGCCTATCATTTACAACAATATTGTCATTACATTCCGTTACTCCAAGTAATTTGTTCAATTTCTTGTTCACATGCGAACTGCCAGGATAACCATCAAAAAGAGTCTCTTGTCATGCATTGCATATAAAATCAAAAACAGGATCAACCACACAACAAATGAACAGATAAATAATAAATCATTAGAAAAATATTGATGCCAAATATCCTAAATGTGATGAAGTTAAAATTTATTCTAACCCCATCTTCATCAACTACATGAGCATGGATTCTAGCTGTTGGATCCTCTAGGGTGAGTCTCATCATATACTTCCCAGCAGGCGAGCATAACTTTTCAACTTGGTACGGTACTGCTGCTACCACTCGAACAACACACTTAAACTTAGCTGTCACCTTCAATAAATGAAATAAATTACTAAGCAAAAAAGCATAATGTTTTAAGAAGACAAAATAATGTTTTGAGAAGGCACATAATATTGATCATTGCAGAGTTGGTTGTTAAAAGTGAAGAAGTTGCATTCTAGTACCTCCAAATGAGTGAGTACGTCCATTAAAGTAAGATGCCGCACACAATCAAGATTAACCTCTGTAAGGATCAAACTTAGTTGGGTATCCCGTAAGTAGCTAAAAATTTCATCCATTATAAAAGAGCCTAGTAAAAGTGTAACAAATGAATTATTACCAGTAATACATAAAGACTCGGGTAAGTTGTCAACGGACTGAGGTATGCTGCCAATAGGGATGTCTCCTAATTTCAACAATATGCGGTCATCATACAACCTGGCTCAACACAAACATAATGAATATATAATAGTTAACTGACCCAATCTATCCAAACCACATATTATGACACTACTGATTTGGTAACCACCTTTGGCGTTCTGTAATGAGATGATTTTCATTTGGTGTATGTCGCAGCTTTGAATTTGAGGTAAAATCACCATACCACAGTCCTGCACGCACCTTGAGACTTATGTTGATAAACTGGACCCATTTTCCACTTTTAAAAACATTGAGATGAGTTTTCTCTATGGGTAGTTCAAAATCAATCCTCGAGATGGAGCCAACAGTAGGCGGAGTACGTAGTACATCTCTTGGCAAAGGCACAGATTCCAATTGTAATGGAAGTGGATGATAAAGTTCATCTTCCAGCCTGCATTTCATCAGCAAGCATATCAAATGCCTTTAGAGGATGCTAACATGGATTTATATGCTCTTGCAAAAACTTATTAAGTGAAAAAAGAAACACTCCAATCTCAAGATGAGTATATATATATAACTCATAGCAGGTTTTTTCAACAGAATCCTGTACAAAATCCATGGTCATATCAGCACAAATTTGAACTACAATATAAAAACGTAATTTTACATCAACTCACATTGAAGTTATGGCATTTGGTGGGGTATTTGTACCGTCCCAAACATAGACAGGCCAATTATCTTTCGGAGCCTCCCAGCAATGAAGTATCTTAAGGTGCAACAAAAGCATGAAAGATCAGAACCTTGGAAAGGTAACTTAAAGTCAAAAATTGCAATTTACATATTTTAATTAAATATCTATCCAAAGGTCTTAAAACTCATAATACAAATATCAAAATCAATTCCAACTGAATTACCTTGCCGGCCAAATTAAAGTGACCTTTTTGATTTCTCTTAGCATTGGAAAAACACTTGAATCTACACAACACAACATTTAAGAACCTTGAATGTACATCAAAAAAATATGATGAAGCCACCGATAAATAAATAAATAAAATACAAACCACCTTACGCCAAAACTCATCAAACATATATTGATTTCTTTATAGGTAAGGTAATTCTTGGTTGAGCTACACAAATTCAAAATCTTAAGGAGACAAAAATGTCCAAACTAATTTTTAGAAAACACCTACTAACACCAGCTAGAAGCAACCAAGGTTTAAATTCCATTTCATGATAAGTGTTATAAATTCCCCCTGATTCCTACTTCTGACCAAACACAGTAAGTTGGTATTAGCTAGGAGGAGGAACGTAATCATCTCCTATATATAAAAGGGTTACAGTTAGAAGAGTTGGTTAGGCACATATTGATTTCTTGGAGAGAAAAAAAGTGACTCTCAAACTCATCATCTGTAGTGTATTCATTTCTGGTTGCCTTGATAAGAGAACTAATTATAATACAGATTTTGGAAAACAGAAATTAAAGAAAATGAATTCATGTTACATTAAAAGCTAAAATCCTATAATACCTGCAGGAATCTGAAAATTAACCAACCATTGTCTAAGACTGCTTATGCGGATCTTGTCTTCGTCTCTAAGCAAAACATTTGAATAACCTTGATAAGAGACAAAATCATCATCATTCCCTTTGTATAAGGCAAAAGTGGAAGAGTTTTTGTAGAAAACAACATTTACTTCCCCATTATGTTCCCTTATCTGCGAAAGATAGGGAAAAGGTTTTGAATGAGTGAAACGGACCCAGAATACACTTTCAGAAAGATACTAAGACCCACCGTTTTATTATCATTGCAAGTGAAAATTGAAAATGAAGAAACTTACCGGTGCCTTTACTTATCATGGGGAGACTAAACTCAAGAACAAGTGCTATAATGTTAGCTCTCTCATTGATACAAGAAGGAGCATCTTGTAATTGGAGTAACTTGTAAAAATTCCCTAACCTAGCTGACATCGCTCCGTCTTCCCGTTATTAGGGTTAGGGTTTCGCAGAGTTGAGACTCAACTTCGACCAATATAGTACTCCTATGTCTAGTCACCAGTGTTAGGTGATAACACTCTTATTTTATTTTTAAATTTAAATACTTTACTGGATTTTGCACATTGGTTTTTTTTTTATTTTGCAAATTCTTAATATGAAATAAAAATATAACATAAAATATTAGGTCGGAAATGTTTGATTTGTTTTGCATATTTTGTAGTGCGAGTTATACGACAACAATTTATTTGGAGAAAATTGAATACAACTTCAAATAAATTTTTTCTTTAAAATTGTTTTAAAAAATTAACTAAAAATTATGAAAAGTGAGAGTCGAATTTTAGATCACTAATCGTCCAAACCGAATCAATTATTAAAGGTACGTACAATCAATGCTCAATTGAATAATGATAATAAGATTTTAATAACATAAATGCTCAATTGTTGATTGGTTCAGTGGTGATTGGCGCTGAACTTGGTAGGAAGAACCACGATTCGATCGGGAGGGGGCTGGAACCACTTAAGGCCAGAACTGACCCCCGAACCGGACTATACCGGTGGTGATAAGCCAAAAATAAAAAATAAATAAATAAATAAACTCTCAAATAATTGTATTACAATTACAAGGTCAACCAATATCAAATAAAACAAATGATAAAACTAAATAAAATAATTTATCAAATAATTAGTGTGCAATTAAAAAAACAAAATAAAATAATTTATCAAACATTTGGTGTGCACTTAATTTTTCAGATTTCCCTTGAGTTTTGTTGATATGAAAAACCTCTTCCAATCTAATAGATTATGAAGTAATCAACAAAGCACTTTAACAATAAAAAATAATTGTCTATACTAATTAATTGCATAATCAAATAGTTTAACAAATTTGTTTTACCAAATGCAAGTGATATATATATATATATGAGGAGGGATCAAATTACACCCGAAGAGTTACACCATGAGTTACACTCGCTCAAAAACGCCACTTCGGATTAATATTTTTTAAATTACACCCGAAGAATGAATAAATACCTGACCCTCTCGAACGAGAGGGTATTTATAACCCTCAACGTTGGGCGAAGGTCCAGTTAGTGGGTTGGCTTTGCGAAGCCCACTAAGGGACTGTGAGGGCTTCCGTGTGTATGGAGTCTATCATGTGGCTTCTTCCCTGGTCTGTAGCTCCGAGATAGAAAGGGCAGTTGACCCGTTATTCTCAGGGGGCATAATGAAGGTTAAGCAACCGTTGGCCACGTAGCCCTAATGCGCACATGGGGAAAGTCCCTAACGGCTATGGGCAAATGGGCCTCCGAGTCCTTAATGTATCCTGGATTGGGCCTTGATAATTGTGGGTCAAATGTTGGTCCAGTCCAGAAAAGGAGCACCCCAAGTTATCATTCTCGAAGAGAGTGATGACTTTCAAGCAAGTTGTCTGTTCGTTGAGGATATCCGCGAGGGTTTTAATCGTCAGAGAAGAGTAGTTCGTCCCTTGCGGCCGCGTAGACGACGTCTACTATCAGGCACATCAACACAGGTGACAGACTTGTCTCAGTCTTCGACAGAGGTTCTTTGTGTCGAAGAATCAAGTGTAGGCGAATCGTC
This sequence comes from Vicia sativa, assembly GCA_021764765.1. Classification (NCBI taxonomy): domain Eukaryota; kingdom Viridiplantae; phylum Streptophyta; class Magnoliopsida; order Fabales; family Fabaceae; genus Vicia; species Vicia sativa. The sequence continues at coordinate 289,584,463 of CM038794.1, forward strand.
ACGATGTGTGGACTTGTATCCACGTTGAAACAACCGGCTAAACATCATCAGATAACTATATATCAATGAAGTCGTCATCAAACGTTTTTTATCCCGCGAGAGGAAAGGAAAACATCGAGTAAATTTGAGAGGGAGAAATTGCGGTCTTTCGACCGAGAGATCGGGGTAAGGGAGTCTGTTACGCAAGGGGAAGGTACTAGCACCCCACACGTCTGTAGTACTCTACAGTATCCATTTCCATTTTCTATCTAAGGGGTGTATTATATCTAGTTATCGCTTAATCGCTATAATGCATATGAAATAAAGAAAATAAAGAAAACACGGGGAAAAGAATTAATTATTTACAAAGTTTTGCTCGATCAAGCCCCGTGACAAGATGCGTACGTATTTCCTCGTGCAATGGGAAAGTTAGAGCGTCGTAGATCGACTCACTTGTTTTGGTGGGTTGTAATTGTTTTTATGGGAAGTTCGATTTCGCGTCCTTACAATTGCAACTCGTGCTTGGCGTTGCAGTTATAAGAAGCCTTATGCTCGGCCGCTCGCACACTTAGCAATTTATTTTGACTTGGAAGGGAAACGCCCTTTTTGAAAAGTTTTTGAACACAAAAAGCGCCCGTAGGCAAAAAAGGTTTGTAGTGAGGTTGGTTGTTTTTACCTTGAAAAAGGAGTTTGAACCATGATTAAGTGATTTGATTTGCAAAAAGAAAATAAAACAAGTTTTAGTTTTATTACATGCAAGAATGCAAAGAGGAGCACTTCAAGAAGGTACAAGTTTTGGTCAGGTTGGTCTAGTTCTCCACAAATAGGTCCATCCTCCACTTCAAGGGACCATACAACATGAACACTCCTTGTTCAAACAATCTTCTACCTTGTACACAACCATAAAGTATCCCTTATGGATCTCATCCAAAAACAAACAAGATGCATGCTCTAATACCAATTGAAATTCTGGTGATGTCAGACTCAGGATATCATGACATCTGATCTGACATTATAAAACAAACAAGGTAGAACATACAATTAACAATGCAGGAAACAAAAGAACACACATAATTGTTCGCCCGGTTCGGTTCTAACCAACCTACATCTGGGGACATACCAAGCCAAGAATGAAGTCCACTATCAACAATATTAATTCAGAGGGAAACTTTCCCTGTTTACACTCCTCACTTAATCAGACTACCCAATTTCCTTTCTACCTAAGATACCTCACTTAGATATGAGAACATCTGCTCACTTCCAATCACCTCAGTGATGTCTAGCAATTATATCCCAGCATCTGCATCAACGACTCGGATTCTAACACAATCAGCTTGGAGATACCTCACTCCAAACACAACTAAAACAGTTTGAAGATATCACACTTCAAACACAATACAAAACAGTTACACATGTGACACAAACCAAACTTGGAATTGCTTCATAGCTTCTTCCAATGACATAATTGTACTCATTGTTTCACAACTTCTAAGCGAGTAAAATAAACCTCTTGCCTATAGGCTTCAAGGCACAAATCAGTGACCATCCCACAATTTGGTTGGTTCACCTACAAACCAACTCTCCTAGAGAGTTGTTACAGACTCAGCCCTAAAAACTACATCATTACTAAATTCGGATGGTGCCAAAACTTAGGTTACAAAGCTTCTATTTATAACTTATTACTCAACTGGAATTGAGCCTTCAAAACATAACAAACTGACATAGCAAACTGCTGCTACAACTGCTCTAAGATATTCTCCACAAATATCTTCATATTGTTATAACAACAATTAAAGAATCAACAAATCTGCAACAGATTCTCTTATAAAGTCTCCCTAATATATCTACACAATTTTGGGCTCCAAGTAACAATAAGTAAGTTGTTACGATTCTGCAAAAGATTCTCCTTATGAATATTCTGCTTCCTAACAGAATCCAATTTGTCAGCTCAGCCACGATGTCGTGACATCTTCATCGACATGTTATTCCAAATGTTGAAACATTTCAACACAGCATATTTCTTCATTAAATAGAACTTCAACCTGTTTTCTCCTTGCAAGTTATAAATCCTATTCAACCTATTGCTGCTAAATTAGTTTTACTAAACATAAAGCCAATCCTAAAAATAGATAACCAACACTATGGTTCTTGGTTCAAAGTGTTTAGTGATCATAAAAGCTTTAAGTACTTGTTTAATCAGAAGGAATTAAATATGAGACAAAGAAGATGGTTAGAATTGTTGAAGGACTACGACTTTGGCTTGAATTATCACCCCGGTAAAGCTAATGTTGTAGTGGATGCCTTGAGTAGAAAATCTTTACATACGTCTGCTATGATGGTTCGAGAATTAGAATTGATCGAACAATTTAGAGACATGAGTTTGGTATGTGAAACGATACCGCAAAGTGTGAAATTGGGAATGTTGAAGATTCACAATGATTTCTTGGATAATAATAAAGAGGCTCAAAAGTTAGATGTGAAGTTGGTAATTTGATGGTTGGGAATGATCAATCAAAAGATGGTGACTTCAAAATAGATAACTAAGGTGTGTTGAGATTCCGAGGTAGGATTTGTATTCTTGACGATGCAAAGATGAAAAAGATGATTTTAGAATAAGGTCATAAAAGCGGTTTGAGTATTCACCCGAGAGCTACTAAAATGTATAGTGATTTGAATAAGTTATTTTGGTGGCCTGGATTGAAATGAGATGTAGCACAATTTGTGTATGCATGTTTAACTTGTCAAAAGTCGAAGGTTGAACACTAGAAACCGGCAGGGTTATTGAAACTGTTGGAAATTCCAGAATGGAAGTGGGAAAACATATCAGTGGACTTTGTGACGGGATTTCCTACTACTTAGAGAGGGTATGATACAATTTGGGTTATTGTTGATAGATTAACGAAATTAGCTCATTTCATTCCAATTAGTATTAATTTTCCTGTTCCTAAGTTGGCGGGGATTTATCTTAGAGTAATAGTGAAGTTGCATGGTGTTCCATCAAGTGTTGTGTCAGATATAGATCCAAGATCCACTTATGATTTTTGGAAGAGTCTGCAAGATGCGTTGGGATCGAAGTTGAAATTGAGTTCCACATATCATCCACAAACAAATGGTCAAACAGAATGAACTATTCAATCGTTGGAGGATTTATTGAGAGCATGTGTTATTGATCATAGAGGTGCATGGGATAGTAATCTTCCATTAATTGAGTTCACTTACAACAATAGTTTTAATTCTAGTATTGGTATGGCAGCCTTCGAGGCATTATATGGTCGAAGGTGCATAACGCCTTTATGTTGGTATGAAACTGGTGGAAGTGTAGTGCTTGGACCAGAAATGGTGCGAGAAACTACCGAAAAGGTGAAATTGATTCGAGAAAGGATGAAGAAATATCAAAATAGGCAAAAGAGTTACCATGACAAGAGGAGAAAGGAACTCGAGTTTGAAGAAGGAGACCATGTATTCTTAAGAGTATCTCTAATAATTGGTGTTGGTTGTGCGTTGAAATATAAGAAGTTGACTCCTCGATTTATTGGTTTGTATCAGATTTCTAAGAGAGTAGGTACTGTTGCATATAGAGTGGCCTTGCCACCTAATCTATCCAATTTGCAAGATGTATTTCATGTGTTGCAACTCCGAAAGTATAATCCAGATTCGTCTCATGAGATTCTTATGGACGATGTACAAGTGTGAGATGATCTTACTGTGGAAACTGCACCTGTAAGGATCGAAAGTCGCGAGATCAAGAAGTTCAGGGGTGAAGAGATTGATTTGGTGAAAGTGGTTTGGGAAGGAGTTACCGATGAAAACGCGACATGGGAATTGTAGAGTAATATGTGAGAGTCGTATCTGGAGATGTTTGTATCAGGTAATTTTCGAGGATGAAAATATTCTAAGTGGGGGAGAGTTGTAACACCCCGATTAATTTATTAATTATTTATTTATGTAGTTAGAAATTATCTGATAATTGGTGTGTTGAATGGTGTATTTAATACTACTATGTGTGGGGTAGTGTCGGATTTAAAACATGTTGAGAGTATTTTGGATTTAGTAATTTGAGAATAAATTATTAAATTTAGAATTAATTATTAGAATTAATAGAAATAATAGAATTAGAAGTTGTTACTAATTAGTTGATTTTTATTTAAATAATTAAAATAAAAATAGTTAGTAGAGATATGATAAGGGCAAAGTGATAATTTTGGTGGAATAAGTGAGAATAGAAAAGGGAAACCAATATTAGGGGTCCTAAGGGTAGATATGTCTATAAGGTGAAATAAGGATTTTGATTTTCATTAGTTGCATCGTAAAAACAAGGAAAAGTAAAAGAGAAAGAGAAGAGAAGGAGAAAAGGCATTAGGGCAAGAAGAGGAAGAAGTCCATTGTTAGAGGTCTTAGAGCAACCTTCAATCTAAGGTAAGGATGGAGTTCCAACTTTCTAAGGGATAGTATAATCCTAGGTATGTGGGGTTAAGTGTATGATTGTTGTGGTGTCCTTGTTCATGAATTGATTGGTTTATGTATGTTGAATCCAATGATGAAACCATATTGAAATTGTTGTTTTATTGGCTAATTGGATGTGATAAATGTTGTGAATTGTTGTATGTATATTGTGTAAATTCGTGTAAAGTAATTTTCTGGTTTGGTATGTGATTTGGGGTTGAAAGGTTTGGAAATCGTAGCTGGAAAAGTAGCAGAAAAATTTGTTTTTTGCAACAAAAACCGGCTACTGGTTTTGGAGAAACTGTTTTCCGCTGCTAATTTTTAAAAATATAAAAGCTTCTATCGAAGAAGAAACTGGTTACCAGTTTTTAAGAAACCAGTTTCCTAATTCGATTTTTTCTGGAAAAGTTTCTGTAAAAACTGCAGAAACCGGTTCCTTGTTTTTGAGAAACCGGTTTCCTGTCTGTGTTGAACCAAATTATTTCAAACTTTGAAAATTTATATCTTCGCACTCATGTGTATATTTGACACACCGTCGGGAAGCTAAAATCACTAACTTTCTTATAAAATACTCTTAAAACCAGTAACTTGATAATTTTGGATTTGTGTTCCTTTTTGGTGACGTATGTGTATGTGTTTATGAACAATGGTGTAAAAATCAATGCTTGTGTTGCGTTGTATTGTTGTTGTTGGTTTGCAACAGGTGGATGGAAACGACAAGATATTGATAACTATTGAAATCAATGTTTTGTGTTGTTGACTTGCATGATTTGGTCTCATGCATTCATGTTGTATATGTTGTTGTTGTTGACTCAAATCCTAGATGGAGTAGATATGAGCGAGTTTAATGCGTTTATTCCTTTTTGTTGATGGCTCTAATCCTAGATGGAGTGAATTAATATTTAGGTGAACCAATTGTTCACGAAAATGGTGACCCCGATCCTAGATGGAATGGATTTAGTGAAAATCTTGGTACCGCGTGCATTGTGTTTATGTTGAGTTGCATTCCATAATTGTTTTGATGTTGATTGTGAATTGTTATATTGTATAACTCATGACAATTATGTTGTGGTGGTGAAATACTTGAACACTGATAATTATGCATGATAATTATGTATATCTGTGATTATACTGTTCTTTATATTATTGTGATATCTCAACCCTTATGTTGTTATGTTGCCTTTACATGGGTAACGTGCAGATACTCAGGAGTAGCTCGAGTAGCAGGAGTTGAAGAGGTTACTTTTCTTTTTAGTTCGAGTTGACGTTATGCTCAGATACGTAACACTCGGGTCGGGATAAATGTTTGAATGTTTATTTTGATTTGGTTTTCTGTTGTTGATTCCGATTGGAGTAGTTTGAACTCCATAATATTTGGTTGATGTTGTTCTGTTGAAAATTGAAATATTTCTGCTATTTCAATAAAGTTTTTGATTCAGGCTATATTACGTTTATTCTAATCATGTGTTATGTATCTAATCGAATGAGCTATTGTGGTTTTAAAGTATGTGACATCCTAATTTATGTTGTTTGAAGTTTTAAATTTTACTCTAATTTTGTATAATTATGCAATGGGGAAGTCAGGGTGTTACATTCACGGGCCTCCCGAGGCTTCTCACCCGTCATCCTTTCCACGGAGCGGCGGGATGTTCCAGCTTCGTTTTGTCGAGCATCGAGATGTCGAGCGGAGCCAGTTGATCCACGGTTCCTCGAATCTCGAGCGCGGTTTGCCACTTCCTTCTCCTCGTAGGTGATGTAAGCACAAGCTTTATAGAGGAGGGCATCGAAGGTTCTGGGGGGTTCGCTACCGACCACCTTTCTGAAGTTCGTGCCAGGTAAGAGTCCCCTCTGGAGCAGGTATCCCTTCATGTGATCGTCATAGGGGACCTGGATGGCTTCCCTGTTGAAGCGAATGTTGTACTCGCGGAGAGTCTCTTTGCTCTTCTGGATGATGGCCTCGAGGGAGGCTTTAGTTTTTGGATGCCTGTGAGAGACAGTAAACGTACTGGTGAACTGGGCCTTCAGATCTCTCCAGGAGTGGATAAATAACATCAATGAACCAATAACTAAAATGCATACTAAGCCTAACTTCCAATATCAGACAGCAAGTAGACATCCTAAAGCTCACATAAAAATCTCCCTAAAATGGAGGAAGAGTTGCAAAATAATCATGCAAGAAATTCCTAGAGAAACTACACAAGTTTCAACTAATTCTTAAGAGTTATATGACTAAAGGTAATATTCTTAATCTTATAACACTAAAACAAAATTAAATCCAAGCTACAATTAAGTTAGGGAACATGTCCTAATATTTCTAAAGAATCACCTAATATCATGTGTCAACAAGTTCCATCCACTAGTCAATTTAAGTAGAAGGAGAAATATGTTATTAAACACCTGTTAGCTGATAATTTCGATGAGACTACTTTGTTGAAGAAATGTTTGATGATTAGATAGATGTTCATTTGAATGTGGTCCAAAGATGAATAATTTGGCTGATCAACAGGGAGTTTCAAATTAAGAGACAATTGGTTGAAGGGTTAAAATTGTTACTTTGGAGACATTTCTATTTCGAATGAAATTTAGCTAAACAAGGACTTCGATTTCGAATATCTTGTTATTATAAAGGTTTGATTTAAAAGGCTGAAGTGGTCCAACAAAGGGAGTTTTGAATTTAAATCGAATGACGTGGATTTACTGATTCAGTTCCACGAATTCGAAATTTAAATAAAAGGGCATCATTCTTAGAAGACGCGTGGAAGCCACTGATTGTAAGAGGCATACAAGCTTCGAACGTGGCATGATTTTAGAGTAGGACCATTAGGGTCGAAGTAGTATAAATAGGTGTTCTAATGTTAGAATTGGTGTGTTCATTTTGTACTAGAAAATCTTATATACTCAAAATACCGATTGATTCAGGAAAAAAAATTGCAGATACCATGTACGTGTATAACACCATCATTATGCTTTTTGCAGTTTAAATTCAAGTTATTTACATTCATCTTGTCTTTACATTTTTACTCTTTTAAGTCTTTTCGTTTTCTTTACGTTTCGATCAAACACTTACTTTTCTAGAAATTTTACTTTCTTGTCAAAGTCTTTTATACTTTTTACTTTCTTATCAAGGTCTTCTATATTTTTTTTATCCAAATTACTTTACAAAGTCTTACGTTTTAACTTTCAAAGTCTTTTCTCAAATCAAAGTCAATCTTTAGTTTAAATATTATATTGTCAGTATATTTCGTTATATAAAAGATTGTTACTACACAAATCTATAGAATTACTTTAAGACTTTTGCATTATACATTGAAAGCATCAGCCAAATCACTCCAAGTACGGATACGGTCATTCTCTAGCTGATAGTACCATTCCAACTGGGTTCCGGACAAACTCTCTTGAAAATAGTGCATCCACAACTTTCTGTCGTCAGTGTGGGGATTGATTTTCTGAACATAGGACTTCAAATGCAGCTTAGGGCAAGACATGCCATCATACTTGGCAAAAGTAGGAACTTTGAATTTGGGAGGAATCACAACACCAGGAACAAGACTCAGATCATCAAAGTTCAGCCCGGACATCTTCAGGTTTTCCACAGCATTCAGACGGTCTTCAAGTTGTTTGTACTTGTCATCTTCATCAGAGTACTGGCTATAATCAGAGCGGTCCTCTCCTTCTTTCTTTGGATCACGCTGGTCATCTTCATCACCCTTGGCACTCCCCTCGGTATGAACACTTCCTTCAGAGAGCTCGATCCGACTGACCACTTTTGGACCCCCTTTGTAGCGTCTACCCATGTTGAGGAGACCAACAACCTTCTTCTTCTTGTTGATGAGCTTCTTCAGATCTTCTTGGCCTTGGACCAAGTAAACATCTCTGAACGAGCATTCGAGCTTGAAGATCTTTGATGATGCTCAAGAGCCATTTCTGCTAAAATAAATAGCGAGCAAATGAGAAAATCAATCTCCAACGTACCTGTGATGCAATGTTATGCTATGCTATGCAATGTTTATGCGAATGCAATGCAATGTTTTTAAGGACCTTAGAGATTTAAATTTGTTAGACAAGCAACGAACAAACATTTATTAGTTCTTTTTTATTCTTTTTCTTTTTAAGTACAAGAGATAGTTCAAAACAATAAGGAAAACATATAAATCCTAAAGCTCTAAGTTTCCCATGGTCGCTTCCTCTTGGTGCCGATGTAGGCGTTGATGTTTCGCTCCTCGTGAAGTAACTTGGTCAACTCTAGCACTTTCTTCTCGCTTGCATAGCATTGAGCTTCAAAGGTATCCCTTTCTTCTTTAAGCTGAATCCAGGATCTCTTCAAATCTTCAAAATCAGTAGGCATGTCAGGATGGAGAACAGTATAGGGTACGTCACCTATAGCAACAGGTTCCATAATTACTGGTAGAACAGGCGTGAATGACATCATGAGGTTTTGAGCTCGAGCTCTCACCCATTTGAGGTAAGGTTCCCAAGGAATGGAGATTTTGGTGCCCCAAAGTCTTGGTATCAGTCTTCTTTACCATGCCCCAAGCATGTATAAACCTTCGTCGGTAATTCTGGAGATCGTGATTGTAGTCGAACACAACATCTTGGAGAAGCATATCATGTGGACCATCTCTTCGGGCAAAACCAAACTGACGTAGAGCTAGAGAAGGGTTGTAAGTGATACCTCCCCTTATACCAAGTAGCGGTACATTAGGGAACTCTCCACAACGCTCAATGAAGGTGAAGTCCTTTTGAGAGAAAAGATTCCAACGGATATCAGAATGAGAGAGTGACATCAATCTTTGAGACCATCTCAACCTTTGTTCGTTCTTCAAAACTGATGGAGGAAGGTGCGAAATAAACCACCTTGAAAGTAACGGTATACAACACATGAGAGTTCCTTGTCGCTTAGTAGTACGAGTGTGGAGAGAATGTAGAATGTCTCCAAGTAAAGTAGGCACTGGATTGCGGGTAAGGAACATCTTGATGGCATTGACATCTATGAATTGATCCGAGTTAGGGAATAGAACCAAACCATAAATTAGCAAGGCCACAATGTTTTCAAATGCATGGAAACTCATAACTTTGAGGAATTCTCGGGCTTTCTTGATTAGGAACTTGGCAAGTAAACCCTTAACTCCACTTCTAGTTTCCCAATTGGCTTCAATATCTGAGCGCTTAAGATGTAAGGCTGATGCAATGTCTTCATACTTAGGAACTTTTTCTAAACCGGTGAATGGAATTTGGTCAAGAATAGGTATCCCAAGTAGCTTAGAGAACTCTTCCAAAGTAGGAACCAACTGATAATCTGGGAATGTAAAGCAATGGTGCTTCGGATCGAAGAACTGGAATAGGACATGCATCATATCTTCTTCAAAACCGAGATAACCAAATCAAGTAGATAACCATGTCTTTTGATGAACCGAGCATGGTCGGAATTTCAAACCAATTCTTTGAGTTGAGAAGGATACCCATGAAGTTGATTCGGATAGTCTTTCTAGAAGCCATAATCCCTACAAAACAGAGCAAAGATAAATCCCTAGGTCCTTGAAATAGTTAGAAATGATATGCAATGCGGATGATGTCATGATGTCATGTTTAGCACACACAAACAATTCACACAATGAGCCTAGGTTTAAGGCTTGTATGAGGCATAGGTGATTACCCCACCAAAAGTTTGAGTTGGTTCATCCTGTCCTATAATAGTAACCGGGTTCTAGGAATCTCATATCACGATCTTTCGTAGGCGCTTATTTCAATACGACGGCCAAGTGGTCGATCGAAAATGTCCCAAAAGTCTGATCTCAATGAGCGTAGCATCGAGTATCAACCAACCTCGGTCTACACCAAAGCCGGCCATCTCACTACCTTCTAATGGCCAAGATGGGTCAATTAAGGTTCTAAAAGTTTAGTTAGAGCTTGATGACACCACGCAGAAGCCAAATACTATCTTCAACTTGGGAATAAAGAGTATCGGGACAACCAAAGTGTCATGCTAACGTAGCCATTATGTTGACCGTTTAGTTATACGTCTAGCGGTCGCGATGATCTAATGCCACTTACCTAAAAGGAAACCCGAATCCGGGTGTAGGATCCCCCAACAATATAATATCCAAGCAACCCTTAAAGATAAAGCATACAAGTCAAACAAAAAGCAATAAAGGTGATTTAGAAATCCCTAAGGCAATTCTCTCTTTTTAAGACTCAATTCCCCAGCAGAGTCGCCAGTTCTGTAACACGGTGAACTGACTTTGTAGGATTTTTTGTATCCAAATGTGCGGATAGCAAGAGTCGCCACTGACTTTTATTTTTATCCAATTAAGGGAAGGTAAAAGTAACACAGAAAAGACCTTCGTTAGATTCTGAGTTCGGGAGAATGGTTATGAAAAGGGAAGGTATTAGCACCCCTTTCCATCCGTAGTTTATTCTACGGGCTCTTAGTTGCTCTTAAATCACTTTTAAAAATTGCTTTCTGTGTGTTTGACAAAAAATGTTTTGAAAAGGCATTTCGCTTTGACTTTGTAATGACTCATGTAGGAGTGTATACAAAGTGTTCGGAAATGTTTCGTTTTGAAAAAAGAGTTTGAACTTTGAAAAAAGTGTGAGGTGTGAAAAAAGTATTTGATTTGGAGCAAGCAACTAAAAGACTTATTACCCACTCAGAATTGGTCGTTTTTTTTGTACTTTTACGTTCCTTTAGAATAGCGCTAGCCATACCATTAGTTAGTAGGTAGCTCCATTCGTTGGATGTAAGCGGGACATTCGAAGGGACATCGGATGGTCATAGAAGGCAACTTGTAGGAAGTATCCTAGCACATTCGAAGGGACTATCATCATTTTTCGTAGGCGACAATCGAGGGTCAAGATCATGTATTCGGAGGCGACATCGTGGGTCTTATGATCTTTGTATCGAAGGGGACTATGATGATTTGTTTTGAAGGCAACGGTGCTAGAATACCTCTACGTTCGAGGGACATGACCATTTGAATTCGTAAGGCAACGAGAGAGAATTACCCTAAGGGGTGCATGTGTGAAAGAAGTGTGTTGAATTCAGAATATGTTATCTTGAAGATTAGTGGGCTATGTTCAATTTTAGTCTTGCCATACACGCCTAGTTACTAGCAATTGATAAGGTGCGAAAAGTAAAATGCGGAATGTAAAGTGCGGAAAGGTAAATGTCCTACGCTATTACATGGCTTTGGGGCAGATACATAATTTAAAATGCGGAAAGTAAAATCCTAAATTAAACTATTACATCCCATATACAGTTACATTATTGAAAAATAAGATAAAAATGGAAGAATCGCCCGAATCAGATTAACCTGTGAAGCAAACGAGAAATCGGAAAATATAATGAAATCGAAATAAGAGAAAATGTTAGAAAAAATTTAATTTTTTATATGGAAAAATTATTATATGCTGGAAATAAGATAAATAAGTTAAAATAATTTTTTGGGATTTTTTAGATGCAATTTATTAATTAAAAATTAATTGACAATGATTTAAATGCAAAATTACAAATAAAAATAAATATGCATGCAAAAATATGTTTTTTAATTTATTAAATTAAATAAAGATTTTCAGAATATAAATGTAAAAAGAAAATTATTTTTTGATGATTTTTTAATGCAGAAATAAACTTGTGAAAAGAAATTAAATAATATGAAAATATTAAATAGAAAATAGAAAATAATATGAAAAGTTTGAAGTTTGGAAAAGGAAAACAAAACCAGGCCCTGGAGTGGATCGAACAGGGGACCTTTTGGAGCATCTTTCAATCCCAACGCCTTAACCACTGGGACAACGTGTCTTTGGTGTTTGGAAAGCTGGAAACATTTGAATATAAGCGCTCACGTGTCATGGATTGGTTTAAAACTGAGTCAGCTACGCGTGGGGCCCTCGCTGGAAGAGAGAACGAATCAGAAAGCGCCATGACGCCACGCAAGCCACGCCGGAGTCAGATCGAGTCAACGACGCCGGAGCCCTAGCTCCGGTCGTCTTCTTCGATGAGCAGCCACCTGAAACTGGAAAAATACGCAAGATAAATAATTCTAAAGTACCCTACCCCCCTAAATCGGACCCTACGAATCCATTGGTGATATTGGTTTCCTCTGAAAACGCTTGTACGACCCGGTTCGATCGAAACAGCTCAACGAGCCCTAACTATGGCATTTAGAGTTTCACGCATTCAAGCTTGCATGAGATGAGTTATTCCTGACCTAATGAATATCCTGAGTCCATACAAACACACGAAAAACGTTAATGATGCATGAAATACGTAAATCAAAAATAAGAAAATTCCAAACCGGTGAGAGCTGGATGTCGTGATCTGGGCAGCCTGGGCTTCGAGCAAGGGATGTTTCTTACTCCTGGGAACCTCCTGAGCACGATGGAATGGTCAAATTGGCCTGAAACTTGCTGGAATTTGGAATTCGATTTTCCAAGTTTCTTGAAAATTTTTGCAAGAGTTTGGGTGGTTTTTAGGGTTAGGGTTTCCGTCCCTTGTGCTGGCTGCAATGCTTGATATTTATAGGAGAGAATTGGATGGCAAAAGCAAGCAAAAAAGATTCATCCATCAATGTGCAAATATTTTCTTTGAAAATAAAATCAAATATTGAAGAAAAATTGATTTTCTCATCAATGTGTGATCATGCACGAATTTGGTATGAAATATGGGCTTTCTTGGACATTAAGTAAGATATAAATCCAACTCATTTGAAAAAATAACCTTATTTTCATATTTTATGTGATTTAATTTGGAATTAAATGGTTTAAAATCCAAAATAAAATCAATAAAATAGAAAATTGCCATGGCCAAGCATTTATGGGTCAAGAATATTGTCATGAACAAGTTTGGATCAAAAGATTATAGGCCCATTTGGAAAATTTTGTATTTTGACCAAAATGTCCTTTTGTGCAATTGTCCAAAATTGCCCAACTTTTGAATGGTGTATCTTGCTCAACTTTCCACATTTTTGAGTGTTCTTGGACTTTTTGGAAAGCTCTAAGAGTCCTCTAACCAACCTTTTTGGTCTCATCTCAATTGGAGTTACCATGCTCAATATATCTTCAAAGCAAAAAGTTGACTTTGAAAATGACCTGTAATGTTTTGAGCTATACCTCTCAAATGAAGCATTTTTTGGACATTCTTGTGATACATGAAGTTGTAGAGAATTGAATTTCCTTCAAAACAAGAGGTGGTGTAAAAATTTCTGAGAAAGTATGAGAAAGTTATGATCAGTCAAAGTTCAGTTGACTTTTCACCTAGAAACCCTAATTTAGAAAGTTTGACTTTTGAGCAAATCTTGAGTTTTCTTGATGAATCATGATCAACCCTTGATCAAATGGTGAATGTAACTTCAAAATGAGGATGTTGACAAAAAATTATGAAGTTTGACTGTATGTTGACCACAGTTGACTTTTTGTCCAATACAACTGATTTTCAACCATCTGAGCAATTGTCTGAGGAAACTTGACTTGTGAAGCTTGAAACTTGACATGGAGAATCTTTGAAGCATATGAGGAGGCATGAAGGCCATTGGAGATGTTGAAAGTTCATCTTTACTTGAGAGATACCAAACCCTAGTTTGGGTTGATTGTCTAGGAGAGAGTTTGTCTGATCATCTCTTGAGGAATCCTTGAGTAGGGATGTATGAAAGTTCTTAAGTAGATGGAGGGCAAATTTTGGGGTATGACACATAGTTTTTTCGAATTTGATCCCTACAGGCTCGATGGAAATGCCTTCTAACTTGTCACCAGTGCCAATTTTGACAAACGTAGGAACCCAAGCCCAACAATATTCGACTCCTATAAGGCCTCCATAAGGCCTCCAGGCTTCAATGCCTTTAGACCTAGAAATCTCTAATATGGAATGCCAACTTCGTTCATGGCAGAATTACACACTGCATCAACTTCTTCCCCAATCCAAGGGTCTGGTTCTGGAATGAATCATTTAGGCCCAAATACCCAAAATTTAGGTCGTTTCACCCAAATACTTACCCTCACTACAAATAATCAGGCAGCATTTAGGCAGCAAATGGATGATAGTAACCATGATATGGTAGGACTCCTAGCCCGCGAAATGAATGTCATCTTCAGTCTGTTAATCCAGAACATTAATAGAACTAACCAAGAAAATTTTGTCCAAATGGCTCGAATAGCAGATTTGTTTGGTGCCCCTAATGCGCCTATAAGACATAGGCAAAATCAAACGGTGGTTTGAAACGAAGAACCCACCATTGAACAAATTTGACCTCCTAAACGAGTGGTCGAAGATAGAAATATAAGGGCAAGGTTAAGGCAACAAGAAGTTCAGGAAATACAAGAGGAACAACCTAGAAGAATAATGATGGTAAATAGGGAACAAAATGCCGACGAAATTGTTCATAGGGTTAGAAATGATAATATGGTGGCAGAGAATAATCTGACTACCATGATCGAAAGAATCATGACCCAGAATGGTTTAAACTCAGTATTTAGGAGACCAAATTACACCTCTCCTATTGTAGATTATATTTTACAATCTGAGTTACTCAGGGGTTGTAAAGTCCCTAAATTCACAAAATTTGTTGGGGACACAAGTGAATCAACAGTAGAACATATAGCAAGATACTTAACAGCAGCAGGAGATTTAATAAATAATGAGAACCTTAGGATAAAATATTTTCCAACTTCACTGACTAAAAATGCTTTTACGTGGTTCACAACTCTTCCCCCAGTGTCCATAGATACTTGGCCCTATTTAGAAAGGTTATTCCATGAATAATTTTACATGGGACAGTCTAAGATAAGTCTAAAGGAATTAGAAAGCATTAAGAGGAAATTCACAGAACCAATAGATGACTATTTAAACAAGTTTTGCCTCTTAAAGTCTAGATGTTTTATTGTGGTCCCGGAACATGAATTAGTCGAAATGACTGCTGGTGTCTTGGATTATTCTATTCGAAAGAAACTAGATACCTAATACTTAAGAGATATGGCTCAACTAGCAGACAGAGTTCGACAAGTAGAAAGATTAAAAGCAGAAAACGTTAGGGCTAGTAAGAATTATAAAAAAGAAAGAATAGCCTACATAGAGGCTGAAAAAGAGAATTCAGATGAGTATCAGGATCCTTATGGATTCGATCAACTTGAAGTGGATCTTGCAGAATTAAAGCAAACACCCCCGTATTCTTGCAAAGTTTTGATCCTTTCGAATGGCAAAAATCTTATCGAAAATGAGAAAAATGATAAATTCCCTAAGAAAGTCTATACGTTTGACATAACTAAATGTGATGAAATATTTGATTTGCTTGTCAAAGATGGCCAATTGATAGTGCCTACTAATCTTAAAGTTCCTCCGTTGGAATAACAGAAGAAGATAGGCTTTTGTAAATATCATAGTTTTTTAAGCCATAAAACCTCACAGTGCTTTTTTTTTCCAGGGATTTGATTTAGAGTGCTATTAAGGAAGGAAGACTCAAGTTATCTGACAAGGCAACATGGTAGAAGTTGGTGAGAAGAAAGTTGAACAAGATGCTGAATTTGAAGAGGATGAAGACTTCGTCATAGTCAAGGACAAAGTGAAGACTGCTGAAAGTCTTCCTAAGGTGCTTAGGGCGAAACTACTTGATGATGTAAGGAGGGCTACTGAAGGCTCAACTGCTGCTGATAAGAAAATGATTGAGGCTACTGAGGGCCTCAGGGAAAAATTTGAGAAAGTCCAGATCACTGAAGGTTAGGCATTGGGTATGCATATGGTTAATTTCAAACAGCCTAATGCAAAAATGGAGGAACTCGAAAGATGTATAGAAATGGAAATAGAATAGAGGAGGGGAGGTTATCCTAAGAAGGATGCTAGCTTGTGTGATTACTTGTTCTATTGCCACAGAAGGAACCATGAGATGTTGTTGTCCCAAAGATGCAGCATTATATGCAATCAAATAGTCGTTGCTGAATTCGAAAGGGCTCAACGTGCATGAACAAGAGTCTATTGGAGGAAAGACAATCAATTATTTAAGGTGTATCCAAGAGCTGATGAAAGTTTGTTAGGATTTCTGGTTCGATGCCACAAGATTGGGACAAAATGTTTGATGTGTCCCAGATGTGTTGTTGTTTATGACAGGGAGATGGCTGAAGCATTCGAAAGAGTCCCCTTTGCACCCTGCTGGGGCCACCAAGGTGGAGTGCCTTCGAACCCTGATGTTGGCAGAAGAAACATGCAAATGAGGGTTGATAGCCCCTATCCTAGGGGCGCTAAGAAAGTTTCCTTCAAATTACCTGTTGAGGTGCCTACTGATAGATGGCTCCAAGCGAAATCTGACAAAGGAAAAGGAAAATGGAGAAGTTTCGACCAGGGTGGCAGAACTGCAATGGCGTATAGGAAACAGTTTAACACAGCAAAAAGAGAAGAAATCAGACTAGAAAACTACAAGGGAAAAAACTCCATGTCTAGATCTCAATGGTGTTGGCAGCAGAGGAATAAAAAAGCTGGGAGGGAATCGAAGTCAATGGAAGTAGGGGATTCAAGAACGAACAAACCATCATCCATAATCCAAACTGGGGGAAAATCTCCAGTAACCTGAAGACTTTTTTCACCAAAAAAGGAAACTAGTGTGGAGAAAGTGCAAAAAACAACTGTGAACGAAGAAGAGATGTTAGCGGATGACTTCGAATCAGAAGGAGAGTCCTTTTTTAATGTAAATTATAACATTGTCTCTGTATTACCCTATGAGTACAATCAGGAAACTGAAGTAGATGTAAGTGAGGAGAATGATGAAGAAGAAATAACGAAGCACAAACCTGTCTGTTACTATGTCATGAACAATGAGGCAGTTGAGGAGTAGAATGCATTCTTCGAGAGGCTGGATAAAGGAATGAAGAACCACTTGAAGCCATTAATTATTCGAGCAAAAGTGGAGCAGTTTGGCATAAATAAGGTCCTGGTGGACGGAGGTGCTGCTGTAAACTTAATGCCTCATTTCATGCGAAAGAAGATAGGTATGTTCAATTCAGACATAAAACCTCACATCATGGTGTTATCAAATTATGAAGGAAATATAAGACAAACTCTGGGTGTAGTGCAAGTTAATCTAATTGTTGGCTCCATTACAAGGCCAACTATGTTCATGGTCATTGCCTCAAAGACAAACTATAATCTTTTATTGGGAAGAGAATGGATTCATGGAGTAGGTGCAATCCCTTCATCTATGCACCAAAGATTGGCTATATTGAGGGATGGTGGAATTGTGGAGAATATAGAAGCGGATCAAAGCTATTATATGATGGAAGTTAATCATGTAGATAAAAGAAATTTCGATAGAAATATAGCCAATATTGGGCCATGCAACCCTGCAAAGGAGGCATTTGAACCAAATAAAAATGCCTTATATTTCCTGACTCTTCACCCCAATGGTTTCCAATGGAATAGAGAAATTATGTGGGATGGACAAGAAGTTGAAGAACCTTCTGGTGTACGGCCAACTGGTTAGGAAGATGAAGATGTCAATTATGACTGAGTCTTCCTTTTTTGAAAGGATTTCGGCCTATTTGGTTGAGAATATAATGAAGACGGCTCTCGAAGCCGAAATGCAAAATATGGCCATCGAATCCATAAATAAAGAGATAGCAACAAAAAAACAAAAAAATACAAGTCCTAGGGAATGTAACAAATCTCCACCCTTCAATGGGCAGGCTTCGGAACCATTAGATCAGAGGCTCGATGCAATTTATGACCAAGGGCCTCTAGGGTTAGAAAGAGATCCAGAAATGACAAGCGCAAAGATGTTAGCGTATTATCCACTTGAAGAAGTCAATATAGGAGATAGCATCAGAAAAAAAAGTGGCGTACGTCAGTGCCAAACTCAGCCCAGGCTTGAAGAGCAGGTTAATCGAAGTACTAAAACAGAAAAAAGACTGCTTCTCCTGGGATTACAATGAAATGCCTGGTTTAAATAGAGAATTGGTCGAACACAGACTTCCGATTAAGGATGGAAAGAAGCTCATCAAGCAGATGCCTCAAAGGTTCGCACCAACCATCCTCTCAAAGATAAAGGCAGAAATTGAAAGAATCCTTCGATGCAAATTCATAAGGACCACAAGGTATGTCAAATGGCTTGCTAATATAGTTCTCGTTATTGAGAAAAATGGTTCTTTAAGAATTTGCATAGACTTTAGGGATTTAAATGCTGTAGCCTCTAAGGATGAGTATTCCATGCCTATAGCAGAAATGTTAATTGATTCGGCTGCAGGTTTCGAATACCTAAGTATGTTAGATGGATATTCTGGATATAACCAGATATTCATTGCTGAGGATGATGTTCCCAAAACAGCTTTCAGATGCCCAAGAGCCTTAGGCACCTATGAATGGGTAGTTATCCCCTTTGGCCTAAAAAAGGTTAGAGCAACATATCAAAGAGCAATGAACTCCATATTCCATGATTTCATTGAATCCTTCATGCAGATTTACATAGATGACATAGTAATAAAGTCTGCATCTGATGAGAGTCATTTAGATCATCTTCACCAAGCATTCTAAAGAATGAGAAAACATGGATTGAAGATGAATCCTCTTAAGTGTGCGTTCTTTGTGCAGGCTGATGATTTCCTGGGCTTTGTGGTCCACAAGAAGGGGATCGAAATAAATCAAAACAATACGAAGGCAATTATGGAGACGAAACCACCAACAACGAAGAAAGAGTTACAATCCCTCTTAGGCAAAATCAACTTCTTGAGAAGATTCATATCCAACCTAAGTGGACGAACACAAGCGTTTTCTCATCTCCTTCGTCTCAAACAGGAAAGTTTCAAATGGAAGGAAGAACATCAAGCAACATTTGAAAAGATTAAAGATTACTTGATGCATCCTTCAATACTATCACCACCCTTTAGGGACAAACCTATGAGGCTGTACATATCCGCTTCGAATGTAACCATAGGTAGTATGTTAGCCCAGGAAGATAGTGATGGCATTGAAAGAGCCATTTATTATCTTAGTAGGGTTTTAAATAATGCATAAACAAGATATAGTAATATAGAAAAACTATGTCTCTACTTGTATTTCTCATGTACAAAACTTAAATATTATATAAAACCTGTTGACGTTTATGTTTCGTCTCATTATGATGTGATTAAACATATACTTTCCAAGCCAATTATGCATAGTATAATTGGTAAATGGACCTTGGAACTCACTAAGTACTCCTTAGCCTTTAAACCTTTGAAGGCTATGAAAGGTCAAATAGTTTCAGACTTCATAGTAGACCATTATGTGGTTGAAGATTTAACATTGAATTATATTGAAATGCAACCATGGAAACTATTCTTTGATGGGTCAACGCACAAAGAAGGAAGTGAAGTTAGGATTCTTATGATTTCTCCTGAAGGAATTCCAACAAAATTCAAGTATAAATTAGAAGCCCCTCCCTGCTTGAATAATGAAGTTGAATACGAAGCACTCATTGCTGGACTTGAAGCTTTGTTGGAATTGGGGGCAAAAAGGGTTGAAATCAAAGGAGACACAGAGTTAGTAATCAAGCAAATAACAAAAGAGTACAAATGCATAAAAGAAAACCTGATTATGTATTTCGTTATTGCTAATAGATTACTTAAGAAATTTAAATATGTGGATATCAAACATATTCCCATGATAAAAAATCAAGAGGAAAATGACTTGGCTCAAATAGCCTCAAGATATAAAGTATCCAAGGAAAATCTCCAACACTTCATTGAAGCAAGAGGGAGAGTAATGGCTACTAAGTTATCTCCATCAGACTTAGAAAATTCAAAATTAGGATGTGCCAATAGAGAAGAATTCTAAGTATTGGGTATAAACACTTTGGTTGATACAGATTGGTGCAGTCCAATAGTAAACTATTTGAAAGACCCTTCAACAAATACAGAGAGAAAGATCAAATATAGAGCATTGTTCTATGTATTAATAGGAAACGAATTGTTCAAGAAAACTCCAAAAGGGATCTTACTTAAGTGTTTAGGGGAAAACGAAGCATACTTAGCCATATCCAGTATGCACAGTGGGGCATGTGGGGCACACTAAGCAGGTCATAAGATGAAATGGTTATAGTTTCGATATGGAATGTATTGGCCCACTATGCTCAAAGATTGTATAGAGTTTGCTAAGGGCTGTGAGGAATGTCAAGTACATGCAGGCATCCAACATGCCCCTACAAGCGAATTACATTCGATTGTAAAGCCTTGGCCCTTTAGGGGTTGGGCATTAGATTTAATTGGCGAAATTCGACCAACTTCGTCCAAAGGACAGAAGTATATCTTAGTAGGTATAAATTACTTTACAAAATGGGTCGAAGCAATACCTTTGACGAATGTAGATCAAGAAACTATTGTAGAATTCATCCAAAATCAAATAATCTACAGATTTGGAATACCATAGAGTATTACAACAGACCAGGGTTCAGTTTTCACAGGTCGAAAGATGCAAGAATTTGCGCAAGAAATGGGTTTTAAGTTGCTAACATCTACATCATATTACGCTCAAGCAAATGGTCAAGTAGAAGCAACCAATAAAGTGATAATAGGTTTGATAAAGAAACATGTGGGACGAAATCCAAATAATTGGCACAAGACCTTAGATCAAGCTTTGTGGGCATGTGGACATGATGTAGTCTTACCAGTCGAAATACACTTGCAGTCAGTGAAAATTCAAAGGCGAAGTGAAATTCCTTCTGAGCATTATTGGGAAATGATGATGAATGAATTGGTAGATATAGATGAAACTAGGTTACATGCCTTAGAAGTTCTGAGAAGACAAAAAGAAAGAGTAGCCAAAGTGTATAACAAAAGGGTCAAAAGTAAGTTATTTTAAACTAATGATTTAGTGTGGAAAGTTATATTACCCATGGATAAAAATAACAAATTATTAGGAAAATGGTCACCACATTGGGAGGGACCCTTTCGCGTTCTAAGAACATTTTCAAACAATGCTTATGAAATAGAGGAATTGGCTGAAGATAGAAGAATTTTGAAAGTCAATGGAAAATATTTGAAGAAGTATAAACCATGCCTGCAGGAAATTAGAATCATCACAAAATAACAAAAGTAAGACAAATATTAGAGCCAACATGGTGCTGCAATAAATAGATTGCCAAAATGGCTTTGTTCGAATGTTACAAAAACTTGATTACAATAAAGAACATCAATGGAAAATACTTCAAAATCAGAATGGAGAATTCTGTTTTAATTTGGAAAATTTGCTCTTGCATAGATTAATCTTGCATTGATTATCATTTTTAATCCCTTCGAGAGCCCTAATTTCCTCATTAATTCGCTCAACAATCCCCACCTATTGAAGACTTTTTGAAATAAGAGTTTCAAGCTCCTTTTCATCAACATCCTTCAGGGCAGCTTGTTCGCTTTGAGCACCTTCGATTTTCTTTTTGAGCTCTTCGATTTGGGATTCCAATAGCAAAATTGATCGAGAAAGAATGTCATGTTTATCCTTAGTTTGAATCTGGGTACGTTCCAACGCCTCTGCCTCTTCAGTAAATTTAGATGTTTGGTCATAGGCAGCAATTAAAGCCTCTTGCTTAGCTCGAATTTTAGCATCATCATCATTCTCCCTGTTATACCCACTACTGATTTCGTTGAGCAGAATTTGCAAGTCATAAAGGATTTCACTCACCTCAGGAGGACATGCGTTGATATCTATTTGATTCAACAACTTCTTTATGGCATAATAAGCTGAAACATCTTCTTTCAGAATAATAAAAACATCAGCTTCGAATATAGTCTGATTAACTTGTTGAAGAAGTTGGTCATAAGAGCTAGCAGAATCACCATTCTTTGTCTGACTCGAACCCCCAGATTGGCTTCTTCCAGAAGGAGAACCCCTTTGTGCCAAGATTAACTTCACATATTTCAAAGGGTTTGTTTTTTTTAAATTCCTCCTTATGTTCCTCAGTTAAGAATGAGGAGTCTTGGCTTTTTGCTTGAGAAATTCCAGTAGGGGTAAGAATCTCTGCCTTTCTCTCTATTGCTTCCTGCACCACTTCTTCTTCCTCATCACCATCTGCGAAATAGTGGCTTATGGTATTAGCTTCGCTTTCTTCTTCTGACTGATCAGCGAAGAGAACTCTTTTAGGTGAATAGTCACTATGGGCTTCATCAGCAGGAGTTTCAAGTTTAACACCCCTTTTGCCAGTCAGTGGAATTTCTCTCGAAGAAGGAGAGGTTTCTTGTTAATCTAGAACTTCGATAGTGCCAGTTGGTGGTGTAGCAGTTGAAGAGACTTTATTAAAGGCAATCCCACTAGAGTCCCCTTGTGGTGAAGAAGTGGTAGGATTTGGAACTTGGCCTTGAGGGGCATAGAGATCAGAGGAGATGACTTAAAAACTCTGCATATGAAATGAATAGTTAGCATACAAAAATTCATAAAGTCATGATTTTGATTTTATTGAGTAAACTTACCTTTGGATTGTCAGAAGAAACATTGTTGCCAATGTGATATGAGATCACATTCTTTGGAGTTTGTGGTTTTGGATTTGAGTTTGGGAGCAGTTGTTTTTATTTCACTACCAGATTGACTGGTAGGCTGGGAACTTTCGCCATATTTTTTGGCTTTCTTTTTCTTTTTCTTGATTGATTTGAGAGGATAAAGGTCAATGTCTCCACTCTTCTCCGATTCATCGTCAAAAGCAACATCTTCGTGTCTTCATTTTTTGGGAGATTTAGGAGAGAGCCCGTTTGCCTAGGATAAACAAGAAAAGATAGTTAATAGAAATCAGAAGAATCTTCGAAAAGACAAAAGAGAAAACAAGGAAATACCTTTTTCGTTTTCTTCTTCTTTGGGGTATCATCTTGATCATAGGTAGGACTTTCAGTGATTATAATTGGTTGTTTCGACGTGGTTGTCGAACTTGTCTTTGGAACAGTTTTTTCTTTCTTCAGAGTTTTTATATCAACAGCTGATAAAAGAAATTATAAGGTAGTTAAGACAAAATAAAAAATAAGAAAAGATAAGGGAATTTCGAATTTCTTTGGTTCCACACCTCCGCGATCTTGAGATATAAGAGACATGGTCGATAATTCATAGCAAATCCTTTGAAACTGTCCAAATCACACTTAGCCCACACTACCCTCTGGGCAGGTTTTTTGGCATCATTTTCATATTTATGAAGAGTGTTTCCACAAATGAACCACGATGGATATGGAGGAAAAAAGGCTAAAGCCAGCTCTGAAGTAGGCGTGTTGGGAAACCTTGGTGGTTGATTTTTAAAAGTCCACCTATACCTACTTTCAGGTTTTACATACAGAGGAAATTTAATTTTTTAGAGGTTTTTTTTTAAATTTTTCCTCCAAAGTTTGTGCTGCTTGGAAAACGGTTCGATGCAGGTTTGTGGGATTATAGACAGTTTCGAAGTATTTCTGGAACGCCTGAATTTCTTTGATATGAGTAAATCTACCTTTTTTGACGTGTTCCTGCATAAGAGAAAAGGCTGCCATCAAATGTTGTTAAATTTGGAGAGTGCTAAACATATTTTTTGAATAATGAGCATTCCACTAATTGTAGAAATCTTTGGTCATGTAAAAGGAAGGTTCGAAGGAGATCAATGTGAAGTCAGCAAAGCCAACATAACGTTCCTAGCGTATTGCAACTTCTTTGAAAGCATAAGGCACTCCTGCAATGAATATCTCCTTTTTCTTAATAAAAAGAGGCTTAGGTAGAATCTGGCATAGTCCGAATTGACGGGCTACGAAGTTGGGTTGATAAGAAATGATACAAACTTGGCTCTTCAGAGGTGTGATCCTAGAGACTATAAGTCTAGGGTTCAAGAAAGCACGCCATGTGTCTCGAATATTTTCTTTTTTAATGGCTTCTCCAAGAGACATGGTGAACCAGCTTGGACCACAGCTTCGGGTGGCAAATGGAGCCATTGAAGAATCAAACTTATGTCTCTTGGAGAAAATCATCATATAGTTGGTGAAGCAAGTTTTGAAATTTTCTCTATCATCATTTGGAGTTAATCTGAGCAACCTGGTGCCTTCGATATTCCTATTGACAGCATCAAGATGTTCTTCATTGATTACCCCAAAAGTTGAAAGAGATGGTTTGAAAGTGGCATTAAGCCAGAGTTGGAGGAGGCAGGAAGGACCAACAAGAAGTAAATTAGTGCCTGTTTCATAAGTTTTTAACTTTGACACTGCATAGCCTATACTGTCATATAGACTCACTAGCAACAATTCACTTATACACACCTTTCGACCATGATGAAGCTGATTGGAAATGGTAACAAATTTGCTAGCAACTTGTAAAGATTTGTTGCAGAAAACATACTTCGGTAGCCACAAAGCTAAGAATGCTATGTGTTCGACCTCAGAAACTTCTTCTTCATTGGAATGATAAAAGTTAATATACGTCGAAAAACTAACATGTTTTACGTCGAAGTCAATGAAATTGTCTGCATCTTCATTGGGATTGAATGTTTCCCCAATATTGGAAAGTCCATCTATAGCAGCAATATCAAGGAAAATGGGTGTTATCATCCCACAAGGAAGATGGAAAGTATTGTAGGTACTATCCCAGTAATACAAGGATGCTAGCAAAAGAGGTTGGCTATAGTTGAACCCTAGTTTTGACATTCGAATAAGGCTAAGAATACCTAAGTCTTCCCATTCTTGGGATTTCTTATTCTCTACTTTTGATTACCAGTTTTGGTATAGTTGGTTTAAAGAAGGACATGAGCGAAATGGTTTGAAATGCCCAATGACATAATCCATGTTAGAAGCTTCCCTTCTGGGTTTAGAAGGTTCCTCTTCAGAGGATTTATGCTTTAGATTTGTTGAGATTTTGACTGTAGAGTCATTTTCTTTTTGTTTTAAAGGGGTGAAATTGTTAATAATGGGTTTAGTTTCATGGTAAGCAAAAAAAAAAAACTTTGGTTTTCTCTAGACGTTCAGTAGAAATTAAGGGACCCATAACTCCTAGGGTTTTATCAAGAACAAATGTAGGGATGATTACCTGAGATGCATAGATAACTTTTTGTTCCAGACTGAGTTTCAGAGTTGTAATGAACTCCTGGTTATCAAGATTGATGATTTTGCTGACTGGTATGTGACCAGAAGGAGCAGCGCCTTTGAGTTTTCCAGTTTTCTTGGATGAAGATGATTGCATAGAGGAAGACATTGTTAGAACGTGAAAGTTTTCTGTGAAAAAGGAAAAAATGTTTGTTGAAGATTGATGGAGTTTGAAGGAAGTAAAAGTTTTGCTTTTGGAAGCTGAAACACTTTTGTAGAGACTCCTGGCGGTTTTTGAAATATGACCTTTGGAGAACGTGGACGATGTGGAGCTTCTCTATTAGAGAGAAAGAAAGGTGGTTTTTGAAAATCCTTGGGAAGTGACATTTTGCTAATTATTAACTATAACTGCTACACTTGCACATTTAGACAAGAATGGTGAGTGGATGTTTTGCAGAAAAGCAATTGATGGCAGTGATGTCATATACAGTATAGTCATTATTAAGTTGGTTTCATCGAAATCATATGGATAATTCAAAAATGAGCATTTCTCTGAATTTCTAAATACACATTTTTAAGGGTCAATTTGTTAGCTGGTAATTTCGATGAGACTACTTTGCTGAAGAAATGCTTGATGATTAGATAGATTTTCATTTGAATGGGGTCTAAAGATGAATAATTTGGCTGATCAACAGGGAGTTTTGAATTAAGAGACAATTGGTTAAAGGGGGAAAATTGTTACTTTGGAGGCATTTCGATTTCGAATGGAATTTAGCTAAACAAGGACTTCGATTTCGAATATCTTGTTATTATAAAGATTCGATTTAAAAGGCTGAAACGGTCCAACAAAGGGAGTTTTGAATTTAATTCAAAAGACGTGGATTTACTGAGTCAGTTCCAAGAATTCGAAATTTAAATAAAAGGGCGCCATTATTAGAAGACGCGTGGAAGCCACTGATTGTAAGAGGCACGCATGCTTCGAACGTGGCATGATTTTAGAGTAGGACCGTTAGGGTCAAAGTAGTATAAATAGGTGTTCTAATGTTAGAATTAGTGTGTTCATTTTGTACTAGAAAATCTTATATACTCAAAATACCGATTGATTCGGGAAAAAGAGTTGCAGATACCATGTACGTGTAGAACACCATCATTATGCTTTTTGCAGTTTAAATTCAAGTTATTTACATTCATCTTGTCTTTACATTTTTACTCTTTTAAGTCTTTTCATTTTCTTTATGTTTCGATCAAACACTTACTTTTCCATAAATTTTACTTTCTTGTCAAAGTCTTTTATACTTTTTACTTTCTTATCAAAGTCTTCTATATTTTTTTTATCCAATTTACTTTACAAAGTCTTGCGTTTTAACTTTCAAAGTCTTTTCTCAAATCAAAGTCAATCTTTAGTTTAAATATTATCTTGTCAGTATATTTCGTTATATAAAAGATTGTTACTACACAAATCTATAAAATTACTTTAAGACTCTTGCATTATACATTGAAGATGCAAATTTATAAAATAATAAACATGAACATAGAACTTAACTCAGACATAATTATGACACATGTCCTAGGATCAATCTAGTCGATCATGCAAGTAACCAAAACCAGTAATTTGGAAGACTAGCGGTTGTTTGCGAGAAATCACCGTAAACAACACTGCAACGAGATCAAAACTTGGGAATTAAAAAAATCTTGTGTTAGACAAGGTATGAGTCCTTACAAGTCATTAGCTAACCTATAATCATTGATCTCAAACAAAATTTACAAGAAAGATCATGATTGAAACAAATTATGCGGCAAAACTAGGTCAAAATGATCAATTGACAATTTAGGGATCAAGTATCGTGATACGCTAATACTATGACTCAATTATAGACTCTACATTAAGGTAAAAGCTACCTAAACATGTTAACATATTAATCAAGAGGTTAATTTAGTGTTCGACCAAACATTCGGCATCATACACAAAAGATCAACTTCTAGCTAGGTAAGTAAGTAGGCAATTATTCATCTTCGTGTAACACAAAGAAAAAAGTTCAAACAAAAGTCTAAAGAGACTTCAAAAATCATAAAATTAAACCACAACTCATGTTATTATGTCTACTATCATGTCATAAAAATCCCTAAGTTATTGCGTAAATGCAAGCTTCGAAATCAAAAAAACACACAAACATGATTTTGTTAATTGGGGATGCATCGAGGCTCCTAAAACTAATTGGAAAATAAATCAATTCTCAAATGAAAATACCAAATATATGTATAAACCACCGACACATAGACTTATGACTATGGTAAAAAAATGGTTCAAAAATAGTCAGCAATCATTATAAAACATAAACCTTAACCAAAACATAAGTTAAATATCATACCTTCACAAAAAGGATTTAAAAAGAACTAATAATAAAATAGAAAAAATATGGAAAAATCACTTAAGAATCTCAAAGGCATGATGGAATAAGTGCCTTATTTTTTGTGAATTTTATTTGTATAGAAATGATAAAAATTTGCACCGAAACAGGAAAGGTATCATAGGAAAATCACCTCTAAACATATTGACAAAAAGTGATTAATAAAAAATTAAAACCCCATATAAAAATTCACAAAAATCATGATAAAATTTCTAAGACACTAAAGAGTCAGGAATGTATTTTTGCAGATTTTTTATAAGCCGAAAAAATTAAATTCACGAGCAAAATCGTTAAGCAACCAAAATTGTGCACCATGGAACCCGGGGTGCATTACTGAATATCAACTGAACTAATATGTGTTGAATCATCAGCATTAGGCCATAAGGTGGAGGTGTAAATCCAATTACGCTAAGCCCATGCACTAAGTCCAAATTTTCTTATTATTCCTGATTAATTATTTTTGATTCTAAGAATAATTAAAAGAATATTAAGGCTATAAGCAGAAACACAGTTGGTTTGAGATATATTTTAAACCAAAAATTCCCTCTTCGTCTTCTCCAAGGGTATGTTTGGATTGATGGTATGAGATGAAATGGAATGGAGTGGTAACTAATGAGGTTCCACTGTTTGAATTTGCAAAAAGCGGATGGAATGGAACGGTACATGATGGAATCTATTCCATCTTATTCCATCCAATTCCCCATTTTTTGTTCCATCCAATTTGGGGTGTATGTGATGGAATGGGAAATATTTAATAAAATATCCAAACAAAAGAGTGGGGTCTATATTCCATTCAGCTTCGCTCCATTCCGCTCCACTATGTTCTGTTCCACTCTGTTAAGTTCCATCAATCCAAAGATAGCCCAAAGGATTCTCACAAACCCTCAAATAAAAACAACGTCGCGTCAACGACGACCATGGTTATTACTCCCCCGAAAGCCGTCAATCTATACACAATTTGCTTAGTCTTTCTCCCCTTAGTACATATCTAATCCTCCATTCCATTAATCTCTCATCATTTTTCGGAATCTTGAATATAAGCTAAAACCCCAGGTTTTCCTGTGTTAAATTAAACGCTTAAGATTAAGCCTCCGAGCTTGATTCCATGGGTTTCGGTTCTTCTCACCTCAATCTACAAGTACATATCAAGAAAATAGCAAAACGATGAAGGTTTGACATACCTATGACAGAGACTTTAATGGTGCAAGGCGTAACGACTACATTTGACTTCTTTCATCTTTCTCTTCTCTTTTGCCCGATTGCTTCGATTCTTCTTCTACCTTTATTCTGTCTATGGATTGTTGTTATGTGAAGTTATGCGGATTGTTGACGCGATGGACTTGTTGTTGTTGTTGATTCACAACAATTGTGATTCTTGTGCATAGATGAAGATTCAAGGATGCAGGTTGAAGATGGAGTGTGTGAAGGTGGTTAAAGGTTGTTGAGAAGTGGTAGCGGATAAAGATAGAAGGAGAGAAATGAGAGAATTCTCCTATATTTTGTGAGTTTTTCTATTTTCTCTGTAGACTGATGAAGAAAAATAAATCGTGAAAAATGATTTTGTGATCACCAATCCCGCTTCTCAATTCTAAGTTTCTTTTTTTATATTTTTGCTACGCTATGTTTGGGAGTTTGGAGGGGAAGGGAAGGGAGGACTTCCAAAAATAATTTTTTTTAAAAATATGAAGAAAATTTTAACATTGTTTGAAAAATAGATTTTGTTTAGAATGATAAAATATTGTTTATCATTAATGTATTTTTAGTTTTTCAAATATTATAACAACAAAAATTATATTTGAACAAATTGATTAAGCCCCCCAAAACCTTCCAAAGCCCTCCTCCAATATAAATTTTGAGTTCCCCAAATTAGGGGATTTTTGGTATTATGAAGAAAAACAAATCCTACAAAACCCTCATAAGCAAAATCTTTCTACTATTTTCACCCAATCCTTCCTATTTTTGAAAGCCCTCCCCTTCCTTCCCCTCCAAACTCCCAAACATAGCCTTAGGGAATTGAAAGGTATATATTGAAGCGGTTAGGGACAATTTTGATTCGGTTAGAAAATTCTGTTAGGATGAACTATCAATTCCCGACTTTCTATTATTCTCCCTGATATTCTACAATTTTCTGATATGATATTTTCCTTATTTTCTTGATTTTCCTCTTGAACTAGTGCAGGATTATTTTGAGAACTGGCTTAAGTTAGTTGCAAATTTGGCACAAAGACGATGACTATGGCACAAAGCTTGAAGCATGGCGAAGATTGCGCATGAGAACATCATAAAGGCCTTGGTCATGATCAAAAGTTAGCAAGGATTTTGGAAGTTAAACATGAGACTTGTTGAAGTGTAACCGAATTTTTTATGTAATTGTTTCTATGTATGGATGACGAAGTGGATAGAAAAATATAAGTGATATAACGAGATTTGATCAAAATGAAATGGCCTTTGTAATGTCTTGTATATTCAAAATATAAGTTTCCCTCCTGTTGGCACACTTGAATCTTTGTAAGCTTGAATCTTAAGAATCTTGATCCATGTATATTTCTCATGAATGCCTTGCAAACTTGAATACCATTTGAAAATTGATCTTGAAATAATATCTTGAAAATTGAATGAATTTGAATGGACTTGAATCCATGATGAACCTTGAATAAGAAAACTTGCTTTAAGTCTTGCAACTTAAATTTCAACCATTAACCATGAATAAATATTCCACTCATAACATGCTTAAGCCATTTATTCATTTGAAACAATTTCGAGTTTAAAGCACTAATAAATCCAAATCCCATTTCGTTTCTTAAGGAATCTTAACCAAATGATCTCTTGAATAAATTTTGGACTTATGGCATTAATCAGCTGAATGACTGAATTCCACTTCAATTCTCAATGAAACTTAAACTCCAACTTCAGACCAACTTGCACTTGCAAACAACTGAGAACGACCAAACTTTTATCATAA
Organism: Vicia sativa; assembly: GCA_021764765.1. NCBI lineage: Eukaryota > Viridiplantae > Streptophyta > Magnoliopsida > Fabales > Fabaceae > Vicia > Vicia sativa. The sequence goes on from CM038794.1 coordinate 289,615,210, forward strand.
CGCATCTCTCGCTTCAAATCTTGTATCATATTATCAATCTTACATGACCAATTATCTCAACACCAAAGAATGTTTTGGATAAACCTTGAAGACAAATATGGAAACATTGAAGCAATATAACCAATAAACAAACGAATTTCGCTTCAGAGGAAAGAAATTATTCTGAGGCTTTCCTTGAAGAACCGACTTTCGGTCTGAACATACGAAGGGCAACGTTCTTGTCATCCTCATGGGAGAAGGCAACAAGGTAATAATTATTTCTCAATACATATTTGGTTCAATCTTGTTTCCAAAGTTTTGTATTCTCTTTTCCTTTATAAAAGTTTTACAATGACACCTTTTTCCCATGGCCTATGGATTCTCACTTCCTCAAGTTTTGACAATACAAAGGTAGAGCAATCATACTTTCCTCCCTTATTCCACTTTCAAACCTTCCATGTCGTCTCCACTTTTTCCTATCACCCTTTCTTTGTATGATTTTTTAGCCTATTTATTTCCTCCTTAACTTATTGTTCATGTAATATTAAATGAAATCGATTCTTTATTCTTTTTGACACTTGTTTCCTGCAAGTTATTGCTCGTCCACACTTATTCCACTGTTACTTATCAATGTTAATATTGTAGTCGTCGAAATGATTTCAAAACCCTAACAGAAAATTTTGCAAACCTCAGTCATTTTAAAAATAATTTTGTATAAACTTCATTTTAAATTTGTTCATTTAAGCACTCACACATCATCAAAATAACCTTAAAATAAAAAATAATTAATATTGAGTATAAAAACTAAATTAAAATCGAAGATTACAATTTTTTTCTTCAAATGAAGTGATTAAAATGAATTTAAATTTTTATTAAAATATTTTCAATAAAACACGAGGGCATTTTGGGAATATTTGGTAATTAAATTTTGTCGAGGATGTAAGTAGCATAAAACCAACATTAATACTAAAAGAATGGAGTTGTGAAGATCGCGTGATTGCCGCTCAGTGTTTCTAAGGTTTCGATTTTCTCATATCCTTTGATTTCTCAATTTCAAATTCAAATTATCTTTTCTTTCTTTGTTTCATATATCTAATTCCATTAATCAATAGATTCAATAGTTTTCCCAAACAATGTTGGCATGATTTTTCTAAACCCTAATTATCAGATCGATGCGTATTGACATTTTTAGGGTTTTTTTGAATTGTTGCAGAGATGTCGGCGTACGAGAATGTTGTTGGTGGTAAACTGAAGCTGAAGGGAAAAGCATTGGATGTTGCTGGTGGAGTCAAGAAGAAGAAAAAGAAGAATAAAAGAAATCAACAACAGTTTTTGCAATCAACTCAAGATGAAACTCCAGCAGGTTTCTATCTATCTCCGTGTGCGCATGCTTTTGTAACTATATACCAAATATTTGATGTGCTGCATATTTTCATGCAATTGAGATTAATGATTTGGATAGAAGCATGTTCCTCGATAGATCATCATGGAAGTTGATTCCACTTAGTGAGATAAGGCTTCGTTGTTGTTGGTTTATGAAATGAAATTGATTCCAACGTAGTGAATATGTTTATGCGACTTTAGTATTAGTTATTTGTTATGTAAGATGTTATGCCTTTGGCCAAAAAAACTATGATGAGAATATAAATGAATTTTTCGAAGAATGGGTGATTGTTGTCTAGGTTATTTGTGTACTAATTCAAAATTCAGAGTTTCATCGTATTATTCAGGATGAACTCAATAATATGATGAAACTCTGAATTCACTTTTCACCTTGAACACGGGTTTATTTTACTGAAAAAAGGAAAATGCCAATGGACGTTGTTTTATGGCATTAGTCAACAATAAAGATCATTTTCAGAAACTTCTGGGTTTTAGTTTAGTATACTAGGAACTATTGTGCAAAATAGTTCTTTTTAGTTTGCATTTCCGTAATCTTATTTTTTGTTGTATTCACCATAAAATGTGCAATATGTATACTAATAGTTAGTGCTATTTATATTTGATGTAGGTGGAAGTACAGAACAAGCTAAAGATCCTAATGACCAAGAAGTAAATGATGGGGGTGAATTGAACGGTGAAGAGAAGCCTGCTCATTATGATGATCATCTTACACCAGCAGAGAGGCGGTATATAGAACAGAGGGAGCAACTTGATGTTCATAGATTGGCCAAGATTTCTAATAAATCTCACCGCGATAGGATTCAAGATTTCAATCAATATCTCGCAAACATGAGTGAGCACTATGATATTCCTAAAGTTGGTCCTGGATGATTGAAGGCCTTCTTCAAGAAGAAGGCAGATCCCTGTCATTTGTATTTGTCTGTTTAATATTGACACCGAATGCTTGCACAATTGTTTTTTTCCCTACATATCCATGTTTTGTTTTGGACTAAGCTATATTTCTGATGATAGGGTTTGTGCAAGGATGAAAAAGTGATGTTTTTTATGAGTAGGGAAGTGATGTTATTATTGCCTTCACCGAATTTTCCAAATTTTATGAATGTACAATGAAAAGAAAATGCTTATATATCTTGTTAATTATGACGGGGTGAGGAAATATATCCATTGGCTCTGATGGTGGAAACTGAGTGATCATCACCAAAGAATTTTACTTGAAAACTTATTGCTTCTTTTATTGAACTAGTGCAAACATTTGAAAAGAAATTGAATGTCTCTATTTAAGTAAAAATCTAGAAGAAATTTATCTATTTTCATATAATTTTAAAGAATTAGTCTAGAATTTCAAAAAGAATATTGTTGTAGAAAGAAATATATATTTAAAATTTTATTCGGCTTATCCGGATTTTACAACAAATCAATCGGCAAAGCACTTTGTCTTCATTGGAGTAAATAATTCATGTGTGGAACTATATTTAAGGAAAGCACTTAATCTCATATTTTTAAACATAGACAAAAGAAAAGACACCAAAGGATAGAAATGTTCATTTATTAACTACTCATTTTATGCATTTAATATAGAAACAATGAACTATAAACCATGTGTACTTAAGAATTTATGTTCTAGTATAAAGAAAAGTCATTATATGCATTTAATATGGATTTATGTTATAGTATAAAGAAAAGCCATTATATGCATTTAATATGGAAATAATGAATTATAAGTCATTTGTATTTTAGGATTTATGTTCTAGTATAAAGAAACCATGTTTATTATGAAGAAGATAAAATAAAACAATAATATTACTATTAGTATAAGAATGAAACACTTTGTCATATAGTGTTCAAGTGTTTTGACATCGGTATTTTTAAAATAATCCAGTGGTTATACTAAGATATTTTGTCTTTAATTGGAATGCTTTTGAAGCTTAATGGAAGACTTGCAAGTCATTGTCAACACCCTAATAGTATTCCGAAATTGTGAAGGGAGTGAAGATTACAAAAAAGGATTCTATCAAGTCAGACTATAATGAACCGATAAGTTTTGCTTTGAATGATTCAATGTTTTGTATTCAAAGATTCATCCAGAACAAATGAAACCAAGATGAGGTTTATACAATGAGACCTAAGTTTTGAAAGAGAGTAATTCCAGTGTCAATCAAAGAAATCTGGTTATTCTACAAACCAAACAATACAAATACAATGCACGCTTTCCTTTTATTTTCACATCTTGAAATCACAGTTAGAGATGCTCAAGTCTTGCAGGTCACAAAGCGGTAATAGAGCATTACTCCATTCTTGGGCTGTTATATTTACACCATCTAGATATAACTGTCTAAAACTGGTAACATTTTGGACAAGGCTTTGTAGATTTGAGTTCCTCATGTTTCGGCTCTTATCCCAGTGACTAATAGAGATATCAAGAGTTACTAACCCTTTGGCTTGAAAAATCTCAATTGGAATTTGTCCTACGAATCTAATATCTGACAAATTCGAATAAGTTCTCCAACTTGCTGAATCCTGATGGAATGGAAGAATTAAAATTGTTTGCAGCCAAATTCAGTTTCGGAAGATGTTGAAGACTGAAAAGTCTAGTTGAATCGTCAAATCCACCATTGATTGATTCTTCACTAAGGTCAAGACTAATTAACATATCCATCATTGTCACAGGTTAACCACTCCAACTGCAGTAAACAAAGCTGATGGTACGATACAACGCTGCTGATGCCCAAGACCACAGAACCATTAGGAAAACACCCAGCATCCACGTGAATGGTATGGAAGTCCTGCGGCCAATTAAGCAGGGCATACCTGTCTCAACAAGTTTCTTCCTCACATTCAGGCAGGGATTGGATTTGTTGAGTTCCATTACATTGTCCACCGCGTTTCTCGCTACTGCATCAGGATCATGGACCTCATTCTTAAACCCAAAGATTCCTAGCATTCCAAATTTTACAAAGAATTGTATACACCAGTTAGACAGCAAAAACCTCCTTAAGATCGAGACATTTTTCCAACCAGTCTAACAAGCCAAGGTTGGCTGGATTCCGATGACCAAGCGGGGACGAAAACCAAACCATTTTGGAGAAGGCACAATCCAAGAATAGATGAAGAGTGGTTTCAGGCACAACGGGGCAGAAGGGACATAAAGTTTCAAGACAAATACCTTTCTTTTGCTGATTACTTTTGGTTGGCAGGATGTTTTTCCCGAGTCTCCAGATGAAATTCTTTATCTCTCATGGACCGAGGTTTTCCAAATTTTCTTCCACACCAATGCTTGAGAAGGGCTCGATGTGCCTGCTTTCATAGCTTCGCATTTTGCTCCCAACGAGTGATAGGTTAACTTGACAGTGCATTCGCCTTCTTTTTCCTTATGCCATATCAATTTATCCTCTGGCCTTTTGAAAGAGATAGGTATACTATTAATCTGCATAGCTTCCCCGGGATCAAAACAAGCATCTACTAGGTCCTTGTTCCAAATACACAAGTCTTGATCGATCAACTCCTTCACCCTGGCATCGTTTCTTAGGCCTCTAGCAGCGCCCAGAACTTTGAATCCACACTCCATCCTAATCTGAGTTTGTAAATATGATTTGTTTTCCTTTTCTGATTTGCTTTTCCTTGGAAGATCTTAGTATTACGATCTCCGTCCTTCAAACAAACCTCCCTACTATGTTGCCTCCACAAAACTTCTTCCGTTCTCAACAGGTAACTTCTTTGGTTCTCAAGGGCTTTGTGTGCTTTCATGTTCTCCTCGCTAGGGGGCCATCTTACATCATCCTTCATCAAATGTTCTATGCGCTTAATCTCTTTTCTCACGGATCCACACCTATATTCTTTGAAAGATTCCCCCTGCCAAATCATTTGATTCCCAAGCTTGTCTCATGATTACTTTACATCTTTCGTCTCTGTCCCACCCATCTTCGAATCTGAACAGGTGTTCTTTGACTCTATCCTCAATCTCCATTTGTTTCTCCCACTCAATTCTTACAGCAGCATGATCCGACCTGTAGCGAGGAAGATGGGTCACCTTAATTGGTTGGAATCTCGAGACCCCAACAAAAGTTGCGAAAACTCTGTCTAATCGGCACTAGATATTGTTAGCTCCTTGTTTCCCATTAGACCACGTGAAGGGGTACCCTTCAAAACCAAGATCATGCAGTCCACAAGTCTCCACAGCTTGCCTTCCCCAAATAAATTGCTTACTGGTCCTAGAATTCCCACCTTATTTTCCATTGTCAGCTAAAATGTCGTTGAATCGCTGAAGCAAAGCCATTTGGCTCCACTTTTTTGTTGAAGTAACTGCCACGTTCTCCTTTTATTGTGCTCCTCTGGAATCCATAGACACCGGAGAGAAACCGAGGATGAATATCTTCATCTACCTCAGAGCCATTGATATGATTGATAGAAAAGGAAGTAACTCTGAGATTGAAGTTTTCCTTCCATAACAGGGTGATACCTCCTGCTCTTTCTCTACCGTGGCCACTCCACTCCACTATGAAACTCTGATCCATACCACTTTTAAACTTAACACCTAGCATCTCCTGTTCTTTAAGAAGGGGTTCTCCAGACGTATGAGTCTCAACAAGGCTAGAACTGTAGGGTATTCCCAGTCTTCCAACACCACCTCTAAATTTTGACATGCTGTTTCCTTCTTTTCTTGTTTGCGCTTCCTTTTCTTACCAAAACTCCCCAAATCTTCCGGTGTGCCATCCACGATCATCACATCAACCCCTTTTATTGCACGGGTCAAGTAAATAAAATCTTAGATGCATGACTGATATACAAAAAACTCAAATGATTTGCCTACATTTCACATAAAAATCAAACTATCATGAAAAACAAATTTCACTCAAACTTATACTTCTGCGCTCAGGATGACACTCTCTATCCTTCTTAAAGTCCAAAATCAGGTTGAAATGTTCTCGCACTGCACTCACTAAGATGCAGGAATGACAGGGGTTATGTGGAAGAATATATACAGGAGAATATAGATGAAAGCAGTAGTGTTCGCCTCAGTTTGACCCAATTCAATCACATTTATTTAATAAACTCTGACGGTTAACTATGACCCAATATTTTTAGTAATAGTTCTCATTTCTTGGAATAAAAGAGTTCTGTCACTCAACTACACGCCATAAATAATGTGAAAAATATGCTAGTTCCAAATATAACAGCTATCGCTCATACATGAATGTAATGGAGTAGAAGATAGAATAAGCACATTTAAATATCAAGTCATCTACATTTTATTGTCTGCAAAAGTTTGACATGGAAGATGTTCCAAATTCAAATATTCAGTGCTACAAGGTTCAATCTAAATCCATATTCTCACAATTTCTGTCAATGAATCCAGAATCCACATGCCCGCAGGCACTTCATGTTGTAAACACATTTATTTGCATAAATACATAGTGAAAGATGTTTCTTCTATTATTCTCTAGCGACACAAAAAACAAGGTGTGACTGAATGACACGACTATAGCTACACATACAACTACATCAAAAAGCCAAGCCAGCCGAGAAAGGAAATAAATGTGATATGAATGAATCGAACAACCAAATAAATAACACTCAGGATAGCTACCCCGGGGTACTAGATTGCCTCTTACTACATGAATAACACTTTGAGCAAACTCGCAATCTTAAATCATCTCCTCAACTATCGGGCTTCATCCTCAAGGTTGCGGAAACCGTTAGTCAGGTCCTCATGTAGCTGAGTAAATTTAGCAACCAATGCAGATTCCCCTTCAGCAGGATCCTCGAATTTCTGAGACCTGCAATAGCAAACCAACATAATAAGACCTACTTTACATGTCAAAATAAGTCATCCAAGGTAACCGCCCTACAATTACTCACACTAAACGATAGAAGAGATCTCCCAAACGATGCTTGATGAGGGTATAAGTTATCTTCTGACCATCAGTACCAGCTCCCCTCTCTACTGCCTGCACATGTAACAAGTCTCATGTTAAACATCTGTAATGCAAATGCAATTTAGCCATCTTGCTGAAATCTCTTTTCAGGCTGAAGTAATACGTAATAATACTATGACTGGGCTATGATAAAGAATACAGATAGAAGGGATGCATGCAACCACTGCTAACAACCTACATGCCTACAGTTGGATAGATTTTTCCTTATTGTGTAATATAAGTAACTGTTCAATAAAAAAATGGAAGTAATATTGTTTGATTCCTTCAACCACCATACCTGGTTTGCCAAATTGTAGAAATGAATAATGTTGCGCATCATCCAGACAGACTTGTAGAAGGGACAGAACTTGTCATATCTATTACACACCAAATGTAACAATATAAGAGACAACAACTAAAAACACTAACATGAGAAATAATGTATCAAAGAAGTTGACAATTTACAAGGGCACTTACGGAGTAAAAGCATTTTGAGCAAGGTAATCCTCTCGCAAAAGTTTTGCAGTTTCTAAGGTGATCTTATCTCCTTCAGCTAAAGCATCCTTTCCTACAAGCTGAAACAAAGAAGGTCGGTGAATAGTCAGTCTAGTATAGCTTACTACTTACAGATTAAGTATATAGGCATCCTGACTAACTATTTTCAAACAACAAAACAATATCTTAATCAGGCTAATACGTTAAAGCTAAACTAATTAGATTACCCGTTACATGGACAACTTATGCAAACCAGGTTTAGACCAGACATTACTTAATAGTCTGTCGTAAGTTATTTATGATACCACCTCTATTTCCAAAAGAAGCTGAATAGTTTTCAACCCATACTAGGAAAGGGCATGGGAAGATTTCTTTAACCAGCAACCAAGATGATTAACATGCAAAGGAACACACCTGGACAATTTCATTAAGATCGTCTTCTCTTTGCAGAACTTCACGAGCCCTTGTCCTAATGTTTATAAAATCTGGATCAAATTGATCATAAAAGGATTCGAGTGCCTGAAGATACCATAGAAAATATTAGGAAATCATGATATTTGGGAGCCCAAGCACAAACTATATCCAATACAAATGAAGGAGGCTTAAGAGAAAACATGAGTTGTGCAGATACCAACTCTAGGACATACCGTTGAGTACTTTGAATAAGATATAAGCCAGTTCACAGAAGGAAAGTGCTTCCTCTGTGCAAGCTTTTTGTCCAAACCCCAGAAAACCTGCCAAGTACCAAAAGATCAACTTAACAAATTCTAAAAGAATAGGTAAGAGAAAAAACAACTAAAGGGGATCATGGTGACGATTGACACACAGGGAGACAACCATGATCAAAATTTATTTGCGGGAAGTTATCCTATATTTTGATAAACATATGTTTGACAGTAGAGTATTACCTGAACTATGCTGAGGGTTGCAGATGTCACAGGATCTGAGAAATCTCCTCCAGGTGGAGAAACAGCACCAACAATTGTTACACTACCTGTTCTTTCAGGACCTCCAAGACATTTAACTTTCCCAGCACGTTCATAGAAAGAAGCTAAACGTGCAGCAAGGTAAGCAGGATATCCACTATCAGCAGGCATTTCCGCCTGTGGAAAACAACAATCTCATCAATTTACAATGATCAATGCCCATGTTTCCCCATGTGTATTATGTATAAACTTTATATATTCTACATCAAGGAGAAAGAAACTCCAACATCAGAAACTAAATCTCCAAAAATAATATATCATGAAGAAGAAACAAATTCTTTCTAAAAGAAACCGGTGAACAACCGCTGCTGCATAAGTGAAATTCTCACCAGTCGTCCTGAGATTTCACGCAATGCTTCTGCCCATCTAGATGTTGAATCTGCCATCATACTGACATTGTAACCCATATCTCTGAAATACTCAGCTAAAGTGATTCCTGAGATTTGAAAACAAAATAGTCAGATCATAATATATAGTTCGAAAAAAGTATTAAAACTCACATGCAGCACACATGTCAAACTATCTCATTATAAGGACAGTTAATATATAAAGTTTCAGCTCAGGTAAGAACTAGTGGAATATAAAGTGGCATATCAATATGCATATTTTAGGCCCTCCTTAATTTTCACACTAAGCACAGATTAAGCGCAGTTAACTGTCCAGAAATAACAGGTGCTGAGAAACACTACTTATTGCAATTATATGCACAGTTTGATATTCCAAATATTGACAGTAGGAGAGAACTGGTAACGATTAATTCTCATGAACAAAAATAAGATTTAGATTTTAAGAAGAAAGAAATCACCTGTATAAATTGAAGCTTCACGAGCAGCCACTGGCATGTTTGAAGTGTTAGCAACAAGTGTTGTACGCTTCATGACAGATTCTTCACGGCCATCAGGTAATGTCATTGTGAGTTGTGGAAAGTCCATCAGAACCTAAACAATAATTAAAAATGATTTGACCAGTCGAATACAAGCAAGCACAAATATTCATAGAAACAACTTAAGAAGAAGCATACCTCTGCCATTTCGTTTCCACGTTCTCCACAACCAACGTAAATAACAGCATCAGAATTTGAATACTGTCAAACAGGCAAAAAGGAAGAATTAAGAGGTCTGCTGAACTATTAAAAAGTTTTATAATAAATCACCAATTGTGCCTTGACATGGTGTGTTAGGATCACCTTAGAGAGAGCTTGACTAATGACAGTTTTTCCACAACCAAAAGCTCCGGGTATGGCACAAGTCCCACCAAGTACTGAAGGGAAAAGGGCATCAAGAACACGCTACACAAAACAGAAGTCATTAGGTACAAAACTATCTGAATTCTATCATACACAAGGAACAGAATAAAAATCAAGCGTACCTGACCAGTAAGAAGAGGAGTATCAGCTGCAAGTTTTGATGCAACAGGCCTTGGTGTACGTACAGGCCAACTCTGAAATGGGTACAGTATTTTATGTTATAATGAAGGATAAGGAAGACCAATACCTCAATAAAGCAACCACAAAAAGAGATGGCGACAAACCTGAAGCATGGTGAACTTCTTTTTGACACCTTGAAACTCAAGCTCCAAGACAGTATCCTGCAAATAACGGGAAAATATTACCATATATATTGCAAAAGAAATAGAGAAGCTCAAGAATGCAGTAAAAAAATGTGTATAAATACTTTTAAGCTCAGCAAAGCTGCCATAATAAATACATAAATATGAAGCACAGAGAAAGAGAGGCTGCAAACATATTCTAAACATAAAAAATGAAATAACGGACTTCAGAAAGATCATGTAATAGAAATAGAGCCAAATAAACAAGAGAAAATAAATTTAAATGACAAACCTTCAAGGAATATTGGCCAGCCGGTGCTACATAGGTAACCTTTCCCATGGCATCAGGAGGAAGTGCAACACGGTGTTCCATTAAACTGTTCTCGAAAACAGTCTGCAATGGTAAATAATCCATACAAAGAATCAGAAAACAAATCTACAAATAACAACTTATAAGCTAACCTAATTAGCTAGAAAACATACAGCATATAAGTCTCCACCAGTTAATAGGTCTCCTTCACCTGTCACCAGTAATAAAATAGAATATAAGAATATATGGACCTAGTAATATTTGCTTTCTGTAAGGAACTTCACCATAAATTGGAACAAAACGTACCAATTTTCTTAGGCTGAAATTCCCAAAGTGTATCTTTGTCAAGTGCAGGAACAGAGACACCACGGGGAATATAGACATCAGCTGATAGTCTTGCAATAGTTTTCAAAGGCCTCTGTAACAAATAGAGGATATTCAAGTTCAAATTTTGAAAGAACAAGCCAGGAAGAGAAAACTTTAATCATCTCAATTAGCCACCAATTGAAATCAGGTATAAAACATAACAAATGTCTACAGAAAAAAAAAATAGACAAACCTGAATTCCATCAAAAATATTTCCCAAGATTCCAGGTCCCAACTCCACAGACAAAGGCTGTTAAAAGACATACCACTCATCAATCAAATCATGCAACAGCAAACACAATCAAAATGATAGAAAATTGAATATCGAATCCAACCTTGTGTGTACGTAACACAGGGTCATTAACCGTCAACCCAGCAGTTTCCTCATAAACTGAAATCGCATACATCCAAAAAAAATCATCAAAATCATTAAAAAGTAACAAGAGAAACAGAAAATCATGTATTATCATCAATTACGCAGAACCTTGGATAGTGGCAGAATCCCCTTCCAAACGAATAATTTCACCAATGAGATTATCATGACCGACACGCACCAGTTCATACATAGCAGCCCCATTCATGCCATCCGCAACGACGACAGGTCCAGATACCTGTTTTCACTCGGCAAAATTCAACAATACAATGTCAAAACAACGTCCAAAAACACTTCAGTAGACAGAATTGATCGTATTCAAATTCTCAATCAAATCAGCATCAACATCATACAAATAAAATAAACCAATAGTATATTCAAATTCTCAATGAAATCAGTATCTAGAAATCACAACAACAGCAATCAAATAAAGCGATAGATCGCGCAGTGACGGAATCAGAAAACGAAAACAGAAATTAAACGATGCGAATCAAGTGAGGAATAATTGAAATTGAGAATCATAAAAGAGTGAGTGAATCGATGAATAATAGAAATCAATAAGAACGAAATAAAGGAAGTGATGAATGATAGACCTTGCGAACGTAACCGTATTCACTCTCCTTCTCGGAGTCTTCGAAAGTGGTCATACGACCTCCATGAACGGTAGGCATTTTCGGATCGGAGATGAAATTCGAGATCTGAGAAGGAACAAAACCCAGGGGTTCCGATCAATACGAGATCCACTGATAGATAGATGAAGAGAGAACGAGAGAGAGAGAATTGAGAGTGTGGATTTGCAACTTCCTCTTGTTATGATTGAATATGATACGTGAGAGAGAGTTTGTATTGTATTATTATTGTGGTGCTGCTGCTCTTTTTTTTTTATTTCAGCAAAAAAATGATCCGGTGCGGACACGTGTATCATGTATTGGCAAAAAAGACTGAAGCGGATTGGAGGATGCTCTTTCCTCTTTCATTTTCATTTTCTAACCGTGTCTGTGTCACTTTATTTACTCTCTTTTTTTTTTTTCATTTTCTAGATAAAAATTAATTTTCAATTAAATTAAATAATATCAGCCAACCACTTTTTTTAGACAAAAAAAATAATAGTTCATAGTGTTGCTTTTTATTATTTAATAGATAGATATATGTTCAATGTAAAAAAATCACAAAATCATCAATAATTTTTAATATAGAAAAAAACTTAAACAAATCCATACCTTGTATTTGATTTGACTCTAGAATAGAAGTATGGCTTAATATATTTATATATTTACATAAATTACAAATTTGTCAATAAAATTATTTACTGGATATCTACGAAAAAAATAATATCAAACTTGTTAAGATAATAATTTAATTTAAAATAAATTTAACAAAGCAAGTAAAATAGCACAATTATTTATCTCCTTAAATTTGTGATGTATGTCAACAACTTTAAATTTAGTCATCATACTTTGGATTTGAGAAACCAAGTTACCAACAACCATATTTTTGGGGTGTTAAAAACCAAATCAACCCAATAAAAAACCGCAAATCAAAACAAATCAAATCGAAATCACAAAAAACCACATTTGATTCGGATTTGTTTGGATCATCTTTTGACAAAACCGCATGGTTCGGTTTGGTTTGCGGTTTGTATTTTGCAAACCGAACCAAATCGAATCAAACCGCAATATTACAACTTAAATTTTACTTAACTCACATCCCACCCAAAGCTAAACCTATTATACTTTAGTCTTATGATTACGAATAATGTTCTCATTCTTACATTTATGATTTCAGTTTCAATCTTCTCAAATCTCTTTTAGCATTATTGTGTCATCTTTGCCACATACATATTACATCTTCTTCTCTGATCTCTACTTTCTTATATTCTTTCTTTTCCACCTTCGCGTTTTTATGCAAATGTTCTCTCTTTAATTTCGTTTTTATCGCACATCTTCTTCTATAATCTCTCATCTCATATGTTCTTTCTTTTCATCTTCATTAATATCTCGTCTCTTCTCTTTTTTATGTTTCATTATAATATTTTTGATATTGTTTTATATATTAATTTATATTTATTATTCCACTTTTGTCTAATCTAATTTATAGATATTAAATGGAAAGTTGTTGTCCAAATATGTTGAGTTTTGTTGTTATTTGGTAGTGTATGAATGAGTAAATACGGAGCTATGTTGTCATCTATATGTGTATGTATGACTCAATAAAATATTTATAAAAAATCGAACCAACCAAACTGAATCAAACCGCATTAATTTGGTTTGGTTTGGTTCGGTTTTTTTCTAAAAGCCAACCGAACCAAACCAAACCGCATGTATTTTTCTCTTGCGGTTCAGATGATTTTTTTCGTCAAAACCGCCCAAACCACACCACAAACACCCCTACATACTCTTGTTGGCACCCTTTCGAATACAGTCTACTGCCTCACTAAAATTTGTTTCAACTTCTACCTTCTTGAAACCAAGATCTTCCACAAGCTTGAGAGCAATGAAAATGCTCCAAATGTCATCCATTAAATGACTGCAAGAGCCTATGCATTTGAAAAAACCTCTTAGCCAAGAGCCATGCTCAATTCTTACAATACCTTCACACCTCGACACTCCATTACTATTATGAGTTTCATTCACATTCAACTTTACAAAAAAACTCCTAGGAGCGTACCATTTCAAAAACTTCTCCCAGTGACTTCTCTTCATAATCTTACTGTTAATCTTCATTGCTTGCTTGTAATGTTTGGACTATATCCTTTATAATCTCTATGGAATTTGTAGGACGAGAGTAGATAGGATCATGAACCTCCTTGTTCCTCCACGACCATAAAGTGTGACAATCAATAGCCCAAAAATTGCACCAATCAGCCTTCGTATATAAATTACAATAAATATTAAGCATTAACCATTCATGCACGTCTACTTGAAAGAATTCCCTAATAATACTATCATGAACTCTACTTTCCAAAACTCCCCTCACAACTTTACAGTCTCGCAACGCATGGAAAGAGGACTCACAATCAGCTCCACATAAAGAGCAACATCCCCCCAAGCTTGAAACACTAATGTGATTATTAGTGAGCAATCTATTGTGTGCTTGAGAATCCAAACGGAAAAATTTTAATAAAATTAAAATTGTTATTAAAAATTTTGATAATATTATTATGGATTGAACAAAAAATATATGATAAGTTTCATGACGACCACCAAAGTAAAACTTCCAGTGCGATCGCGACGATTCTCTAATAATTATAGGGATTTCCTATAAAAAATATTTGCACTTCAATTCGCAAGTGAGTGTTTGAATTAGGTGAAACTTTGTAAGTGTGGACATGTAGAATACATGGGTGTGACTCAGAGCTACCGTTTATATATGAGAAATGGTTATAATTATTCTCAGATAGTCTGTGTGGAGTGTGAAAGACAATTGGATAAAATCAACTATCAGGATGGCTAAGAAACTATGCTCCTATTTGGGAAACATGAATGAAGGTTCATCTTTACGATAATAACTTGACGCTCTCTTGTTGGAGAAAGCATGTGGATAGGATTGGTCTTATTAAGTCTCTGGCTAGTCCGAGATAATTGTTTCCTAAGTTTTTGCTATCAACTTTGAAACGAGGAGTGTTAATGTAGAATGAGGTTGATCCATGAATAGGTATCATTGAGAGTTAGTGTTCGTTGAAGATAAGAGAGAGCTTTGTGGTGGCTTTGAATATTAGTAGTAGGCATGGAAAACGTGTGTATTTAATGCACTACGTGCAGTCAATACTTTGTCTCGGGGGAGAACTTCGTGTACAGTTACAAAGTTGAGACTTCATATGAGATGTTGGATGTGATCTTTAATTTTCCATTGAATCATGACCATCAAACTAGGTGCCCTTCGCACCTATAAAGCAAAAACTCACGGCTTGGAGGCACTTTTCTAAATCTTCTCCAAGTATTGAGCATATTATTATAGAGAAATGCATTTTAGTGTTACTTATTTGTTGTTAAAATTTCTTGAATTTGGATTGTCTCATTTGAGCTTTTCTGCATTTTCACTTCTGAAAGTCCACAGACCTACACTAACGCAAGTATTTGGTTCTTCTTTCTTGGTTCATTTATGAAGTTTTCAATCTTATTTAAATATGATAACATAGGGGGTCCATATTTAGACATTCTCATTGTAGACCTTAGTGACATAAAAGTTGGCGATGTTAATTCTACTACTAAATCAGATGTGGTTCATCCTAGACATATGGAGTCTATCCCCATTAGGATAAATATGAAACAAGTTGGGATTGGGTTTACCTTTTGGAAAATACAGATGGCTAATTTCATTTTTTAACAAACCTCATGGATTGAGCCTAAGGGACAAGTGTTGCCATGAATTTAGGATGCATGTTCAAGCGTGATGTTATTGAGGATGAAGTGCGATAGTGGTTGGAAGAGCGATCCTGCTGTTTGACTTATGGTAGCCATTTTTTTATCTTAGAACAATAAATTTGCATGGGGAAGATCAAATAATATCACACAGATTACATTGAGGAGGAGAATCCCTGGTATGCTATAGGTCTCCAATGTATTTCTTTCCGTTCCATATGGCCAGTTCCATAATGACGGCTCAAGGAGTGTTAGTGTTATATTGCAGTCAAGGCCAAGCAGTTGAACTACTTACTGATCCATGCTCATCAGTAAAGTGACTGGGCTCTGGTAAACACAAACACTCCACCTCCACCAACAGAACGGCCCAAAAGCATGTTATCGTCCAAATAGCTAAGGTAATACAGTCCTCCTACCGATTCCCTACAATTATTCAAAAGAGCACTAGCGTGTAATTTGCCAATAAAGTCAAGTTAACTATTTCAACAAAGTGGTGGGTGCATCACATTAGATATATACCTTCCTGGATCCCTCACGGGAATTTGAGCTTTGAAAGTACGGAGATATTGCAAGATCTGCAGGAGGAGAAAAGTAGGCTCTATGAGTTACGCCGTATGTATACATAGCTGGTTTGCACAGGTATAGTTTTGGATTTGATGCAGAAAGTTTTTGGTGGCATAATAAGGTAGTGGTATGAATTCAAATTAAAAATGCAAGATGCAGAATTAAGGTTGAGATTTACCTGCAAACTTATAAAAGAGCGTGGTAGTATTGCTGGAGATATTAGAGCCTGGAGCTGTTCGCTAATATTTATATCTTGAAGAGAGATCTGCTAGGTATAAATTGCATGTTTGTTATGTAATGACAGCATCATATCATCGGTTGAGAGAAGCTTCGGAAGCATTGTAGAAAAGGAAAAAGGATTGATTACCTCTTGAAATTGTAGGTAGATATTGCGGGGGGAAACGAGAGTAAATTTGGCAGAAACAAGCAATGTAGCACCTTCTTGTTCCTACAAGAATAGAGGTAAGTTTAGAGCATTTTGAATTGAGTATCCGAAAACAAGGGTTGAAGAGAATAAATAAGTGTGAAAGGTGTTTTAATACCTCTAAGAAATTTGGAATACTCCAGCGGACGACGTTGCGAATGATGCCTGCGGTAGAGTTATGAAGGCATTCGAATTTCTGAAATATCTGTCCAACCTATGTGATTGTAAAATGGTGAGAATAAGAGATTATGACAAAGCATAGCGCAGCAGGTTTAGTAAGGAATAATAAGTATACTTGAAAGAAAGGAAGTGTAGCAGCAGCTTGGAAAAGAATGAGAACATCAGGAGCAGAAGTGTATTGGAGGCGCCAGGTTCCGTGGAGTTTGTTGAAATCAATTGGTTCACCCACATTGGTTCCTTCAACATTCACCTAACATAATAACAGTATTCACACATTGGGGTGGTTGGAGAAAGAAAGTGAGAAATAGAAAATACTAACAAGTGCTTGTTCTATAGAAGAACGTTGATTAGGAGTAGTTAAGAGTCCTCTTTGTGTGTCTTGAAGAGAGGTTAAAAGGTGATGCTTTTTGTTCTCTAACACTGAATCATATACCTTCAAATAATGAAGTAAAAGTGATTAACTGAATTCCATTCAACTCAAAATAGGTGTGGATTAGAAAAGGAAACCTTGGAAGCAGATGTCATCATCATAGCCATGGAACTGAAATTGATAGAATTGAAATTGTAGGGTGTGTGATGAAATCTCCTCCTAGTCCTAGTAGTTGCAGGAACATTGCATAGTGGTGATGAATTCAAAGCCAACAACTCCATTCCCATAATCTAATAACATATGAATATTATCAACAAAGTGAGTGAGTGAGTGATTGAACATGAATGAATGAATGAGATGGGAAATTAACCTTTTCCCCTTTGCTCAACTTCTGACCCAGCTTCTTCCCTCTCGTATGGCTCACAGTTTCACACCATTTTATCTTAGCTCCATCTGTATCGGATTAATAAATATAAACGATTTACAATACCAACTCGTCAGGATGGCCGAGTGGTCTAAGGCGCCAGACTCAAGTTCTGGTTCTCGTGAGAGAGCGTGGGTTCAAATCCCACTTCTGACATTTTTCATTCTTCTTTTTTGTTATTTTGCTTTCTAAGCGTTTCCTTTCTCTATACTATTTCATTCCTTTTTTTACTATTATTTTTATTGTTCATTTTAAATTCATTAGTTTTATTTTATAATCAATTTATCAATGTGAAATAATTATAATATGGATGACTTTTTTTATTATAAAATTAAATTACTAAAGCAAATAAAATATCTTTCAATGGTTTCATTGATATTAAAATCTATTTCTTATAATTTTTTCAATAATAAATATTCAATTTATCTATAAAATCAATTTAAATATTATGATTAAATTTAAATTTTGGTAAATATAATATAGCATAGTTCATCGATCACATGGACTTTTCTTAGGGACTTAGTATTTTAAAACTCTTTTATTATTTAAAATTTCCCTCTCTCCATATCAGAGATTTTCTTAATTAAGAGCAATTGTACTCGCTGGACAATCCCTCAGCTGGAGGTGCTTACGTGGTAAAGGTGAGTCCCTCGACAATTTTGTTTTAAATCTGTTTAAACTATGGTGCGCATAAACAAACTCAAATCGACAATCTTCTATCTGAATTGTTATTGAAAAGACCGAATATGTCTTAAACCGATAGAACGAGTTTATGTATGATGAGACAAACAACCAATATATTTCCAGTAAACCAACTTTGAATAAACCTCACTATTCCAATAAAATAATCGACAAAAATTGGGCGAAGACGAATGGGTCCAGGCTCGCCTTGACCAGATCAACTTGATCGACGAAAAACGGCTCGCATCCATCTGTCATGGACAGATCTACCAGAAGCGAATGATCAGAGCATTCAACAAGAAAGTCAAACACCGAGTCTACCAAGTCGGTGATCTAGTAGTCAAGCGCATCATCCTTCCACAAGGTGATCCCAGGGGCAAATGGAGTCCCACCTATGAGGGACCATTTGTAGTCAAAACAGTATTCTCTGGCGGAGCTATGATACTAAGCATTATGGATGGAGAAGACTTCCTGCACCATGTGAACGCAGACATAGTCAAAAAATACTACGCATAAACGAGACCCGCTAGGTTCACTGGCCTAGGCAAAAATAAGGGCATCCTGGCGAACCAAAAAGGTTTGGGCAAAAATTAAGGATATATATACAAAAATGTACACCCGGCAAGTCGAAAACCTACAAAGGCGGCTTGGGCAAAAAAGGGTATCCCGGTAGACTGAAAAACCCGAAAGGGCGGTCTAGGCAAAAAGTTAGGGATTTAAGCGTATGACTATGTCTCTTCCAGATCACCTACTTACAAACTACATTATTGTCAGCATTTAAGATTCGAATGGCGCAAATCAATTCAATCGTTTTATTCCGACAACAAAGAGATGAGATAGTCGAAATATATGAGCAATAGCATAGTTGAAACTCGACGAGATTGTTTCCACATAGCTTTTTACTATCAGTCTGTTGTACACAAACTGCCTGACTATGGGCCACTTTTCAAATCAAATACAAATTACTCTTTTCCAGTTCCAATTTTTATTGTTTTGTTTGCATAAAGTCCAATGATTATTTTGAATGATTATATGCATCTGACAATAAACATCTGTTCACAAACATATGAAAAGCGAACAAAAACAGTAATTACTACAGGCTCTAGGAATTGAGATGACGACTAAAGTCACCAATGCATCCCCACAAAGTCGCTTTCACAAGATACACCTACAGGATCACCAATCCCCACAGAGCCACCGCTCTCCTTGCAAAGACAAATATTCTCCGACGAAGTACTAAACTCCTCCCAACAGTGTTCCAACACTGCCAACCTCGTCACGTTAGTCCCCGAGCAGTGATCCTATAAAACTTCATCACGTTAGTCCCCGAGCAGTGATCCTATCAAACTTCGTCATGTTAGTCCTCGAGCAGTGATCCTATCAACTACATCAGCTACAAACATCATCACGTTAGTCCCCGAGCAGTGATCCTATCAGTTTCACCACATTACATCAGTCTCTAAGCAGTAACAGGTTATGCCACATCCCATTGTCCACAGCAGGGTCTATAGGCAATGTAATCATTCGCAACAAGATCTACGTACAAGATCCCTAGCCGAGTATCTCTCGATCATCATTATTACTCCAATGGCATTAATATCCAGACTCGAAACTTGGTCAGATAGTGCATCGGAGGAATCTGAATCATCTCTTATTCCCTAGCTAGGGTTTTTAACAAACTCATCCCGAAGCAGAAATCAAAGATCTCCAACAGAGCGGTCATATCTGCTTCAAGATGGATATGTTTTGAAATACCACACTATCTACATTCATACATCTATATTCATGCATCCACATGCATGCATCTACATAAAAAAATCATGACATGTGCATTAATCATAACACTGTCACATACTCATACGTCATAGGACTAACCATATCCTGTCAAGATTTGTTTTTCTCAGCAGGTAAAGATATTTTCCAAACAGAAGGTCAAAGATTAATACCCGAAACAAGACGGGAGAACAATACGATCGACCATGCAAATTATTTTCAGGCAACAGATCATAGATTAACACCTGAAACAAGACGGGAGAACTATCTACATTCTGACAACTATTCATCTCAAAAATAGCCAAGATGAAGGTTTATTCTGACTCTCTCTTATTATCAACCACCCCGATGGCATCTTAAGCCCATCTCCAATCTCTCTTTCATCCAAAAGACGAATACAAAGTCTAGCGTACGACTCACTCTCTAGCATCTGCTTCTCCTAATGGCATCTATAAGCCCATTCCAACGCATCGTCAACTGACGATCTCATTCCATACAACAACGAGTGCAAATTTTCAAGTGTACTCGAGTGTTGAATCATCTTCTACCTTCAGGTCACGAAAGGCAAGCATACCAATCTAACCCTTCCGATATAAGAAGATTGAACAGGGCCAATCTTTATACCCCAAAATTTGCTCTCCTACTTCTCAAAACAATCTATCACTCCATACTCAAGGATTTCATAAGGGTTGACCAAACAAACCCTCTTCAAAGTAATCAGTCCAAACTAGGGTTTTGCTCCTCTCAAGCCAATATGGATTTATAATGATTCAAATGGCCATCATACCTCATCATACATTTCAAGGAAGCACTATGTCAAGTTTCAAGCCTCACAAATCAAAATTGCTCATCCAATGGCTTAAATGGTTGAAAATCAGTTATGTTGGATAAAAAGTAAACTATGGTCAACATACAGTCAAACTTTATAATTTTTGGTCAACACCAATATTTTGAAGTAATATTCATCATTTGATCAAGGGTTGACCATGATTCATCAAGAAAAGTCAAGATCTGATCAAAAGTCAAAGTTTCTAAATTAGGGCTTTTCAGACAAAAGTCAACAGAACTTTGACCAAGCATAACTTTCACATACTTTATCAAAAAAATTTCCATAAGAGCTCAATTTGAATAGAATTCAACTCTCTACAACTTCATATCTCACAAGCTTTGGCTAGACATGCTTCATTTGAAAGTTATGGATCAAAACATTACAGGTCCTTTTAAAAGTCAATCAAAAGTCATCTTTTTGCAAAGAAGTGTTCATAAATATGGAAACTTCAATGAAGATGAAATCAAAAGTGCTGTTTAGAGGAAATCTTGAGCTTTCTAAAAAGTCCAAGAACACTCAAAAATGTTAAAAATTGAGCAAGATACAAGTTGTGCAAATTGAGATTTTTGAGGAGGTGCATAAAGAGAAATACTTGAAAAAATCAAGTTTTTTCTAAATGGGCTTAACTTTTGTTAGTTCAAACTTGTTTCTCATCTGAATTACAACCTCCAAGCCCAAGGCCACGTTTTTATCTTTTATTTTTTATTTATTTTGGATTTTATTCATTTAAAACCAATTTAATTAAAATAAAAAGATATAAAATCAAATGTTAAATATAAGATTAATTTTCTCTCATTCTTGACGTCCAAGCAAGCCAAGGATCTGATTATTTCGAAATTGGATTGATTGGCAAAGGACTTAATGGATATTTGTCCAAAAAAGGCAAGATTTGATGAAAATTCCAAATCAAATATTTTCCCATTCAAGGCAAAGTATTTTCCAATTATTCTTGACCTAATGCACACTCCTATAAATACTTGACAAAGATCAGATCACGAGGAGGGGTGTAAGAGAAAAACCCTAGCCTAAAGAACAACTCTCATTCTTACAAAAATCTCAAGAAACTTGCACCATTGGAAACCTAACTTCCAGCCGCTACCAAGGCATTTCAAGCATTCCATCACATTCCTGAAGTTTCCAGGAGGCAATCCCAAGCCTTACACAAGGCAGATCGTGCCCAGAACGTGCCAACCAAATTGCATCGGTTTGGTAAAAATCATGAAATCCAAACTCTTAATTCATGTTGTTTAAACTGATTCGATTTACATATTCATGCTTATATTGATGTTTGTGATTCTTTAGAACCATCGTGCATGAGTTTTTATGCAGGAATCATGATACACCATTGTTAGGGCACGAAGTTACTGCTTCATTGTATTCCTGTTTCCAGGTTGATTCAGACCACATGGATACCACCATTGAACTCGCAGCCCACGATTTAGGGGGGTAGGGTCCCTTTGTTTGCATTTATTTTCATTATTTATGCAGGTTTGCTTTTGGAAGCAACCGGAGAAGATGATCGGAGCTTCCTTCCGGCGCCTTGGACTGCAGGTCTCCGTCTCATTCCCAGAAGTTCCACCTCCAAGAGTTCTAACCGGGTCTCAAGACTCTCCCGAATCTCAACCACGGACTCCCACGTAGCTCCGACTGGATGTCCCTAGATGAGAAATCTCCGAAGTCCGACACGGATGTCCTAAAGCTTGACTAGATGTCCCGAAGCTTGACGGATGTCCCCAAAAGCTCTAGCTTCTAGACGTACCCAGTTCGAAATCTCGAAGCCCGGCTTTTGGACCCTTCCACACGGATCCCCGAGTTTCCGGCACCGAAGCTCCGCTAGGCGTCCCCAACAGAATCTCTAGAAGCCTCGACACGGACCTTTAGATCTGAAGCCCCACTTCGGACACTCTCGTGATTCCCACGAAACTCCGGTTTACGGATGCCCAAGGCGTGCCACTCACAGAAGACTTGACTTCTGTGGCAGCTTCCGTCAGAGCTCTGATGGTTTTTCTTTCTATTTTTATTATTTCCTTTCTTTTAAAATAATCTAAATAAATAATTAGTAATTAGGTTAAATAATTAGTCTAATTAGGTTTAATTCCACAAATAATTTTCATTAAACTTTTTCTTAATTAAAATTAATTAGAATTAGGCTTTTCACTAAAATCAACCTATAAAAAACCAAAAAATATATTTTTGTTTCTATTGTTTTTTCTACATTTAAATTCTAGAAAAGATGTATAGGTTGCAAGGTTTTTTTTCATGTAATAGCGTAGATTTACATTTCTGCCTTTTATTTTCCGCACTCCCCTGTTATGTATCTACCCCAAAGCCATGTAATAGCGTAGGACATTTACTTTCCCGCACTTTACATTTCTGCAATTTATTTTCCGCACCTATTAAACTGCTAGTAACTAGGCGTGTATGGCAAGATAAAATAAACCCTTAGATCACTCTAATTCAAGATAAAATATCTGAATACAACACATATTTCACACATGCACCCCCTTTAGGGTATCCTCTCTTGTTGCCTTACGAATACAATGGTCATGTCCCTTGAACGTGGGGGTATGTTAGCACAGTTGCCTACAATATATCATCATAGTGCCTTCGACTTAAAAGATCATAGTCCCTCGATGTTGCCTACGAATACATGATCTAGTCCCTCGTTTGTTGCCTACAAAAAATGATGATCGTCCCTACGAATATGCTAGGATATCCCTGCAAGTTGCCTTCTATGACCATCCGATGTCCCTTCGAATGTCCTTTTCACATCCAACAAATAATGTTACCTATCAATCAATGGTATGGATAGTCTTATTCTAAAGGAAAGAAAAATAACAAAAAAACGACCGTTCTGAGTAGGTAAATAAGTCTCTTTTGCTTGCTCAATTAAAATATATTTTTCACACCTCACACTTTCAAAACATTTTTCAAGCGCTTTGTATACATTCCAATGTGAATCATTACAAAGTCCTTTTTCCAAAAACAAAACATTTCCAAACACTTCGTATACATTCCAGCGTGAATCATTACAAAGTCAAAGTGAAATATCTTTTCAAAAATCTTTTCAAACACACACACACAAAAACAATTAAAGTGAGCTAAGCAATTAAGAGCCCGTAGATAACTACGGATGGAAAGGGCGCTAATACCTTCCCTTTTCATAACCACCTCCCTTACTCAGAATCTAACGAAGGTCTTTTCCTGATCTTTTTGCCTTCCCTTAATTGGATAAAAGGAAAGTCGGTGACGACTCTTGCTATTTGCAACATTTGCGACCAAACGCAAAACAAACAAGTCAGTTCTCCCACCGTGTTACAGTGATATGCTTGATAATTAAGATTGGTGAATAATCTTATTGCATGTGTTGTTGGTTAAATTGCACATGCATTCATGGGGAGTTTGAACACCAATATTGATTGACTTGATCCTTAATTGGAAATAGTAGTGGTGAAACTTTGGGGTCACAATGTGATTGATCCTATATGGAAACAGAAGCGATGGACTATATGTTCATATTGGTGACTTTGGTCTTGTCCGGATCGGAAGTGTGACTTTGGTTCTAAGTTATTGAATCGGGAGCGAAGTGAGCTTGATGTTCACGATGGTACCACATGCATTTGAGTCGCGTTTCATTTCATATTAGAGTCTTATGCATTATGGATGAATGTATATGTGACTAAAATATATGATAATGAAAGAATGTGTGTTGTATGTTGGAATATGTGGTAATTGGATATGTGAATCTTTGATTGATTGTATTGTTGACATTTATACTATATGTGATAAATGTGGACATGTTATACTTGGTTGCTTGTATAATGATATGTGTTGCTAATTGGATTATGTGAAATTTCACTTTATGGAATATCACTTAAAGTGTGAAGAATTTTGTTATAGATGTTGTTTCTATATTACTTCCAATTTATATACATTCCGATAATAACATGAACTCTCAACCTTCTGTTGTGACGTTGCCTCTATGTGGATAACATGCAAGTTTCGAGGATAGCGGTGCTTCCCACGAGACTAGTTGAAGAGTTTAACTACTTTATCCTTATACTAGGTAGTGAGTCACTGCTCTGGTTATGTAACACGAGGAATTTTATTTGGATTCATGTTATGACTTGATTGTGAGATATTTGTTATTATTCTCTTTTATCTGGATATGTATGAGATGGTGAGTTGTATGGTATTGATGCCTAATACTTGTGACATGATTGGTAGTATGGGATATCAATCATTATTATTTTGTTGATGAATTAATTATTCTGCTATGAAATGTATATTTTATTGAAGCATGAAATTCAAATATGTGTTTTGATGTATGACCAGGTGCATGTTATGCTTGTATTGTTGGTTTTCCATTGTGTGAAAAATAACATGTGACACCCTTTGTATGTATGCATTCTATTTTATTCTGATTTATGCCATGTTTATCTGGGGTTAGAAAAGGGGTGTTACAACACAACCATGCAACTCAACATCATAATACATTGATGTCAACCATCATCAATGCACTCATATTTTCCAGCCACCTGCTATAAATTATTCGCAATAATACATTGCATCACAATCACCAATTTCACACATTGTCTCAAAACATACAACCCAAACATTCCCATAAAAGAGTTTAACTCCATAAAATAAATTAACTGCTGTAATGGAAATCATTTTTACAAAATAGATAACATTCTTAGCTTTACAATAATTTGAACAGCGCGTCAAATGGACACCGAGCACAAAGTTATGGATTTTCAAAGTTTTGAAAAACTGACAGCTTCAGTGAAGTAACGATTATGCAAACTTTGACTAAGGTAACCAGTTACCTTAACATGGTAACCAGTTGCTTCGCTGAGACAATAACCAATATTTCCAATATTTTTCTGATGTAACCGATTACCATTCTGAAGTAACTTGTTACTTCGTTGTTACATAGCCAAAAACCAGAATTATATTCTGCTACGAGATTGCATCATTTTTTACCCAAAAAACAGTTATTCGAACACATCAAAACGTGTTAACCCATGAAATCATCAATCCACGTCATACACAACAATTCAAATCAAATTAGCACACCGATTCCATCAATTCCATTGCAATTATATCAAGATTTTATCATTATATTCAACGTACACAAGCAAACCAATTTATGAACAAACTGTTAAAACAAAGTTTGTTTCTAATAATATATTAAATGTTTTGATAATAACAAGCATAATAAATTTTGTATGAATGAAATAAATTTTGTATAAATAAATATGATATTTGTTAGAACAAAATTTATTCCTAATAATATATTAAAAGTTTTAATGATAGCAAGTTGAAGCAACTCGTTTTTCAAAATTTATTTAAATTTTCAAAAACAATGAAATCACCACCTAATTTTATTTGTTCTAAAAGAAAAACGGGAAAATATAGATACAACCCACGATGTCGGATAAGGCGGTCTACATGACCAAAAAGGATGGATTCGGGAGTCGGTTACGCAAGAGGAAGGTATTAGCACCTCTTACGTTCATCGTACTCGATGAGACCCATTTAGTTCGCGCGTGTTTGTGTGTGTATTCGCTAATTTCTAAATTATAAATAAGAAAGAAGAAAAGGGATTTGTTTATTATTATTTTGAGTTTGACACGGTTTCAAAACAGCGTGCCTACATATTCCCTCGTGCAATGGGAAAGTCAAAACTCCGTAGTTCTTGTTGAAAATGTTTGAATTGGTTGTGTTGATTTTAGTAGAAATGTTTTTGATAATCGCATATGAGCGAAAAAGGATTTGAATGGGTTGAATTGATTTTAATTGTAGATGACAAGCATCAAAACATTAGGCTATCATCTAACGATTCGAATACTCGAAATTGGTGAGTGAGCTCGACCAATCATCTCTCATCCAAAATCTTTATTATAAAAAGAGTGAGGTGAAACAAAGTTCACATTTATTAAGTGTATGGAATAAAAGTATTTAAGTCATTAGGCTATCATCTAATGGCCCAAATACTCTAAATTTAATTAAATTGTCGGGCTATCATCCAACAATTTAATTAAATGCCATAACACTATTTTTTTGTTTGTTTTAGAACATGGATAGAAGTTTTTAGTTTATTAGGCTATCATCTAACAAACTAGAAACTTCGATTTGTTTAAATCGTTAGGCTAACATCTAACAATTGAAACAAATCCCATCCAAGTGTTCTTTTTTTATAGAAAAATTGATTTAAAAAAAATAAATTCAATTAATTATTTTAATTTGAAAGTGTTTTAAGAGTTTCGATATTGGACGAAGAGAAGTAATGTTTCGGGTTATGATTAATCAAGTATGTGGACTCGATTAACCTCGTGAGGATAGGTGCTCATATCCCCAACCATGAGATCCTGATGCATGGATAATTGGTATGTGGACCAATGTTTATTCGGGTTATGATTAATCAAAGCAACGAGGGCCTTGATTAACCTCGTGAGGATGGCCATGCCCATCCCCAACCATGAAACCCTTAGAGAATTTGGTATGGGTAACCAAAAATGAGAGATCGAAGACGTTGTTTCTTTTATATTAATTTGTGAGTGTAGTATACGATTGTGTAATAAAACATACAAGCGGATAAAATAATAAAACGGATAATAAAAAAAGAAATTAACACACAATACAACCGGAATTTAAATAATTATTAGGATTGATTTTTTCTACTTGATAAAAAATCAACTAATAATTTAATTGATATTTAGCAAATAAAAACTATCTTATATTAATTATTATTTAATACATCAAATAACAATAAAATACTTGCATAATAAATAAATTAAAGAGTGAATTTAGAAATGGGCCTGTAGGTGTAGTCAAATCTGGAGGTGTGAGGAGCAAACTGAGCCCAAGCCCAAAAATACTTGTTGGATCTTGTATGGGAGGTTCCATGAGGTATAGTGTGGTCCACCATTCTGGGACACTGGACCCGGATTTGAGGAGATCCAACAGCTATGAAGGGAGGAACAAGGTTACTACCATGTATGTACCTGCATCAGATTTCAAACGGACCACACAGACGGTGACACGTGTCACCACCTGGACTAAACAACACAACCTAAGCTAATTGTTTTATTTTAACTATGTATTAACCTATGTTTTTACTAATTAATTAAAATAACACTAATCTTAATTAATATTTTAACTAAAACTTAACCTATATTTTTAACAAAGATTAAATATAATGAAAAACAAAAAAAACTTAAAGAGAAAAAATATTTTTGTCTCACTCTCATCTCTCTGACTCTTTCGATCTCACAAACCCTCATCATCCCTCTCTCACTACCACCCTCTTGTCCCTCGCGATATCACCGTTGCTCTCTCGCGATCTCTCATCGCCGTCGTGATTCCTCACAGAAATCGCTCATCTCTCTCTCGACCACGACCTGTTGTTACAGAAACTGTCTCTCTCTCTCTCACGCGTTCTGTTTACTTTGTTTGGGACTCGATTTCATATTTTGTGTTTGATTCTTACAGGTTGTTGGTACTAAAAGGGGGAAAAAGGGAACCCTAACTTCTATTTGGGACGCGAACAGTGATGCTCATGCAACAATGGAAGAAACAGGGGGAGAAAGAGAAGGATGGCGACACAGAGTTCGCAACCTCCACCTCTCCCTTCAAAACCGGGTATTACCTTTCGAATATCTCCTTCTTTTGTGGCTATTTCGATTTGATGAAGGGGTTTATGTTTGGGAAATGATGTATTTGTGTTATTTCGGGGTTCTGAATCGTGTTCTTGATATATTTTCTGGGTTTCTGATTGCTGCCTTGGTTATGTTTCTGGGTTTCTTTGAATGCTGTTCTTGTTATACTTGTTATATTTCGGTTGGTTTTTTGAAAATGAATAGTGGATGTCCTTGATTTCTGTGCCTTTAATCCTTTTATAATGTCTGCATTAGGGTTTTTGTTCTGATGTCAAGTTTGGGAACAGGGTCTGCTTGAGATAAATCGAAAAATGGGCTTAGGTGTTTTTGTTTTTCTGATATGTTGGTCATAAACTATTATGCCAACCTTGTTTTTCTCTGTACTGGACTTAGCAGCATTGATTTAATGGGCTGAAACATTTATGAACATGATTGAGAAAAGTAAATCCCTAATGTAAACTGATCCCAAATATAAATCCCTAATGATGAGATTAATAAAATTGTGAAAAGTGTATTGCCTTGTATTTTCACTGCTGCCCGTTACTTGCTAACCACTTTTTTTCTTTCTTGTTTTCATGAATTGCAACGATGGTGGGGACATGACCTTGGAAAGATGATGAAGTCTTGAAGAGTCTTCTTGGAGAAACCGTGATCAAGGCATCGCCAAAAAGAGATAGCAATTTGAGTCCAACTAGAGTTTTCTTGGAGAAACCTTTATGGATTGTTTACAAGTTATTGTACCTTAGGATAAACTACTCATTTTTGTAATGAATATAATCTTGAAAGTCTTGTATCAAAAGTTTGAACTTTGTAATACCACATATTCAAATTAACATTGTAAATTTCGATGACTCTTGTGGTATTTGTACAAACTTGTTGAGTTGAAAGAATGGTAAACAAGTTTAGAATTTAGGAGATGAATCACTTGAACTATGAAGTGTCTTATCTTTGGGCCATGGCATATGTAACAATGTTTGTAATTTGAACAAAAAGTTTGAAACTTGAAAGCTTATTTGAAGTGAATTGCATAATAATTTGCACCATGTGCATGAATGAGCTTGAACAAAATAACCAATTTCGAGTTCTTGATTTTGAATCTTGACATATTACCAATGCAATGTTCTTTGCCATAATACTTGTAAACGTTGGTTGGAAACCAATTTTACCGTGACTAAAATTAATGGTTAAGACACATCATGGTGAAGTATCGACTAGAATACGTATTCAATTCCAATTTCAAACCAAACCGTAATTCCAATACACAACCTTGAAACAAACGAGCAATAACATGGTTGCTATACAAAATTGTCATGTATGTTCTTGACTCGTGTTCTAAAAGAAATGAGGCCTTGAGAAAACTACGAGTGAAATTTGAATATCTGAAAATAATGATCTTTTGAACATATTCAACTTTTAAATCCTCCTTTAAACTCAACAATGCATCGTATATACATTAGAATAGCTTTGAGCCTGTGATCTAAAAAAAACTCAAACACCCAAACTGTCTTGTAATTAGAATAATCTTGTTTGAATGATAGACGTCATCTCGAATTAAAACTCAGTCCTTCAAGAAAGTTCTCAAAGAAAATTGTAACCCATGTGAGCATAATTCTTTGACTTCACCTTCTAAACCTTTTGATGAGCAAAAACCACTTGTGGAAGGAGATAAAATCAACGTGACCTCTTAGACAGAAACCCACACATAAGATCCGGTGGATAGGAGAAAATAAAATTTACTACTAAAACCTTGTCATTCTCGACTCTCCTGGGTTGATTGAAAACAACAAACATCTTCCATATCTTGTAAAATAATTACCTCAAGCCAGTCCAAGCCTAAAACCCTAGAATCAATGACATCAATGCATGCATGTGCCATAGTGGGTACTTTCCAAACACAAAATGATGCGCGTTTGAATTCCGATCACCTTAGATGCAAGTAATGATGTAGATGTGATGAGCGAATGAATGTCTAAAGTGAGTGGCCCAATGGAAACGTATGCAAATGAATGTGAAGCCTAAACCAGGTAAAAACGATATAGGAGGGCAAATTTTGGGGTGCAACACAAGCAAAATAAATTTTGTATAATTGAATATGATACTCTGATGTGTACAATGTTTTATTTCAGAAGGTGTTCTGACTCTAGTGCAAAAATGGAAAATATCATGCTGAGCAGAAGATGACGTTAAAAGTTCTAATGAGAAAAGAACTTCTGGACAAAGCAAGCTAAAAAGGAGTGCTGGAAGAAACACGTTGTAGAAGTTTGAAAAAGATAAAACACGCTGCTAACAGAAACACGCCTTAGAAGTTCTGAGCAAGAACTTCTGGAAGACACGTTACCTAGAAAGCTTCTGAAGTAAAAGAATTAAATACAACTTCTGACAGAAGCTAGCACAACACGAAAGCAGAAGCTAGCACAGCACAGAAGATGGCACAACACGGAAGCAGAAGCTAACACATCACAGAAACAAGCACAACACAGAAGCAGAAGGAAGCACTACACAGAAGCAAAAGCAAGCATAACACAAAAGCAGAAGCAAGCACATCGCAGAAGCAAGCACAACGCAGAAGCAAGCACAACGCAGAAGCAAGCACAACGCAACTTTTAACAGAAGCAAGCTCAGCACAAAAGCAAACATAGCGCAACTTCTGACAAAAGCAAGAATAACACAACTTCTGATAGAAGCAAGAACAACGAACTTTTGATAGAAGCAAGAATAGTGCAACTTCTGATAGAAGCAAGAATAGTGCAACTTCTGATAGAAGCAGGAACAGCAAACTTCTGATAGAAGTAAACTCTGACAGAAGCAAGAAAAGTAAACTTCTGATGGAAGCACCAACAGAAGTTCTGATGAGCAAATATTTAGAAGATCTTTTAAATATGAACGTTATCTTCTAAAAGACAAAAAATGCTAGTAACGTTAACATGAGCGAAGAAGAAGACAAAAATACTTTATTAGTCCAACTTCCAAGGATTATTCAACAAAGCAAAATCACGTGAAGATGGAAGCTGAGTAAAAACGCGTGAAAGACTACAGTAAAGTAATTATTACTCTTTTCCATAATTCAAGGCACGCTACCACCAACGGTTAGATTCTGGAAAGCATTATTTAAGGGATTCATTCAAAGGATAAAACACAACAATCTAGAACAACTAACGAACAACATTATTTTTCACAAGAACTTTCAACAACATCTTCTAGCAACCTACAAAAAGTCATTCTAAGTAAACTCACGCTGCCAAATAAAAAGTCAATCTTTGTAGAGTAGTTTACTATTCATTGAGCTTAATTTTTTGTGTAAACTTCACTTAGTGAAAAATAGCTTTTATAAAATCACTTTTGTACACAGTTAGTTAGAATTTAACATTCTGATAGTTGTTCCTTGAGAAGACCAATTTGGGTCAGAATTCTTGAGAGGGCTAGGACTAGTTGAGTCTTAGAGGAGTTAGTCACAAAGGTTGGTTGTGCGGTTTGTTGTTAGTCACAACATAATTTACTTCACAATTAACCACAACATAATCATCAACGTAACAACTTAAATCAACACAACATAACAACAACTTATTAATAACACCAACTTATAACAACAACAACTTATATCAACAACAACACAACGACAATCAATAAACAACGAATAACAACAACTTTAACACGCGGCTCAATATGTGACTCAACTATGCAAATGCATGTGGTACCATTTGGAGCAGAACTCCAAACTTAAAACATATGCCAGTTTATCGAGGCATTAACAAGGCATAAGCCTCCAACGTGGTGCCATCAAGGCCAAGGCATAAGCCTTCAACTTTCAACATGGTGCCATCAAGGCCAACTTAATCATGCAATGTATGCCATGCAATCTCAACTTCAACAACCAATTCACAACAATTCAACAATGACACACAACAATGACAACATAACAATAAGTCAACCCCAATTCAACATTGGCCATAGCCTACAACATAATATTTCATCAACTGCAAAACAACTTATTAATGTTGGTCATAATACCTACAACTTCATCAACGTATCAACAACATATCACAACAAAATTAGTATCAGTACATAACATCTTGCAACTTCACATAAGTCCACAATAACGTACAACAACATACACATCACTGATATATGATAAGAAAACATCAACACGGCATATTCACTTAATTTCACAAAACAACCTAACCACAATTACCTACTAATATATACGAACTACCACGACAAATTTCAGTTAATTCCGGACAATTAATTTTACCGTCTAATTTATTAACTCGGTTAATTCGGTATTAGTTATACTCGTTGTTATCGCTGCTCATTATCAACTAACTTCTACTAATTTCATTATACTAATTCAATTAATTCCCTGCAACAAACTTCCACTTCATACTTCTATTTTAACCGCTACACTAACTATTATTGTAGCCCTGCTACTGATACAATATACCAGTTAAATGTTAACTCTGTTATTTCTTTCCAACTGCTAAGTTATCAACACCGTCATATAGTTATCACCTGCTAAACCAAAGGACCCCAATACCAACAACTAGTATATGGAAACTAAAGTAATTTCTATTGAACTTTTGTGTTAGAAAACTACTTAAATAGTACGTTGTTTTAGATATATTGATCCACTTACTAGGTTAGTATATTACCTTGTCATTACTAGCACTTACTTAATATTATCACAAGTACCAGACTAAAAGAAAACAACATGTATTCCCCTCTTTTATTTTAATGATACCAAATTAAATATTTAGTATACTAAAAGTAACATATTAAAGTAAGTTAGCTAAGTGGTTCAAAGTACCTAAGATATTGCAGCAACATAAGTAATAATTAAGAAAGACATAAGTCCCACGTGAGCCAAGGGCGTGCGTCTCATCCCTAAACAAACAGGGGGCATCCGCCTCCCTCTCCTTGCCACAAGGGGAAACCTTCTGGAGGCAAAATCATAAGTCTCTGCTTCTGACCATTAGCACTTCTGACCATCGCTTCTACTTCTGACCATCAGAACTTCTGACCAACAGAACTTCTACTTCTGACCATCAGAACTTCTGACCAATAGAACTTTTGACCAATAGAACTTCTGACCAACGCAACTTCTGACCAACGCAACTTCTAACCAACACCACTTCTGACCAACACCACTTCTGACCAACACAACTTCTGACCAACGCAACTTCTGACCAACGCAACTTCTGACCAACACAACTTATGACCAACACAACTTCTGACCAATCCAACTTCTGACAACCACAACTTCTGACCAACACAACTTCTGACCAACACTGCTGTATATTTTCCTAATCCATTAAGGTTTGGAATGAAAACTTAATATAATTAGCAGAACAAGCACAAAACCAACAAACAACATAATTAAGTGAGGCTTCACGTGAAGCATGGCCCCACACTCTCCCAGGCGGCCGTCTCACTCCTTTTCTTGCCATGGAGACGTTCGTCTCATTCTTTATAGTACAAGGGCGCTCGCCACACCCCTGTAGCCACCGTCTCCAATTCTTTTCTTCTGCTAATACTACATTCACGTAGATTTAATTCGATTAATTACTGCCTGTAACACTAATTCCCAATCACACCAATAGTTTCACATAATCATTATTCTTATCATTCGATTAACACTAACAACACCAATATAAAATCTACAATTTAATCCACACACAAGCTACACAAACAAAGATAATTTCATATAATTCCATCCCCACATACGATTCATCATAAGCCCGTTTAGAGAGTTAGAACCCCACCCTTACATGGATTCAACGATAATTCAACTCTCCGATCAAATTCCTAATTGCCGGTCGCATTTCGATTCGACTTTTCGGTCTGTAATCTTCTCCCAGCGGCTAATTCCCAAACCTTGTTCCTCTTCTTTTTCCCACGTACAACAACCTTCTTCTTTTTCTTTCTTCCCAAACCTAATTCTTTATATTTTCTTTTAATCCAATAAATCAAATAATAATAATATAAGGGTTAATACCTATTTTCACCCCTGACATATGGGGTGTATTTGAAAAACCCCCCTGCCAAAAAAAAAGTTCTAATTGTTACCTTGACAAATTTTAAAAGTTTCATTTTTACCTTTACGATGCCACATCACCTAAAAGTGATGTGGCTTATTTGTTACATTTATAAGTTTTGTTTTGCCACGTCACACAATTCAATTAAAATGACCGAATGCCCTTAGCTAAAATCCCAATTACCTCATTCAACCAAATTGAATACCCATTATCCATCTTCATTGTCCTCAACCACTTCATCTTCTCACCACCTAAACCTCTGCTCCTTCACGATACACACCCTTATCATCTTTCCATCCATATCACCTTCATCGGCCTCCGCTATTCCTAACATCATTCCCTCTTCCTATCTCGATAACCGCCGCTTTTCGCGAACCCCCTCCTGGCCGACCGTCCGAATCAACCACATGAAATCCAAACCAATCCGAAACCGATTCTCGACCTATCGTTCTCCCTCACGGTGAAGGTTCGGAGACTTCTTCTCTACGATTCCTTGATGTTTTTGGTTCTTGTGGCCGTCTAGGGTTTGTTTCCTCCGTCGGTGTAGTCGGATTAAGGCGTGGTTCGTCTTATGTCGACGTTGTGTTGTCTGTTGATGGATTTGAAGTTATCCATGATGCTTTCTATCTGCTTCAAGATATTACGAAAGGTGTGATTCCGTTGGTGATTCCGTTGGAGACTGATACGCTCGTTGATGGGAAATTAGGGCTTACGTTCTTCGATGTTCCGTCGCAACACCCACCATCCGAAATCCACTCACTCTTTCACAACAATCTTCCTAACTCACTGCCCTTCGTCCGTCTTCTCTTGATACGATAACACCACGAATCCTCTGTCAATAGCTTTGGCTGAAATGAAACATGGACTTGCAAAATAATTTTGGATTTTAAGAAAGGGCATTCTGGTCATTTCAATGGGAATTATGTGACGTGGAATAACAAAAAAATATAAATTTAACAAAAAAATAATCCACATCAGCCTTTTTGGTGATGTGGCCTCCTCAAGGTAAAAAATGAAACTTTTAAAATTTGTCAAGGTAACTTTTGGAACTTTTTTTTTGGCAGGGGGGTTTTTTCAAATACACCCCATATGTCAGGGGTGAAAATAGGTATTAACCCATAATATAATTACTATTATTTTCTTAATGGGCTTAATATATAAATTCACACCCCACTTCGCTATTCGCCTCTCACAATCCAAATTAATCTAATTAAATACAATTATTCAAAATAAATAAATAATATTATTCTTAATATTATTCCTCCAATTTAACCGATTAAATCCAACTTTAATTTACTTAATCCCAACACGCCTCTTACAATAATACTGACAGATCCAATTACTCCGATTAATTCTCAAACTCGTCTAATTCCAACAAATAATTCCTTTAATAATTTAATTAAATTCAGGGCGTTACAAGAACACTAAACCCCAATTTCTTCTTAAGTCCTTTTTTCCCTTAGGACCTCTAATGTTGTTATTCCCTTCTTAACCTCTTATGTTATCCAACTTACCATAATGCCTTTGTCATACTTCTACTAATTTATCTTAATTTATTTTATTAAATAAAATTTAGATAATTAGTTATTAATTCCTAATTTACTTATAATTCTAATAATTATTTCTAAATTCAATAATTCACTAATGAACTATTAAATCTAGAATAACTCTCCACACGCCTTAAACCCGACACTACCCCACACGTAGTAATATCAAATCACACATTTCATCAGATAAATTAGAACTACATATTTAAATAAATAATATAATATTCGGGGTATAGCAATGGTGGTTTCAGTCAAAGGAGTAGCGCGAGACGGATGATCAAATTGGTAAATCTTGGGTCACGATGCATTTGCAATTTGGAATTAGCTGAGTGAAGTCTATGAAGAATACGAGTTCTTCCAAAGTAGTAACGTGAGACTGAGGACCAAATTAGAAGTATCAGGTTCACTTCTGATCAAGGGTGAGAAGAATATATGTTCAACAACATACTTAGGGTTTTTCTTGTTGGATTGCTACTTGTTCTTTTGTAATCAATACTTTGCAAAGTTGTAATTTCATTATCTTAATTTCGAAGAGAATTAGGGGTAGACGTACCAATAGTGAGGCTGATTAGGGAACTGGCTAAAAAAATCCTCATGTCTCTATCTTTCTTTATACTTTTATGTTCTATTGCAAATTGTGAAAAGTCCGATTGTGCAATCGATACATCAAGATGATCGCTTAGGTTAATATCATAAGCTGCTTTGTTGATTTGATTACAATATTTGTGATTGTAATTGGTTTCTAATATCAAGAAAATCAAACAAAATCGGGTGTGTATAAATTGCACTACAAGTGTTCGATAAATTGTCTTAGTTAATTTTTGTCGATTATTTTATTGGAATAGTGAGGTTTATTCAAAGTTGGTTTACTGGAAATATATTGGTTGTTTGTCTCATCATACATAAACTCGTTCTATCGGTTTAAGACATATTCGGTCTTTTCAATAACAATTCAGATAGAAGATTGTCGATTTGAGTTTGTTTATGCGCACCATAGTTTAAACAGATTTAAAACAAAATTGTCGAGGGACTCACCTTTACCACGTAAGCACCTCCAGCTGAGGGATTGTCCAGCGAGTACAATTGCTCTTAATTAAGAAAATCTCTGATATGGAGAGAGGGAAATTTTAAATAATAAAAGAGTTTTAAAATACTAAGTCCCTAAGAAAAGTCCATGTGATCGATGAACTATGCTATATTATATTTACCAAAATTTAAATTTAATCATAATATTTAAATTGATTTTATAGATAAATTGAATATTTATTATTGAAAAAATTATAAGAAATAGATTTTAATATCAATGAAACCATTGAAAGATATTTTATTTGCTTTAGTAATTTAATTTTATAATAAAAAAAGTCATCCATATTATAATTATTTCACATTGATAAATTGATTATAAAATAAAACTAATGAATTTAAAATGAACAATAAAAATAATAGTAAAAAAAGGAATGAAATAGTATAGAGAAAGGAAACGCTTAGAAAGCAAAATAACAAAAAAGAAGAATGAAAAATGTCAGAAGTGGGATTTGAACCCACGCTCTCTCACGAGAACCAGAACTTGAGTCTGGCGCCTTAGACCACTCGGCCATCCTGACGAGTTGGTATTGTAAATCGTTTATATTTATTAATCCGATACAGATGGAGCTAAGATAAAATGGTGTGAAACTGTGAGCCATACGAGAGGGAAGAAGCTGGGTCAGAAGTTGAGCAAAGGGGAAAAGGTTAATTTCCCATCTCATTCATTCATTCATGTTCAATCACTCACTCACTCACTTTGTTGATAATATTCATATGTTATTAGATTATGGGAATGGAGTTGTTGGCTTTGAATTCATCACCACTATGCAATGTTCCTGCAACTACTAGGACTAGGAGGAGATTTCATCACACACCCTACAATTTCAATTCTATCAATTTCAGTTCCATGGCTATGATGATGACATCTGCTTCCAAGGTTTCCTTTTCTAATCCACACCTATTTTGAGTTGAATGGAATTCAGTTAATCACTTTTACTTCATTATTTGAAGGTATATGATTCAGTGTTAGAGAACAAAAAGCATCACCTTTTAACCTCTCTTCAAGACACACAAAGAGGACTCTTAACTACTCCTAATCAACGTTCTTCTATAGAACAAGCACTTGTTAGTATTTTCTATTTCTCACTTTCTTTCTCCAACCACCCCAATGTGTGAATACTGTTATTATGTTAGGTGAATGTTGAAGGAACCAATGTGGGTGAACCAATTGATTTCAACAAACTCCACGGAACCTGGCGCCTCCCAATACACTTCTGCTCCTGATGTTCTCATTCTTTTCCAAGCTGCTGCTACACTTCCTTTCTTTCAAGTATACTTATTATTCCTTACTAAACCTGCTGCGCTATGCTTTGTCATAATCTCTTATTCTCACCATTTTACAATCACATAGGTTGGACAGATATTTCAGAAATTCGAATGCCTTCATAACTCTACCGCAGGCATCATTCGCAACGTCGTCCGCTGGAGTATTCCAAATTTCTTAGAGGTATTAAAACACCTTTCACACTTATTTATTCTCTTCAACCCTTGTTTTCGGATACTCAATTCAAAATGCTCTAAACTTACCTCTATTCTTGTAGGAACAAGAAGGTGCTACATTGCTTGTTTCTGCCAAATTTACTCTCGTTTCCCCCCGCAATATCTACCTACAATTTCAAGAGGTAATCAATCCTTTTTCCTTTTCTACAATGCTTCCGAAGCTTCTCTCAACCGATGATATGATGCTGTCATTACATAACAAACATGCAATTTATACCTAGCAGATCTCTCTTCAAGATATAAATATTAGCGAACAGCTCCAGGCTCTAATATCTCCAGCAATACTACCACGCTCTTTTATAAGTTTGCAGGTAAATCTCAACCTTAATTCTGCATCTTGCATTTTTTAATTTGAATTCATACCACTACCTTATTATGCCACCAAAAACTTTCTGCATCAAATCCAAAACTATACCTGTGCAAACCAGCTATGTATACATACGGCGTAACTCATAGAGCCTACTTTTCTCCTCCTGCAGATCTTGCAATATCTCCGTACTTTCAAAGCTCAAATTCCCGTGAGGGATCCAGGAAGGTATATATCTAATGTGATGCACCCACCACTTTGTTGAAATAGTTAACTTGACTTTATTGGCAAATTACACGCTAGTGCTCTTTTGAATAATTGTAGGGAATCGGTAGGAGGACTGTATTACCTTAGCTATTTGGACGATAACATGCTTTTGGGCCGTTCTGTTGGTGGAGGTGGAGTGTTTGTGTTTACCAGAGCCCAGTCACTTTACTGATGAGCATGGATCAGTAAGTAGTTCAACTGCTTGGCCTTGACTGCAATATAACACTAACACTCCTTGAGCCGTCATTATGGAACTGGCCATATGGAACGGAAAGAAATACATTGGAGACCTATAGCATACCAGGGATTCTCCTCCTCAATGTAATCTGTGTGATTTTCTTTGAACTTGTTATTTTTTAGGGGAAGGGGAGGGTGTATTGTAAATTTGTACTGTATCTATTGGTTTCATTTTCATTGTTGTATATTGATATAGCTTATGTTCCATGTGACTTTTGATATCAAATTTATAGCCGATAGTTCTTTAAATCGTCATTTTAAACCTGGCTTCATTTGAACAAAGTGGCAAACAAATTCCAAAAACATATATGTCAATTTAGTTTGTCTGTTTACTCTGAACTCTAAAGTAAAAAGCTACAATCTTAATGATTCACAAAAACCCTGACATTAAGATTGCATCTACCAGATATTTCATGACACTTGAAATCTTATCCCAGCGATTTAATTAGCCTAATATATAAATATGGTTGTTCAGATCTATTGAAAATGAATTGGAACTTGATGGTGTCAGTGACATGATAATATACTGATATAATATCAAAAGGTGATTTTGATTCTGGATTAGGGTCATGGGCCTGGCAGCCAGAAATATGGGAACTCAAAATTTAGATAATTGGTGGTTGTGTAATGTGGTAAAATAGCAACCATAGTCAGCTACAGAATCCCCAAATAATAATAATATATAAATAAATAATATTCAATTGGTTATCAACCAATCAATGCCCATCA
Source organism: Vicia sativa (assembly GCA_021764765.1). Taxonomy (NCBI): domain Eukaryota; kingdom Viridiplantae; phylum Streptophyta; class Magnoliopsida; order Fabales; family Fabaceae; genus Vicia; species Vicia sativa. The sequence continues at coordinate 289,655,555 of CM038794.1, forward strand.
TCTTTTTGACCAACCTCCAATTAATTATTCTCCATTATACCAATATATGGATAGAATACAAAGAAACTACTCCTAGGTGAAATGGCTATGGAGAAGGAAATTTCAACAGAGATAATTGATATAGAGAAACTTCCAGATCATGTGGTGATAGAGGTATTGATAAGAACAAGAGTGAATGATTGGACACACATATCATGTGTGAAGAAGCAGTGGGCTTCTCTTTTCCAAACTGAATGTTTCTGGCAAGCTGCTCTTTCTTACATCTATCCATTCATCAATCCTTCTCAAACATGGCCTGGACCTATTCCTCCACCCTTAGCCAAGAGGTATGTAATAGTACTTTTTTTTTCCGTCTTAACCCTCCGATTCTCTCAGTGATGAATGTTTCACTCAAATTGATTTTGTATGCTATATGATTTTAGGAGATTCATGGCTTTGCATATAAGTCAACAGATATTAGGTTGCGATAATGATAAACAAGTAGATGAGATTGTTGGACATAGTTATCTGTTTTTGAAAGAGCAGCTTCAACTTTCTAATATGTCTCCTCATAGTGGAATACTTCATGGAACCATCATTGGTACGTGTCATACAACACCCTCTTTACTTTTATTGCTACATAAATTTTTTTATTACAACTTTGATCATTTCTTTTCCATTTAGCAGATCAGTTCATAACTTGTGGCAAATCAAGAGATGTAGCTCATGAACTTTCATCTATGATTTGGCTTGCTGTTATTGATAACTTGGAAGAAAACCATCACACGTTTTGCTTACTTAAACGCCTTGCACACGAAGGGGATGTAAGTTTTAGTTACAATCTCTTTGTCACGCACAATAAGTTAGCTTATAGTTTGATAAATTACTACAACCAGCCTTTGAAATTTTCTCTTGATTTTACTAAGTTTTCTTCTAAGTTTTACTCATCAATAGTTGTCTCTTTGGACCATCTAATTAATTTTGGAATAATTTTCAGCAGGTTATTCTTCCACATCCTTACACTACATCTGTCAAAGTTCAATGGAGGGTGTTCGAGAAACTTTTTACTGATTTTCGTGATTGCTTCAACCATTTAGAATATTATGATATGATGGCATGTGCTAAAAGTAGGTTTCAGCCAATACCATCTACTTGGTTAGGTTATTAGCATACATGACATTCTCAAAGCATCGAGCTAAACATAATCTCAGTTTAACTTTAGTTTTTGAGTTTAATTCTTATAGTAGAAATTGAGTAGTATTATTAAATCTCTTTACAGAGAGGGTTATCTGCGTTACTCTGAAATTTCTTAAGGTATTCAAAGGTACATATTAAATACATATGTCTCTGTGAATTAAGGATCGATCCTTAAAGATAAAGTTCTTCAGAAGATTGAAATTTATGACCGAAAAAAAATGCTAAGACAAGGATGTCGAAGAAGAGGTATGTCGACCAGATGGATAGAACGTAGAATTTGGTCGATTCGATCAAATGTTGAATAACGAAGGAAGTGGTCGAAGCTGAGCCTAGTCGATTATGGAAGATTCTGGACTTAGAGAAATTTCATTATTTTGCTCTTGTTGAAGGAAAGCGTCGAAGCCGGGAGCGGTTTACTCTTAGAAGCCAGAAGCGGGAAAGATTCAAAATTCAAAGTCGTGGGTAGTTATCAAAAGCTTCGTGTGTTGTTTAAGCGCCAAACAAGTGGCGAAATCTTGTGGAGCGCTTTCTTCAAGTTTTAAATGTCATTTGTAGATTGCTTTTAGGCAGTTATGTTGTAAATACTATAAATAAGTCATCTCAATGTAGATTCCGTGTGTTCACTTGTATACTCAAAATACTTGTTAAAACTCTGCCCAATTCCGAGCGTCAGGAAGAAAGAGTTGCGAAAGTGTTTGATGTACGTGAATCACCACATTTATTTAAATGCAAAACCTTTACATTTCAGTTGTTTTCTTTGAAACTTTTACTTGCATTCTATTTACTTTTCAGCAATCACTTTGTGTCTTCGTGTATGTTGATGTTCTCTTTGTTACAAGTTTCAAGTTAACAAAAGAGTCGGTCGACCCTTATTTCGTTTAGAACATACCTGATTTCACAACCTTCTCTCGGTCACGATTCACCATAGTAGGCCAGAATCATAGTGAATACTCAAATTTGTCAAGTTATTTAGGTTTTTGTCTCCGTCGATCACGAGTTACCTGTCGGTCGAACCTGAACTATTGTGTGGAAAGTCGTTGTACTTATTCCCTTAGTCTTAGGGAGCCGTTTCTTAGGCAAGGATTTTGACAGAATAAGTACAATTTAAAAAATCTTAGCACATGTCTTAAGATCAACTGGTCGATCTAGCGAGTGACCCTTAGTTTTAGGACTTTGGGAGGACCAGCGGTTGTTTGCCATTTTCCACAGTAAATAATTTGTTAGAAGTTATCCAAACAATTAGGTGTTGAATTTCTATATTTGACTTTCTATTACTAGTATTGAGTTAGTTTTGTTTGCTACAAATTAAAATTCCCTCATTGTATTGAAATATGAATTCAGAATCAATAAAGATTACTTTTTCTCTCTTTTACCTTCTCTCTCGCGTCTTTTCTGTCTCTCATTAAGTGTGTATGATTTTATACTTGTCCCAAAAAATTGGTATTAGAGTCTGGTTTCGATTGAGGGATCCTTGTGGCACACGCGATGGGACCAATTGGTGCTGATTTCTAAACAAATCTTCCTAATCTCAATGGAAAAATTGGGATCTATGGCATGTGCTTATACCTCAATAAGAGGAGGCTCTACTACAAAGGAAATTTCACAGATCGAGATTGTGGGAGATATCATAGAGGTGGCTTTGGAAGAAACATTGAAAGCCTTTGATGCTGATGATGATTATCAATCCAGAATCTCACCACTATGAAACTTGGTATATCAATTATGGGTATTCAAATCATATGACAAGTCATCGTGGTTGGCTAGTTAATTTTGATGCTAAGAAGAAAAAACGTTAAGGTTTGTGGACAAGAGTTATCGAGGTTGAGTGTGCTAGGAATGTGTTAGTCACAAAGCAAGATGGAAGGAAAGTTGTGATCTTAGACGTACTTCATGTTCTTGGAAATAAGAGTAACTTGATCAGCATGGGAATTTTTTTGTAAAAAGGATTCTCAATGCACGTGATTAATGGTTTTCAGGAGATCTATGACACAATTGAAAGAATGATCATGGAAGCTCCATTGGACAAAAACATAACCTTTTAGGCGAACCTAACAAATCTCAATGTTTTTTGTACTTTTCTACTACTACATTCATGGTTATGGCACCTAAAGTTAGTTTAGGTCATTAAAACTAAAATATTTAAGTATATGTTTGGTTCCACTTCTACAAAAGCCAGAATCAATTCTAGAGGTGTAGAATTGATTCTGGGTAATTTTGAGGTGTTTGTTTTATCAAAAGTAGAATTGGTTTTGCCTCTAGAATTGATTCTACTTGAAGCTAGAATTTATAGCTTATGTCTCCAGAATTGATTCTGGATGATTTTTACACTGAAAATTATTATTCAACTCACTTTTACATAAATGTATCCAAACATAAATCAATTCTACTAAACTCAATTCTATTAAAAACAATTCTATCAAACTCAATTCTACTAGAATCAATTCTGTCAACCGCCAATCCAAACACACCCTAAGCCTATTGAGATCAAAAGATATGGTATCTGGTCTTTCCTTAGTTGTGATTTCGAAGAAAACTTGTGACAATTGCTTGGTCATCAAGCAATCTAAAATCTCTTTTAGTTCATGCATTATGTCCAAAGCTAATAATGTTTTACTTGTTGTCTATTAAGATGTTTGTGGGTCATTTGATGTTCCATCATTAGAAGATGAATTTTTTTGTATCATTTGTGAATGATATCGACAGAAAATCGTGACTATATTTGGTTCGCATCTTTAACCACTTTTATATTTGACTTTATTCATCATTAGAAATTAGTTGTCATCATTAAAATTTATTACCTTCATTTAAAACATATCACCTAAAAGAAATCTGCAAAATAAAGTTCCACATTATTCTCCTTTTGACGATGACATCACATCTCTAAGGGGTTGTGGTAAAAGAAATAACACAAATATGTTCAGAGTAATTAAACTCCCTCTCAGTTAAATAGAGACTATACTCCACTCTCCTTGAGAGTATACCCATTTGTCAAAATAAAAAAGGTGAGTAAAGATGTATTAGAATCATTTAATTTTAAATATTCAAACATAAGCAAATAAGCATATATAAAAGGGAACAAAACACAAAAGTAGAAAATTGTCATAAACACATAAAATAAGATTATTCAATTCCACAAGCATTCCAATCCCTTGCCATGGTTTTCTTCATATCCTCGACTAAACTTTGACAAATCTTCAATACTTTGTCGTTCTTGGTATCTTTTTTATTGGTTCTTCTTCTCATTCTTTTTTAATTGTCGAGTCCTCGTAAATTTCTCTAAGCTTAATGAGAACTTTAATTTCTCTAAGAGTGGTATAGGTGATCCTATGATTGACAGAGTCTTCTACTTTATTCATGGTATTAATGTTGAAATTAGGTAAGAGCCTTGTGATAATTGATTCACAAGGGAGTCATACCATTGAGATCTATTTGCAATAAATCACGTGGTTAAAGGATTCCTTTTAATTAATTTGTTGAAATTTATGAGGTCAAGAGTCAAAATAGCACGATATCTTCCTTAAGAATGAGAATGTGATTTATTCTTCTTGAAAAGAGAATCCTAATAAAAACCTAATAATGAAGGATGATAACCTTTGATTTTAGGTGAGTTGATATCAAAAGAATTTTTTTTAGTAGTGTTATTTGAACACCTAATATTTGACATCGTATATTAATATCTCTATCTCTCTCCTACTTTTTCATTTTATACAATAATATGAATTCTAATAATACATTACAACATCTAAAATTTACACTAAATATCTTTTTGATACCCAAATTTGAGTGTCCCAGTAACTTCTCACTTCTTTTTTCTATAAGATTCATAACAAGGTTTTTTTATGATCATGAAGGGTTTAAAGTTTCTAAAGTCCAGGAGTCTATCAAGAATGTAGGACATTCCTACATAGAATAGCTTGAAGATTCTTCCAAATTAAAGTTACTCTAGTCCAAGTATAGTACTAGTTACATTAATGAGTTATACTAATTTCAAAATATTATTGATTTAAAAATAATATTAAAAAACTCACTTAATTTATTTAACTAGTTAATAGTTATTGTAGAAAATAGGATTTAGAAATGAAAACAAGTTTTAGCGCTGGTTTCTGACAATATTCCGCGTACGACCACACTGTCTTGTTTCTACTCTTTCTCTCTTCATACACCCTTTCTCGTGTTCCATTTGCATTAATGCTATTTTTTTATTTTTTATGTAACTCTCTTTCTTTTATTGGGAAATCAAATCTCTCTCTCTCTACTATATTTTCTACTCTCACTCACTTCACTCTCCAAGCTTAGCTCAGCTAGGGTTTTCTTTTTCTCTGCACATTCTTCTCCATTTATGATTTACTGTTTCACACTGTTGTAGAATTAAACTCATCTCCACTACTTCAATGCTGGAAGACTCTGCATGCACACTCATTCACTAAAACCTTAATTCATGTCGGTCACTCTCTGATCTCTCTCATTTTTCAACATTTCACACTTTTGCTCCAAAGGTAAAACAAAAATCCCTTATTTTTCATTTTTTCAGCAACTTTTTATTTAACACTTGAAAAAAAACAAACTTTTCAAGATCTTTTATTTGCCCACATTTTTTTGAACTCTCATTCTTGTGATCTACACTGATCACTAGTGTATTGTAATGAAAGTTAGTTTTTAAACATGTTTTAGGCCTTAGAACAAGTTAAAAATGTTTTTTCTTTTCTTTTCAGTTTCAGTGTGTTGTTTTAGGCCTTAGAACAAGTTAAAAGGTTTTTTTTTCTTCAGTTTCAATGTTGGTTTTGTTGATGCTACACTATTGTTTATAAGTATTATTTGGTTAGTTGAGTAGCATTATAATTTATAGCTCATTTTCTCTTTGTTTTGATGTAATTTGTAGGTTTTTTTTTATCGAAATCGTTTGATGTATTTCCGGGTTGTGGTTAGGATAGTTTGTTTTTGAAAGGTGAGTTGGCAGATCATGGATTTTTCGAAGATTAAAAAGAAGTTTAGGAAATCTCAGAAAGGAGGTGTTGAAAAAGATTTGGTAGACAGGGCAGTGCCGGAGCCTGAGGAACCCAAGTCTAATGCTGGTGATTTGGATCAGTGTAAATCAGAAAATGCAGATTCCGCTGGTGATGTTGAGGAGGATGACGATGATTTTATTACCAATGAGGTGAAGAGGAGGCTCAAGGAATTGAGAAGAAACAGTTTTATGGTTTTGATTCCTGAAGAAGATTCGTGTCTGGAGGAAGGGGAGGATGAAGAGGAAGAGGGAGAGACGGGTACTAATGAATGGAGGGATGTGGAGGCAGAAGGGCAGCAGTGGTGGCGAGGCTTTGATGCTGTTTTTGAAAAGTACTGTGAAAGAATGCTGTTCTTTGATCGGATGTGCGTGCAGCATCTTAGTGAAATCGGAAAAGGTAGTTTTTTCTTTGTTGCTTCCTTTTTAGGTGAAGTATCAGAAAAAGATAGTTTTATCCCTGTACGAGAGTATTCTATGACATGTGATTAGAACAATAATAGTAATGGATGCCTTACTTTTTTTATTTCTTTCCGGAAAAAACAAATATAGGAAAGATCTTCTAACTTTTATGTGTCAATGCATCTTATTATCCATGTCCACATTTGTCAAATCCTGTAATGTGAAGCATATTTACCGTGTCAGGTTCTCAGAACACTCCAACTCCATCTCCAAGATCTACTACAGCAAAGAAATTGGTCTCTCCCATGCGGTGTCTTTCCTTGAAAAGGTTTGAAGAACCAGATGATGAGTTTGAACATCTTCAACAGCCTGAAAATTGTCCATACTTGGATATTGAAACTGCATATGTAGGTCAAATTTGCTTGACTTGGGAGGCACTTCATTGTCAATACTCTCATATGAGTTATAAGATATCTTGGCAACATGAAAATCCTACCTGTTATAACCGTAGTGCACAGGAGTTTCAACAGTTCCAGGTTCTATTGCAGAGGTTTATTGAAAATGAACCTTTTGAGCAAGGACTTCGACCTGAAATTTATGCTCGTACAAGGAACACTTTGCCTAAACTGCTTCAGGTTCCTAATATACGAGGTGAATTTTCAGTTGATAAAAATGTAGTTCTTTCGGATGTTTATGCTTGTATGACTAAGTGCTCAAGTTAATGAATTGATCCAGGTTCAGATCACGAATTAACAGACGAGTCGGATACAAGAGTTCTTGCTCCAGATCTGATCAGGATAATTGAAAACTCTATCCTTACTTTCCACCTTTTCCTGAAAAGGGACAAGAAGAAGTCAAATGGTGTTATTAACCTGTTTGGAAATCAGAACCAGCTTGCAACTCCTCTACATCAGATTCAGTCTACTCTTGAGAAGGTAAATTCTGATCCTTTCTTTACCCTGTGATCCAACTTAGGAATTTTATGATATATCCATCAACATTTGAAGCGTATAGACAACAATTTTGCTCCACGTTGAGGCCATTATTGATCTTGTGAACTTTTAGGCTTGGTAATTAACATAAGTTGGCAGTGTATTTTTTAATGTTTCACTGTATATTATCTATTGATAAAATGCTATATGATTGATTTTCAAGGCTTGCTTCAGACAAGTGTTTAATATGCATATTCTAATGGTAAAAAATGCTAATGGCTTGCTCTAATGCAGAAAGTGGTTAAACTCAAGGAACTGCGAAAAAGGAAGAAGGGTTGGAGAAAAAGTTCTTGGCCACAAAAGCATGAGGACATTCAACTATTGCTTGGCCTAATTGACGCTAAAATCCTATCAAGAGTTCTGAGAATACCGAGGATGACCAGAGAGCAACTGTTTTGGTGTGAAGAAAAGATGAAAAAACTTGATTTATCAAATAGTAGGTTAGAGAGGGATCCATGTCCCATTCTCTTCCCTTGCTAACTGCAACATAAATGTTGTTGTAGCTGCCACTTGCTTAGGATATGAGTATAAGAAAGCGTAGCAACGCTTTTCTGCTAAATCAAATGTATTATTGTTGTGACATATCTGTGAGTTTCTAGGATGTTTTTTTTTTGTAATTGTCGGTAAAACAAACTGCCTTAAAGTTAAGGATTATTCTAGTTGGTTCTTAGACTTGATTAACTAGTGGTATGTTTATTTTTTCAGTCTGAAAAATGATAAGAACTGCTAATAGAAATGCTGTGGCATGTTTTAACAGTCAATTTTGATTTAGAAACCATGCTGAGTTGTTGCATGCTTGGCTACACAATGGTTTCTAAGCCAACTTGCTGCAACTTTTATGCATAATAACACAATACAATCTTGTTCCAAAAACCAAAATTTGTTTGTAAGCTTAATGCAAGAACTCTTCTTCAGATATCCAAAAACCAAAGAAAACAATAGGTTGCTTCAAGAAAAAAAAATGCAAGAACTCTTCTTCGAGTATCCAAGCAAGTTGCCTTCTTGACAAATCAAGTGATTAACTCTAAAGCAAAAGTTCCTCTTAGATTGCTTATTGATGGTGACGAGGATGATGGAAACAATAAGTAGTTATCTTGATTGAAATTCTTTCTCTAGTTTTGTGATATTTATATTTTTATCTTTCTTGTTTTCCAATCAACTTTTCCCTTTCATTTATACTATTTAGTTCCGTTTATTGATATGTGCTATATTTGTTCTATGTTCGATTATCAATTAAGCGTTGGTTATAATCGATTAAAACTTAGTTAAAGGCCGTCCTAATCGATTGATATAGTTTTTAATCAATTAAGTGACATTGAAATTAAAAGTTTCCCTTTGAATTAAACTAACCAATTAATATATGATTTTAATCGATTAAAATATTGAAAAGACGACGGATTGTTGCCTTTTTTAGCCAACTTTTTTCTTATAAAAATGAGATTTCTCCTTATTTCAAAACACAATTGTTTTTTGAATATAAACTCTTACTCTCTTTCTATCTCTCTTTCTTTCTTACTCTCTTTCTATCTCTCTATTGTAATGTTTTGTTTCACTAGAGTTGCCTTAGTGCCAAGAGACTGAAAAGTTTCATCGAAAAGTTACGTACTTATGTTATGCTGAAATTATTTATTCAAGAATGTAGTTCTTTTGGGATTCTTTTGTAATAGATTTCAAGATCAAAATAAAAAAATCTTAGGTTAAAGTTATCGAGTTGAGTATGTGTAAAAAATGTAGCAGTTTGTGGAAGGTTATTGAGTTGAGCATGTGTAAAAGTTCTAGGTTGTTTGTGAAAGGTTTTTGGGTTGATCCCGTGCATAAGCAAGTTATTTTCTTTGATTCTCAGAATCCTATTGGACATGAATTGGGAGTTCTGTTGGTTCACTAAGTTGCACATGTTGTTTAGCAGGCCAGGGGCTCTCAGCATGTTTAGATTGACTTGGAGTGGTTAGAGGTTGGAAATCATCTAAAGTCTAGGTACCACAGGTTGTATAGGAGGTCAGTTCGAAGGTTCATCTTGATAAGGGCCGAGCAAATATTGAAAAATTGGAACAACTTGGAATCCTCCGAACTTGATTCCTTGAATAGCCAAATCTTGCGACGTTGAACCAGAAAAAGAAGTTATTGAGTTTGGACATTCATCACCAATGAAGGAGGATGAGCCTTACTAGCTTCAGCAACCGCAACAACGACTTTAGTAGATTGAGTTACTTCTGAGTTCACTATAACTTGAGAAGTTTGATATCAAATTATTTGGAAAGAGATTGATGGATCCAAATCTACATCGATCTCTTTCCAAACAATTTGATATCAAACTTCTCAAGTTATAGGGAATTCAGAAGTAACTCAATCTACTAAAGTTGTTGTTGCGGTTGTTGAAGCTAGTAAGGCTCATCCTCCTTCATTGGATTGGAATCAAACAAAAGTTGAAGGGGTTTCTTTAGGTTATGGTTGGCAGTTGTGTTTTTGATGACTGCATATCAAATGTAGTGTATTAGAACCGTAACCGAAAGGATTTGGGTTTATGAAAAAGGGACTCTTCGTTTCTCCAAACATCAATTGAATATGCAGGGATAAAGAATATAAGGATTGGGATATTGTATTTGTATTGTAACAAATTACGTACTTAATAAAATAACCAATTAATAAAAAATCATCACATATGAAATTTTAAATATGTTAATTTTTATTTATTGATTCATATTCTTACTTTAAAATTAATTATACATTTATAAATTTGAAATATCATTTTTCAGTATTTGTTTATAAATAATAATCAACTTATCTAAATATATCATATAAACTTTTATCAAATTAGTAATAGTGATATTGTGAACTAAATTAATCATTCTTTCTTTTTTAAAATCACCAATATTTAATAGAATGCAAATCATCTAAAAAAAATTATTAAAAAAAAAAATCACTTTTTGACTTTCAAAATTATGAAATTAAGAAATACTAATAATTATGAAAAATTATTTAATTTTTAATTCAATAATAATAATTTTATTAAATAATAAATTTTCATAAAATCTACATTAAATTAACCATTATTATTGTAATTATAATTTAATTGTCTTCAAAATCTAAAAAAATAAAAATAAAATTTGAATTGAAAACTCGGGGACTAAAAAACCTGATTTTGAAAAGAGAGGAAAATTCAAGAAAACATAAAAGAGGGGTAAACGTTAAGTTGTAAAAACACAATCCCTTTCTTACTCTTACTCCGTGGTTAAACCCTAATTTTTTTCACTCATTGAAACCCACCTCCCATTGCCATGGAAAACAACCGTCTCAAACCCATTCACATTTACTGGGACATAAAGAATATACCGTTACCTAAGAAGTATGACGCAACGAAATGTTGTGGCATGTTCTAACAGTTAATCTTTTTTTGATTTAGAAACCATACTGAGTTGTTGCATGCTTGGCTACACAATGGTTTCTAAGCTAACTTGCTGCAACTTTTATGCATAATAACACAATACAATCTTGTTCCAAAAACCAAAATTTGTTTGTAAGCTTAATGAACTTGGTCTTAAAAAATGAGGGAACCTTTAAACGAGAGGATACAAAAGTTTTGAAATTACTTACTGTTTATATTATTTATGGAAGAGATTTTATATTGACTTTGAATCCACATTCTGGTGGGATAGGAGTTGAATTTCTATAAACTGAACTAGTATTCATTTGCACAAGTTTTGTTTAGGTACTTTGTTCCCCACTTCTTCTTTACTGACCCAGATCATTGAAACCAACTAGACAAATAGGGTGATTCAACATATGTTGGAGTGCGAAAGAAGGGTTAACACTTAGTTACCATACATGGGATTGATAAAAAAAATGTGTTTCTTGATGGAGTTAATTTAGAATGGGAACAATCTGACTTAACCTATACAATGATTGAAAGCAACAATAGCAAAGCCAAATTAGCATGCATGATGGATGTTAAGATAAGCCCAGTAGAAGAAGACCAATGAGTGTATTTACCATTAAGATAAATATAGTGAGAATACTGGGTTGGGCATAAATTTGTAAAGAATTGCAACAGAACATTAAGGAATTAAGAAGCATCTTTTCAATATTGGAATAACCATGTATCTTAAATAAGCAAATACAGAACTTGATAAGTATGAAAACGTTAATATGAGGTTGATCGGGTCTTAAAATAAGTAGATAAATTGTTTTAATGTCAAGGAACCGGTGGTTCAGCCATTGCTATGAAGAAGACACTTAGGTAGCTGGACTATGTCTTCTTCTTATTCTTCTTCTTCTTAGGTTGGTTTAGACCTTTGACATCAGGAGACGGTGATGGTTTTCCCCTTAAAAGGTTGTCCACAGTCCAGACTTTATCACACACACCCAGGAACTTTGCATCTGGAGGATTTACAGATGCAAGCAAGACTGAGTAACCAAAAGTTGTCAGCTCGTTTATGACATTCACAAACTTCAAATCCTCAGTAATTAACAGAATGTTGGAGGGCGGGGGGTTGACTAAAACCCACATCAAAAGATCCGTAATTGCAATCAAAGAGGAATCTTTTCTATTAGCTAAAGATGAATGATGAATGAAAAGTTATAAGTAAATATTCATAAAATCTAAGGAAAAAGGACATAATTAAATAAAAAATTTAATATACCTGGTATGTCACTTATCTTGATTGTCGAGCTACTTAAATTGGCCCTCAAGTTGTCATTGTATTTCTCCTTGCCATAATGATCCAGCGCACAGCTATCACCAAAAATGGTGACGTTAACCATTCCAAACGCAGCACCTTCTCTGGTTAAGGCAGTCTCAATGCCAGGTCGAATTTTGGAAATCTTGTTCGGTTCAGTGGGGATTCCCCCTGCACTCAGATCCCAAAACACGATTGTGTTTGGGTTTCCCAAACACAGCTTAACATGTGGGGGGATAATCTCCCTGCATGGATGAGTAAGAGTGAGTGGACCTTTAGATTTTAAAAACGATTTCCAATCCCATATTCTATGCGATGAGTCTTTCCAAATAGATGATTTACGGCCAAGGTTGCACATTACAAGGGTGTTAAAACCACATCCTCTTAGCTCTGAGAGGATGCATGAGAAATCCCCGTCACCTGATATGAGTAATATGTTAGAGGGTGGTGGATAGTCGATAGCACATTTCATAAGGTGTACAAGCATAACTCTGTCAGTTGCGCTTTCTCTATACGAATTCTGCGTAGCAGCGTTATTAGAAACCTTATATGAATCATTGAGGTGAACTAAGTGAAACACTCTTTCCTTGTCTAGGGATCTGAAAACATCGCGTGAGGAGGATGAAAAGATCGTGCCAAAAACCCACACTATAGGATCAAAACCTTCGATCTCCATTACTTCCTTAAAATGGTTAAGATTAATGTGTAAGGCCCATGGATCATTGATATGGAGCTTCTAGAAGACCCAAGGACCATACCAAAATCGTGGAGAAACATAGAGGAGACAAAATCTTCTCATTTTGGAAACTTGGAAAACATGTTCCATGAGGTTTTGCAAAGCATTCAAAGGCTTGATATTTTCCTTTTTTATTTGACCTAATAACCTTCCATGTATAAACACAATAAGGCCAGGCCAAAAATGGAGGCAGCAGGGTACCCAAGAAATAGGGTTCCAAATCTCAAAATTTCAAAAGAAACTTGCATAATCGAATTTAAGGTTGGAGGTCGTTTCAATCCAGACCAAAGTCAACAATCACTCCCTGAGGATCAAATGAGTTGATCTCAATCATTATTCAAGCCTTCAACGTCCCAAAACTAGCTCCTGCAATCTCACCGTTTGAGTATTCTTTTCAATTTTCAAATTTTTATTATCATGCATATTTGATGTGTTTTTCCATTTTCAAATGTGATATCCATATGCTTTAGAACAGGTATAGACCACTAAACACGAGCTTGGACGTAAGAATTGGTATATGCCATTGTTGACCGCGGTTTTGTTATTTTCTTCGAAACTCATGGATCCAAATCTACATCGATCTCTTTCCCAACAATTTGATATCAAACTTCTCAAGTTATAGGGAATTCAGAAGTAACTCAATCTACTAAAGTTGTTGTTGCGGTTGCTGAAGCTAGTAAGGCTCATCCTCCTTCATTGGATTGGAATCAAACAAAAGTTGAAGGGGTTTCTTTAGGTTATGGTTGGCAGTTGTGTTTTTGATGACTGCATATCAAATGTAGTGTATTAGAACCGTGAAATTTGGGTTTATGAAAAGGGACTCTTCGTTTCTCCAAACATCAATTGAATATGCAGGGATAAAGAATATAAGGATTGGGATATTGTATTTGTATTGTAATAAATTACGTACTTAATAAAATAACCAATTAATAAAAAATCATCACATATGAAATTTTAAATATGTTAATTTTTATTTATTGATTCATATTCTTACCTTAAAATTAATTATACATTTATAAATTTGAAATATCATTTTTCAGTATTTGTTTATAAATAATAATCAACTTATCTAAATATATCATATAAACTTTTATCAAATTAGTAATAGTGATATTGTGAACTAAATTAATCATTCTTTCTTTTTTAAAATCACCAATATTTATTAGAATGCAAATCATCTAAAAAAAATTATTTAAAAAACAATCACTTTTTGACTTTCAAAATTATGAAATTAAGAAATACTAATAATTATGAAAAATTATTTAATTTTTAATTCAATAATAATAATTTTATTAAATAATAAATTTTCATAAAATCTACATTAAATTAACCATTATTATTGTAATTATAATTTAATTGTCTTCAAAATCTAAAAAAATAAAAATAAAATTTGAATTGAAAGCTCGGGGACTAAAAAACCTGATTTTGAAAAGAGAGGAAAATTCAAGAAAACATAAAAGAGGGGTAAACGTTAAGTTGTAAAAACACAATCCCTTTCTTACTCTTACTCCGTGGTTAAACCCTAATTTTTTTTCACTCGTTGAAACCCACCTGCCATTGCCATGGAAAACAATCGTCTCAAACCCATTCACATTTACTGGGACATAGAGAATATACCGTTACCTAAGAAGTATGACGCAACGAAATGTTGTAGCATGTTCTAAAAGTCAATTTTTTTTTATTTAGAAACCATACTGAGTTGTTGCATGCTTGGCTACACAATGGTTTCTAAGCCAACTTGCTGCAACTTTTATGCATAATAACACAATACAATCTTGTTCCAAAAACCAAAATTTGTTTGTAAGCTTAATGAACTTGGTCTTAAAAAATGAGGGAACCTTTAAACGAGAGGATACAAAAGTATTGAAATTACTTACTGTTTATATTATTTATGGAAGAGATTTTATATTGACTTTGAATCCACATTCTGGTGGGATAGGAGTTGAATTTCTATAAACTGAACTAGTATTCATTTGCACAAGTTTTGTTTAGGTACTCTGTTCCCCACTTCTTCTTTACTGACCCAGATCATTGAAACCAACTAGACAAATAGGGTGATTCAACATATGTTGGAGTGCGAAAGAAGGGTTAACACTTAGTTACCATACATGGGATTGATAAAAAAAATGTGTTTCTTGATGGAGTTAATTTAGAATGGGAACAATCCGACTTAACCTATACAATGATTGAAAGCAACAATAGCAAAGCCAAATTAGCATGCATTATGGATGTTGTCACACCCCAAAATTTACCCGCTTAATTTAAGCCTACGTTTCATCAAATATTCGTGTACTGTGGTTGAACCGAGGTTTTCTCAACTCTCGTATTTCCTCTAAGCTGCAGAATTTGGGTTATGTTGTCAATCAGTCCAAGATGGCTCTCATGTTCTCCTACTCTTCTATTTATTCAGTCACCAAGGCTACTTCTGATTCGAGACACATTAATTGATTCTCTGTTTCGTCCGATGAGCTACAATTGCAAGTGTTTCAAAGTAATTCTCATTTTCTTATCCAATAGCTCTTGCGAACGGATTTCGGGTCATTGAGGTACCGACGTCTTTATTGATGTAATTCTTGAGGCATCATCAAGGTTTTCCATAATTAAGTAAATTTGGAGCTACTGATTGGGCCATGGAGTTTAAAGATGAATATTGAAGTTTATCATGTGAAAAGTGTGAATTATTGGACTGTTAGAGTGCATTTCTTGAGTTTGTTAGAAGTGAGTTTAAAGAATGCAGTTGAAGAGAATTTTGTTTCTTTTGTATCATTAATTAAGAGATTTTCCGTCTTGGCAAGTTTGGAAATGTGGGGAAAAAGTTGAGAATTGGATCTTAATTCCAAGCACCATGCTTTAAGGTAACTTGAGGGATATTTCTCCTAAACTCTAATACACCATTCAAAGTTTGATTGCAATTCTTGCAAGAATTCTACAAAGTTTCTATTATTTTCTCCACAAATTCCAAGTAATCTTCGTTCTTTTTCTATCAAGACATGTTTTCATCTAAGTGGTTCTCACAGTTTCAAGCTCTAAAAAAGGAGAAGAGAGGATGATATCCAAAATTTCACCCAAAGTTTGTTGCATTCATTCATCATAAATTCTACGAAGTTTTACAAGATAATTTACATGGTTGAAGAAAGAATTGCATTTCTTAAATTCAAATTACAAGTTAACAAGAGTTTACAGAATTCTTAATCCTAAAGCTATTCTATGAAGTTTTCTTGGCCGAACTTTCAATTTCCATAGCCATGGCTTCCTTGCCTTCTCCATCTTCTCAATCCTTCTTGTTACATCCCCATTGCTTTTGCCACGGATCCATCTTCTCCTTGCCTTGCCATCCTCATCATCATAGTACATGAAAATCAAAACAAGAAACATTGTTAGTAAGCAATCAAAGATCGAAACATAAACGAATTACGAGAAATTATCAAGAAGTTATTCGAGGGATTCATCATTAGGCGTTGGCGGGAATCAGGTTTTATGTTAAGCCTCAGAATCTTGTTTAAAGATTAATCATCGGCGAAAAACACTTGCTTGCAAATCACGGGCTAGCCCGGTTCACAAACAAGCAAACGAAGCGACAGTGTTAATCCCGGACAGCAAAGAAATAGAGGCAACAGATTCGATTCCCACAAGCATACAACGAGCAAGCATACGTATCAATTCACAACATAAATTCTGGGCAACAAGCGTATAACGGGCAGCAAACGAAGCGACATTTTAATCCCGGGCAGCAGCATATATCAGTCCACAATTTTAAATCCCAACAGCATATACATTAATTCACAGCCAACAAAAGTCAAAGGGCAGCAGCAGTATAGGCAACAAGGCAGCAAGGACAGTTGAGAAATCAGAGGGAAAAGAAGAATCATGACAGCATGGTTATAAGCTACCAGCACAAGCCAAAAATTCAGAGCAGACAGCATGGCAAAACTCAGAAAATTCAGAGCAGACAGTATGGTGATAAGCAACAAATACAAGCAACTGGGACATGCTAAGGTCAAGGATAATATCTGTTCAGATATAAAGAAGAGAAAAAATGGGAACAGGGAGTAAAAAAAAACCAGAACACAAGAAAAAAGAAAGAGAATCTTGTTTTTCCAAAACCAAACCAGAAAAGACCAAAGGCAATATCTGTTCAAGATTATATCATAGAGGCAGAGAGAAAAAGAGTTCGGTTCAGAAGTTAAAAAACAGAACATTAACCCAAAACCCACAAGTGTGCATCCATTCTTATCATTCAAAAAACCCAGTTCACATTTAACCAACATCAGACCAAAGAAAGAACAAGTGCACTTTTGTTCTACATTCAAATCCAACACAGAAAAACTGACACAGTTCAAGAACAGCAAAAAACCAAAACAATCAAAAACAACAACAACATAACACAGTTTACAAACACAAACAGAACATAACAAAGCAAACCCAACATACATCACTTTCCAACCAAGCAGCCTTCAGAGTTATTTTCTCAGAAATCTAAATTCTGCATTCTTTAGGTTAGGATTGGCAGTTGTGTTTTTGATGACTGCATATCAAATGTAGTGTATTAGAACCGTAACCGAAAGGATTTGGGTTTATGAAAAAGGGACTCTTCGTTTCTCCAAACATCAATTGAATATGCAGGGATAAAGAATATAAGGATTGGGATATTGTATTTGTATTGTAACAAATTACGTACTTAATAAAATAACCAATTAATAAAAAATCATCACATATGAAATTTTAAATATGTTAATTTTTATTTATTGATTCATATTCTTACCTTAAAATTAATTATACATTTATAAATTTGAAATATCATTTTTCAGTATTTGTTTATAAATAATAATCAACTTTTCTAAATATATCATATAAACTTTTATCAAATTAGTAATAGTGATATTGTGAACTAAATTAATCATTCTTTCTTTTTTAAAATCACCAATATTTATTAGAATGCAAATCATCTAAAAAAAATTATTTAAAAAAAAATCACTTTTTGACTTTCAAAATTATGAAATTAAGAAATACTAATAATTATGAAAAATTATTTAATTTTTAATTCAATAATAATAATTTTATTAAATAATAAATTTTCATAAAATCTACATTAAATTAACCATTATTATTGTAATTATAATTTAATTGTCTTCAAAATCTAAAAAAATAAAAATAAAAATTGAATTGAAAGCTCGGGGACTAAAAAACCTGATTTTGAAAAGAGAGGAAAATTCAAGAAAACATAAAAGAGGGGTAAACGTTAAGTTGTAAAAACACAATCCCTTTCTTACTCTTACTCCGTGGTTAAACCCTAATTTTTTTTTCACTCATTAAAACCCACCTGCCATTGCCATGGAAAACAATCGTCTCAAACCCATTCACATTTACTGGGACATAGAGAATATACTGTTACCTAAGAAGTATGACGCAACGAAATGTTGTGGCATGTTCTAACATCAATTTTTTATTTAGAAACCATAGTTGTTGCATGCTTGGCTACACAATGGTTTCTAAGCCAACTTCTGCAACTTTTATGCATAATAACACAATACAATCTTGTTCCAAAACCAAAATTTGTTTGTAAGCTTAATGAACTTGGTCTTAAAAGATGAGGGAACCTTTAAACGAGAGGATACAAAAGTATTGAAATTACTTACTGTTTATATTATTTATGGAAGAGATTTTATATTGACTTTGAATCCACATTCTGGTGGGATAGGAGTTGAATTTCTATAAACTGAACTAGTATTCATTTGCACAAGTTTTGTTTAGGTACTCTGTTCCCCACTTCTTCTTTACTGACTCAGATCATTGAAACCAACTAGACAAATAGGGTGATTCAACATATGTTGGAGTGCGAAAGAAGGGTTAACACTTAGTTACCATACATGGGATTGATAAAAAAAATGTGTTTCTTGATGGAGTTAATTTAGAATGGGAACAATCCGACTTAACCTATACAATGATTGAAAGCAACAATAGCAAAGCCAAATTAGCATGCATGATGGATGTTGTCGCACCCCAAAATTTACCCGCTTAATTTAAGCCTACGTTTCATCAAATATTCGTATTGTGGTTGAACCGAGGTTTTCAACTCTCGTATTTCCTCTGCGAATTTGGGTTATGTTGTCAATCGGTCAAGATGGCTCTCATGTTCTCCTACTCTTCTATTTATTCATCACCAAGGCTTCTTCGATTCGAGACACATTAATTGATTCTGTTTCGTCCGATGAGCTACAATTGCAAGTGTTTCAAAGTAATTCTCATTTTCTTATCCAATAGCTCTTGTGCACGGATTTCGGGTCATTGAGGTACCTGACGTCTTTATTGATGTAATTCTTGAGGCATCATCAAGGTTTTCCATAATTAAGTAAATTTGGAGCTACTGATTGGGCCATGGAGTTTAAAGATGAATATTGAAGTTTATCATGTGAAAAGTGTGAATTATTGGTTAGAGTGCATTTCTTGAGTTTGTTAGAAGTGAGTTTAAAGAATGCGTTGAAGAGAATTTTGTTTCTTTCATCATTAATTAAGAGATTTTCCATCTTGGCAAGTTTGGAAATGTGGGAAAAAGTTGAGAATTGGATCTTAATTCCAAGCACCATGCTTTAAGGTAACTTGAGGGATATTTCTCCTAAACTCTAATACACCATTCAAAGTTTGATTGCAATTCTTGCAAGAATTCTACAAAGTTTCTATTATTTTCTCCACAAATTCCAAGCAATCTTCATTCTTTTTCTATCAAGACATGTTTTCATCTAAGTGGTTCTCACAGTTTCGAGCTCTAAAAAAGGAGAAGAGAGGATGATATCCAAAATTTCACCCAAAGTTTGTTGCATTCATTCATCATAAATTCTACAAAGTTTTACAAGATAATTTACATGGTTGAAGAAAGAATTGCATTTCTTAAATTCAAATTACAAGTTAACAAGAGTTTACAGAATTCTTAATCCTAAAGCTATTCTATGAAGTTTTCTTGGCCGAACTTTCAATTTCCATAGCCATGGCTTCCTTGCCTTCTCCATCTTCTCAATACTTCTTGTTACATCCCCATTGCTTTTGCCACGGATCCATCTTCTCCTTGCCTTGCCATCCTCATCATCATAGTACATGAAAATCAAAACAAGAAACATTGTTAGTAAGCAATCAAAGATCGAAACATAAACGAATTACGAGAAATTATCAAAAAGTTATTCGAGGGATTCATCATTAGGCGTTGGCGGGAATCAGGTTTTATGTTAAGCCTCAGAATCTTGTTTAAAGATTAATCATCGGCGAAAAACACTTGCTTGCAAATCACGGGCTAGCCCGGTTCACAAACAAGCAAACGAAGCGACAGTGTTAATCCCGGACAGCAAAGAAATAGAGGCAACAGATTCGATTCCCACAAGCATACAACGAGCAAGCATACGTATCAATTCACAACATAAATTCTGGGCAACAAGCGTATAACGGGCAGCAAACGAAGCGACATTTTAATCCCGGGCAGCAGCATATATCAGTCCACAATTTTAAATCCCAACAGCATTTACATTAATTCACAGCCAACAAAAGTCAAAGGGCAGCAGCAGTATAGGCAACAAGGCAGCAAGGACAGTTGAGAAATCAGAGGGAAAAGAAGAATCATGACAGCATGGTTATAAGCTACCAGCACAAGCCAAAAATTCAGAGCAGACAACATGGCAAAACTCAGAAAATTCAGAGCAGACAGTATGGTGATAGGCAACAAATACAAGCAACTGGGACATGCTAAGGTCAAGGATAATATCTGTTCAGATATAAAGAAGAGAAAAAATGGGAACAGGGAGTAAAAAAAAACCAGAACACAAGAAAAAAGAAAGAGAATCTTGTTTTTCCAAAACCAAACCAGAAAAGACCAAAGGCAATATCTGTTCAAGATTATATCATAGAGGCAGAGAGAAAAAGAGTTCGGTTCAGAAGTTAAAAAACAGAACATTAACCCAAAACCCACAAGTGTGCATCCATTCTTATCATTCAAAAAACCCAGTTCACATTTAACCAACATCAGACCAAAGAAAGAACAAGTGCACTTTTGTTCTACATTAAAATCCAACACAGAAAAACTGACACAGTTCAAGAACAGCAAAAAACCAAAACAATCAAAAACAACAACAACATAACACAGTTTACAAACACAAACAGAACATAACAAAGCAAACCCAACATACATCACTTTCCAACCAAGCAGCCTTCAGAGTTATTTTCTCAGAAATCTAAATTCTGCATTCTTTAGGTTAGGATTGGCAGTTGTGTTTTTGATGACTGCATATCAAATGTAGTGTATTAGAACCGTAACCGAAAGGATTTGGGTTTATGAAAAAGGGACTCTTCGTTTCTCCAAACATCAATTGAATATGCAGGGATAAAGAATATAAGGATTGGGATATTATATTTGTATTGTAACAAATTACGTACTTAATAAAATAACCAACTAATAAAAAATCATCACATATGAAATTTTAAATATGTTAATTTTTATTTATTGATTCATATTCTTACTTTAAAATTAATTATACATTTATAAATTTGAAATATCATTTTTCAGTATTTGTTTATAAATAATAATCAACTTTTCTAAATATATCATATAAACTTTTATCAAATTAGTAATAGTGATATTGTGAACTAAATTAATCATTCTTTCTTTTTTAAAATCACCAATATTTATTAGAATGCAAATCATCTAAAAAAAATTATTTAAAAAAAAATCACTTTTTGACTTTCAAAATTATGAAATTAAGAAATACTAATAATTATGAAAAATTATTTAATTTTTAATTCAATAATAATAATTTTTCATAAAATCTACATTAAATTAACCATTATTATTGTAATTATAATTTAATTGTCTTCAAAATCTAAAAAAATAAAAATAAAATTTGAATTGAAAGCTCGGGGACTAAAAAACCTGATTTTGAAAAGAGAGGAAAATTCAAGAAAACATAAAAGAGGGGTAAACGTTAAGTTGTAAAAACACAATCCCTTTCTTACTCTTACTCCGTGGTTAAACCCTAATTTTTTTTCACTCATTGAAACCCACCTGCCATTGCCATGGAAAACAATCTTCTCAAACCCATTCACATTTACTGGGACATAGAGAATATACCGTTACCTAAGAAGTATGACAACGAAATGTTGTGGCATGTTCTAACATCAATTTTTTTATTTAGAAACCATCTTGAGTTGTTGCATGCTTGGCTACACAATGGTTTCTAAGCCAACTTTGCAACTTTTATGCATAATAACACAATACAATCTTGTTCCAAAAACCAAAATTTGTTTGTAAGCTTAATGAACTTGGTCTTAAAAAATGAGGGAACCTTTAAACGAGAGGATACAAAAGTATTGAAATTACTTATTGTTTATATTATTTATGGAAGAGATTTTATATTGACTTTGAATCCACATTCTGGTGGGATAGGAGTTGAATTTCTATAAACTGAACTAGTATTCATTTGCACAAGTTTTGTTTAGGTACTCTGTTCCCCACTTCTTCTTTACTGACCCAGATCATTGAAACCAACTAGACAAATAGGGTGATTCAACATATGTTGGAGTGCGAAAGAAGGGTTAACACTTAGTTACCATACATGGGATTGATAAAAAAAATGTGTTTCTTGATGGAGTTAATTTAGAATGGGAACAATCCGACTTAACCTATACAATGATTGAAAGCAACAATAGCAAAGCCAAATTAGCATGCATTATGGATGTTGTCGCACCCTAAAATTTACCCGCTTAATTTAAGCCTACGTTTCATCAAATATTCGTGTACTGTGGTTGAACCGAGGTTTTCTCAACTCTCGTATTTCCTCTAAGCTGCAGAATTTGGGTTATGTTGTCAATCAGTCCAAGATGGCTCTCATGTTCTCCTACTCTTCTATTTATTCAGTCACCAAGGCTTCTTCTGATTCGAGACACATTAATTGATTCTCTGTTTCGTCCGATGAGCTACAATTGCAAGTGTTTCAAAGTAATTCTCATTTTCTTATCCAATAGCTCTTGCGAACGGATTTCGGGTCATTGAGGTACCTGACGTCTTTATTGATGTAATTCTTGAGGCATCATCAAGGTTTTCCATAATTAAGTAAATTTGGAGCTACTGATTGGGCCATGGAGTTTAAAGATGAATATTGAAGTTTATCATGTGAAAAGTGTGAATTATTGGACTGTTAGAGTGCATTTCTTGAGTTTGTTAGAAGTGAGTTTAAAGAATGCAGTTGAAGAGAATTTTGTTTCTTTTGTATCATTAATTAAGAGATTTTCCATCTTGGCAAGTTTGGAAATGTGGGGAAAAAGTTGAGAATTGGATCTTAATTCCAAGCACCATGCTTTAAGGTAACTTGAGGGATATTTCTCCTAAACTCTAATACACCATTCAAAGTTTGATTGCAATTCTTGCAAGAATTCTACAAAGTTTCTATTATTTTCTCCACAAATTCCAAGCAATCTTCATTCTTTTTCTATCAAGACATGTTTTCATCTAAGTGGTTCTCACAGTTTCAAGCTCTAAAAAAGGAGAAGAGAGGATGATATCCAAAATTTCACCCAAAGTTTGTTGCATTCATTCATCATAAATTCTACGAAGTTTTACAAGATAATTTACATGGTTGAAGAAAGAATTGCATTTCTTAAATTCAAATTACAAGTTAACAAGAGTTTACAGAATTCTTAATCCTAAAGCTATTCTATGAAGTTTTCTTGGCCGAACTTTCAATTTCCATAGCCATGGCTTCCTTGCCTTCTCCATCTTCTCAATCCTTCTTGTTACATCCCCATTGCTTTTGCCACGGATCCATCTTCTCCTTGCCTTGCCATCCTCATCATCATAGTACATGAAAATCAAAACAAGAAACATTGTTAGTAAGCAATCAAAGATCGAAACATAAACGAATTACGAGAAATTATCAAGAAGTTATTCGAGGGATTCATCATTAGGCGTTGGCGGGAATCAGGTTTTATGTTAAGCCTCAGAATCTTGTTTAAAGATTAATCATCGGCGAAAAACACTTGCTTGCAAATCACGGGCTAGCCCGGTTCACAAACAAGCAAACGAAGCGACAGTGTTAATCCCGGACAGCAAAGAAATAGAGGCAACAGATTCGATTCCCACAAGCATACAACGAGCAAGCATACGTATCAATTCACAACATAAATTCTGGGCAACAAGCGTATAACGGGCAGCAAACGAAGCGACATTTTAATCCCGGGCAGCAGCATATATCAGTCCACAATTTTAAATCCCAACAGCATTTACATTAATTCACAGCCAACAAAAGTCAAAGGGCAGCAGCAGTATAGGCAACAAGGCAGCAAGGACAGTTGAGAAATCAGAGGGAAAAGAAGAATCATGACAGCATGGTTATAAGCTACCAGCACAAGCCAAAAATTCAGAGCAGACAACATGGCAAAACTCAGAAAATTCAGAGCAGACAGTATGGTGATAGGCAACAAATACAAGCAACTGGGACATGCTAAGGTCAAGGATAATATCTGTTCAGATATAAAGAAGAGAAAAAATGGGAACAGGGAGTAAAAAAAAACCAGAACACAAGAAAAAAGAAAGAGAATCTTGTTTTTCCAAAACCAAACCAGAAAAGACCAAAGGCAATATCTGTTCAAGATTATATCATAGAGGCAGAGAGAAAAAGAGTTCGGTTCAGAAGTTAAAAAACAGAACATTAACCCAAAACCCACAAGTGTGCATCCATTCTTATCATTCAAAAAACCCAGTTCACATTCAACCAACATCAGACCAAAGAAAGAACAAGTGCACTTTTGTTCTACATTCAAATCCAACACAGAAAAACTGACACAGTTCAAGAACAGCAAAAAACCAAAACAATCAAAAACAACAGCAACATAACACAGTTTACAAACGCAAACAGAACATAACAAAGCAAACCCAGCATACATCATTTTCCAACCAAGCAGCCTTCAGAGTTATTTTCTCAGAAATCTAAATTCTGCATTCTTTAGGTTAGGGTTGGTAGTTGTGTTTTTGATGACTGCATATCAAATGTAGTGTATTAGAACCGTAACCGAAAGGATTTGGGTTTATGAAAAAGGGACTCTTCGTTTCTCCAAACATCAATTGAATATGCAGGGATAAAGAATATAAGGATTGGGATATTGTATTTGTATTGTAATAAATTACGTACTTAATAAAATAACCAATTAATAAAAAATCATCACATATGAAAATTACTTTGAAACACTTGCAATTGTAGCTCATCGGACGAAACAGAGAATCAATTAATATGTCTCGAATCAGAAGAAGCCTTGGTGACTGAATAAATAGAAGAGTAGGAGAACATGAGAGCCATCTTGGACTGATTGACAACATAACCCAAATTCTGCAGCTTAGAGGAAATACGAGAGTTGAGAAAACCTCGGTTCAACCACAGTACACGAATATTTGATGAAACGTAGGCTTAAATTAAGCGGGTAAATTTTGGGGTGTGACAACATCCATAATGCATGCTAATTTGGCTTTGCTATTGTTGCTTTCAATCATTGTATAGGTTAAGTCGGATTGTTCCCATTCTAAATTAACTCCATCAAGAAACACATTTTTTTTATCAATCCCATGTATGGTAACTAAGTGTTAACCCTTCTTTCGCACTCCAACATATGTTGAATCACCCTATTTGTCTAGTTGGTTTCAATGATCCGGTCGAGAAAGAAGAAGTGGGAACAGTACCTAAACAAAACTTGTGCAAATGAATACTAGTTCGGTTTATAGAAATTCAACTCCTATCCCACCAGAATGTGGATTCAAAGTCAATATAAAATCTCTTCCATAAATAATATAAACAGTAAGTAATTTCAATACTTTTGTATCCTCTCGTTTAAAGGTTCCCTCATTTTTTAAGACCAAGTTCATTAAGCTTACAAACAAATTTTGGTTTTGGAACAAGATTGTATTGTGTTATTATGCATAAAAGTTGCAAGTTGGCTTAGAAACCATTGTGTAGCCAAGCATGCAACAACTCAATATGGTTTCTAAATAAAAAATTGATCATTAGAACATGCCACAACATTTCGCCCATACTTCTTAGGTAACATATATTCTCTATGTCGATAAATGTGAATGGGTTTGAGACGATTGTTTTCCATGGCAATGGCGGTGGGTTTAATGAGTGAAAAAAATTAGGGTTTAACCACGGAGTAAGAGTAAGAAAGGGATTGTGTTTTTACAACTTAACGTTTACCCCTCTTTTATGTTTTCTTGAATTTTCCTCTCTTTTCAAAATCAGGTTTTTTAGTCCCCGAGCTTTCAATTCAAATTTTATTTTTATTTTTTTAGATTTTGAAGACAATTAAATTATAATTACAATAATAATGGTTAATTTAATGTAGATTTTATGAAAATTTATTATTTAATATAATTATTATTATTGAATTAAAAATTAAATAATTTTTCATAATTATTAGTATTTTTTAATTTCATAATTTTGAAAGTCAAAAAGTGATTTTTTTTTAAATAAGTTTTTTTTAGATGATTTGCATTCTAATAAATATTGGTGATTTTAAAAAAGAATGAATGATTAATTTAGTTCACAATATCACTATTACTAATTTGATAAAAGTTTATATGATATATTTAGATAAGTTGATTATTATTTATAAACAAATAGTGAAAAATGATATTTCAAATTTATAAATGTATAATTAATTTTAAGGTAAGAATATGAATCAATAAATAAAAATTAACATATTTAAAATTTCATATGTGATGATTTTTTATTAGTTGGTTATTTTATTAAGTACGTAATTTGTTACAATACAAATATAATATCCCAATCCTTATATTCTTTATCCCTGCATATTCAATTGATGTTTGGAGAAACGAAGAGTCCCTTTTTCATAAACCCAAATCCTTTCGGTTACGGTTCTAATACACTACATTTGATATGCAGTCATCAAAAACACAACTGCCAACCCTAACCTAAAGAAACCCCTTTAACTTTTGTTTGATTCCAATCCAACCATAAATATGTGTTTCTCTATCTCTTCACACACTAAGCGCTTCTTTCTCCAATATTCAATTATTCAACACTCAGGAATGAATAGCCGTATACATGTTTTGTCATTTTTATGATTATGTTTGTTTTCTATTCATTATCGTAATCGGTTTCCTGTAACTTATTAGTTTGAATTTGATTATAAGTTTGTGGTGATTTTGTTACAGTTTATAACATCATCTATGGCTCTCCCTATTGAAGCTGTGAGGGATATTAATGAGTCCAAAGATTTATGGAAGATCGCTGTAAGGTGCAACCATATATGGTATGTGACGAGTTCTTCAAAAAAGGAACATATTGAGATGATTTTGGTTGATTCTAAGGTATGAGTGCAGTGCTTATGATCGTAAGCAGCTTTTTCCATTGTTATTGTCTGTAATGTTAACTTTTTAATTTATTATTTTGTAGCGAGATATGATTCAAGTCATTATTCTACCCTTCTTGGTATCGAAATACAAGGATGAACTCGCTACTGGATTTGCATACATAATGCAAAATTTCAAAGTGTCCAACAATGATTTCTCTTTTAAGTCCATTAATCATAGTTTCAAACTGATGTTATATGGTCCAACATCGGTTAAGAAGGCAGAACTCCCTAATATTCCTGTGAGTTACTTGAACATACTTGGATTGGATGCTATTGTTGAGGGAAAATTTCAATCCAATGTTTTGGTTTGGATGTTATTATAAAATAGATTTCATTTCGATTTCAACTATTTATTCAATATATGTGTACAGATGTATATAGTATATAACACATTTGTGTGTTTAGACATTCTTGGGGGAGTAACCGAGATCTCTCAAACTCAAATCAATGCTGATAACAACAAGAACAAAATATCAGAAGGGCGAGACAACCAAATTCATTTCCATTCATGTTGATATTTCACTTTCTATCTATGGATTTGGATATTTAAAGGTATAAAACAAAGATACTATACTAAATCCTATGGTTTCGTTTGACAATAGTAAATTACATAACGAAATGTAAAAGAATTAACAAAATAAAGTTTAAACTTGTGATTGACTTCGAATGGAAAAGACTTAGAATATAAAGAAAGACTTGGTAAAGTAAAGTGAATAATTTGTAAATAGAATGTAAAAGACTTGACAGGAAGATAAAGGTTTTTGGAAAAAGTAAAGTTTTGACTAAAAGATAACCGGATAACTCTAAAGCGAAATGACTGAAAATGAATTAAACTGTAAATGACAAGGATAAAGACAAAAGACTTCAATTTAAACTGTAAAAATGATAATAATGGTGTTTCCATACGTACATGACTTTTGCGACTCCTTTTCCTTTAACGCTTGGTAATTTGAGTATATAAGAGTTTTTGTACAATAGTGAACACACAAAATTCTAACACTAAAACTTCTATTTATACTATTTCGA
Organism: Vicia sativa; assembly: GCA_021764765.1. Taxonomy (NCBI): domain Eukaryota; kingdom Viridiplantae; phylum Streptophyta; class Magnoliopsida; order Fabales; family Fabaceae; genus Vicia; species Vicia sativa. The sequence continues at coordinate 289,683,956 of CM038794.1, forward strand.
CCCTAACAGTCTTACTCTAGAATTATGCCACGTTCGAAGATTGCATGTCTTCTACAACCAGTGGCTTCCACGCGTCCTCTGATGAAATGGCGCCTTTATTTGAATTTCGAACTTACAACGAACTTGATCAATTCAAATCTTTAGTTTGAATTTAAAATTACTTCCCTGGACCACTTGATCCTATAATTCGAACCTTTCAAGCTTCCAACAAAATGAAGCGCTCGAAATCCTTTAAACAAACTCTAAAATTCCTGACAACAATGTCTCATTCGAAATCGAAGCATCTTTAGAGTTAAAAACTCTAAATCTTCAACAACTATATCTCTTTTTCGAATCTCCTTGGTTGTTAGCCAAATCGCTCATCTCTGGACTTAATTCGAATAGACATCCAAATAATATAAAGTCTATTTCTTCAAACCAAATAGCTCATCAAAACTACCAACTAACAAATTGCCCTTCGAAAATGTGTATTTCAATATTCAGAGAAATACCCATTTTTGAATTATTCATGTGATTTTGATGAAACTAATTCATGATGATTTCATTGTATGTGACATCACAACCATCAACTACTTTCCTGCAAAACGTCTCTTCACCATGCTTTTTCCAAACGTGGAAGTCTTGCAGTTATAGCTAATCATGACTAAAATGTCAATTCCCAAGGATTTTTTTTTTTTGAAAACCACCTCTCTTCTTCTCCACCAACGAAGTTACACGTATCCATGTTCTCCAAAGGTCAAATATTTTTTTAAACCGCCAAAAGCCCTTATAAAAGCATTTCAGCTCCACAAAACAAAACTTTCATCTTCTTCAACCTTCATCAAACCTCAAACAGACTTCATCAAACCCATTTTCTCTTTCTCAGAAAAACTTACAGATTTTTCTCACAATGTCTTCCTCCCAAGCGCAAACATCATCTCATCCCAAGAAAACTGGAAAACTTAAAGGTGCTTCTTCCAGTCAAATGCCAGTGAGCAAGATCGTGAATGTTGATAATCAAGAGTTCATCACTACCCCAAAACTCAGTCCAGAACAAAAATCCATATATGTTTCCCAGGTAATTGTTCCTGCTTCTGTTCTTGATAAAACTTTAGGCGTTATGGGCCCTTTAATTTCGACTGAACGCTTAGAACAAACTAAGGGGTTTTTTCCTGTCTATTGTGAAACCAAACCCATAATCAACAACTCAAGTCCTCTGAAAAAGAAAGAAAATGACTATACTGTCAAAACCTCCAAGAACCCAAAAGACAAACCCTCTAAAGAGGAATCTTCTGAACCTATGAGAGAAGCCTTCAACATGGATTACATCACTGGAAACTTCAAACCATTCTGATCATGTCCTTCATCGGACCAACTGTACCAAAACTGGTTGTCGAAAGTAGAAAGCAAAAACTCCCAAGAGTGGGAAGATTTAGGTATTCTTAGTTTAATTCGAATGTCAAAATTAGGGTTTAGCTACAGTCAACCCTTTTTACTAGCATCACTATATTTCTGGGATAGTACATATAATAATTTTCATCTCCCTTGTGGGATGATAGCCCCTACCTTTTTCGACATTGCTGCGATTACTGGACTTTCCCCTATTGGGGAAACGTTCGATCCCAATGAAGATACATAAAACATTATTGATTTTGATGTCAAATGTAACACCCCTTCTAAAATACCCCGAATATATTAATTAACGTAATATTAAAAACCAGATTTAATCAGAGTCAACACGGAAAATCAAGGGATGCCACAATTATGAAATAAATAAAACTCCAATTAACTCAGTAGCCATGCTACACCGAGGATCACTATCAAAATAACCAATTAAATTAAGACCATGTCTTACACAACGGAAATAATACCATCAAATCAAAACGGAATAAACCAAGTCTCAATTGTTCCTAAAGTAATCCAAATAACATTAGATTTAATAAACAAGTTCTCAACTAAACGTTCCCCAGTGTTACAACCTATCAGAGCATGACACTGATACGCGGACTTAAAATGACAAGCTCTAGAGCCATCTTCACCAACTCCCGAGCTGCTAACTTTAATCTGAAATTGGTAAAGTAAGGGTGAGACTTCTCATAATTAAAACACATTATAAGCTTCTCAATCAACAATATATCACAAGCATATTATTTCACCCATTTTAGCATAAATTCAGATTCAACACGCAGTTCCAGTCATACAATTCATTATGCACAATCAATAATCAACAAAAGATTTGTAACACTGGAAGACATCCTAACATGTTACGATTCCATGCAAACACAAATGCAGACACAATGCATGTGGTACCAACACGTGACCAAGTCACCCAACACTGATCCATCATCAACCGGATACAGTAACCATCGATTCGTCCATAAACACCCGGACACGAATCCAGCCTAACCACCCATCAGCACCCGAGTATCGGTTAACGGCAATATAAGTCAAATTCCACATAATGGGAATTAACTTCACTAAAATAATGCATATGCACGCACATCACCAGCATGCAACATCAAATCAGTCTATGAAATACACCAAATTATCATAACTGAATCAAAACCAAAAACATGATATCTCAACCATCATGCACACAATCATCAGCAACATAAGCATGCCTTTCATTCCCACAATACTAATATATATCCATCATCACAGGTTCACTGCTACATACACATCAATGTGCGTCAGTCAATAATCACTTATTTCGGAATTCGACTCATTTTCAAAATAATTTCAAGTTTTAGGAAAACTTTTCATTTTATAAAATAGAGCATTTAATTTAAGAAACAATGTCCAAAACGGCGCTCAAAACGGACTTACGGTTTAAAAGTTATGAATTTTCAAAGTTTGGTATTTTTCAAAAAGTTATAGTGGAACCCGGTTCCTCCCTATGCAGGAACCGGTTCCCACAAAGTTCAAAAATCACGCTTCTGGAAAAATGTATGGGAACCCGGTTCCTACCTATACAGGAACCGGTTCCTACGTGCATTTTTTCCAGTTTTTGAAAATTTACACAGTGGAACCCGGTTCCTCCCCACTGGGAACCGGTTCCTACGACCTGCAGAGTCAAAATCTGCACTTTTGACAGCATTTATTCATTCTAATTCCATTCCAAGCATTCTCATACGAATTGCAACATGAGAAACACCAAAATACACCCGTTTTACACCATTATAACATCAAACAACATTATTTCATCATTCTTATTTATTATCTGACACACTAATGGTTTCCGACCTAAAATCCGACACAATAGGGACAATTCTGCGGAACCCTAGAATTCCTAAACCGGGATTCCTAACATACTATGATCCATACTATTGAATATCAAAACCGATAATACGAATTAATTAATCGAAATCACCCCTTACCTTGTGGGTTCTTCGAATCCTGACACCTTAGGTTTTCCTCCTTCCTTTTCCTCTTCTCAATTGTACGTATGATGAATATTTCCCAAAAGTTATTCTCTTTCTCTTCTTTTCCTTTTAATACTCATTTCATTATTCCAATAACATAATTAAATTAATAATTAGTAAGAGTAGAGTATTTTACCCCTCACACCCTCTAATTACTCTCCACACCACCAAACTTCTTTCCTTCAAATTAATTAAATTAATTCCAATAATCCAAAAATACCAATAATTAAATTTCCAATTAAATTAATAATTAAAAATTCTAATTATTTAATAATCGAATTATTTGGGGTGTCACATCAAACACGCTGGCTTTTCGAAGTATATTAATTTTTATCATTTCATTGAAGAAGAAGTTTCTGAAGTATGACACATAGCTTTTCTAGCACTGTGGTTGTCGAAATACGTCTTCTGTAGCAAATCTCTTCAAGTTGCTAGCAGATTCATTACCCTAGCAAACCAACTTCACCACGGTCGAAGAGTATGCATAAGCGAATTGTTGCTAGTGAGCTTATACGAAAGTATAGGCTCTGCAGTATCTGTAACACGATGGAAGAACTAACTTGTTTATTTTGCGTTTTATCGCAAATGTTGTGGATAGCAAGAGTCGCCACCAACTTTTCTTTTATCCAATAGAGTGAAGGTGAAAAGAACAGGAAAAAACCTTCGTTAGATTCCGAGTAAGGGAGGTAGTTATGAAAAAGGAAGGTATTAACACCCTTTTCATCCGTAGTTATCTACGGGCTCTTAGTTGCTTAGCTCACTTTTGTAAATTGCTTTCTGTGTGTGTGATTTTGAAAAGTATTTTTAAAGACATTTCACTTTGACTTCGTAATGATTCTCGTTGGAATGTATACGAAGTGTTCGGAAATGTTTGTTTTGGAAAAGGTTTAACTTTATAATGATTCACGCTGGAATGTATACAAAGTGTTTGAAAAGTTTTGAAAAATGTGAGGTGTGAAAAAATATTTTTATTGAGCAAGCAATTAGGAGTCTATTACCTACTCAGAATAGTGGTTTCCATGTTATTTTCCTTCTCCTTTAGAATAAGGCTATCCATACCATTAGTTGGTAGGTAACTTTATTTGTTTGGATGTGAATGAACAATCGAAGGGTCATCGTATGGTCATAGAAGGCAACATGTATGGATACTTTAGCATTCGTAGGGACGATCATCAGTTTTTGTAGGAAACAACCGAGGGACGAGATCATATATTCGTAGGAAACATCGAGGGTCATTGAGGGACTATGATCTTTTTATCGAATGGACTATGATGATGTTATTCGTAGGCAACTTTGCTAATGGTACCCCTACGCTCGAGGGACATGACCATTTTATTCGTAAAGGCAATAAGAGAAGATACCCTAAGGGGGTGCATATGTGAAAGAGTGTGTTTGATTCAGATATATTATCTTGAATTAGAGGTGATCTAAGGGTTGATTTTAGTCTTAGTCATACAAACCCTAGTTACTATGCAGTTAAATATGTACAGAAAAGTAAAGTGCGGAATGTAAAGGTGGAAATGTAAAGGTGCGGAAATGTAAATCTTACACTGTTACATTGCTTTAGGGCAGATACATAATAGGAGGTGCGGAAAGTAAAATCCTAATTAAGTTATTACATTCCATGAGCAGTTACATAATGATAAAGGGAACGCGCGCGAAAAATTATACATCCTCGAAGCAGTTCAATAATATACGCGAAACAGATAATCGAAAGAAAAATAAAGGTTTTGATTGGGTTAACCTAATTACTATGTGAAAATCGGGTGAATCGGACTCAGGACCCCCCAGGTTACCAGCGCGCGCCATTACCACCTGTGTTAGGGATCTTAGTTGTTCTTGAAACACAACCTTTTGTTCATATAGATTCCTAACGCTTTATTTTGAATTTTCAAAGCAAATCACGTGTGGGCCCCAGTCTATTTGAATCAACCAATCACGTCGCAGTCACCATGGTCCACGAGTCAAACCACCGTCTGTGGAGGAAAACTCCTCCTTCTCCGATCAAGCAAAAATCCCAAACTTGCAAAATACGAAAAATCGAGGCAAAAGAAAGGTCTTTTCCACTTAATTCGAGTATTGAGATTCTAATGGTGCTATTCGTTTTCCTTGAAATTGCTTGTACAATGAGTTTCGAAGAAAATAACAAAACCACGGTCAACAATGGCATATACCAATTCTTACGTCCAAGCTCGTGTTTAGTGGTCTATACCTGTTCTAAAGCATATGGGCATCACATCTGAAAAGGAAAAACACATCAAATATGCATGATAATAAAAATTTGAAAATTGAAAAGAATACTCAACCGGTGAGATTGCAGGAGCTAGTTTTGGGACGTTGAAGGCTTGAATAATGATTGAGATAAACTCCTTTGATCCTGAGGGATTGATTGTTGACTTTGGTCTGGATTGAAACGACCTTCAACCTTAAATTCGATTATGCAAGTTTCTTTAGAAATTTTGAGATTTGGAACCCTATTTCTTGGGTACCCTGCTGCCTCCGTTTTTGGCCTGGCCTTATTGTGTTTATACAGGGAAGGATATTAGGTCAAATAAAAAAGGAAAATATCAAGCCTTTGAATGCTTTGCAAAACCTCATGGAACATGTTTTCCAAGTTTCCAAAATGAGAAGATTTTGTCTCCTCTATGTTTCTCCACGATTTTGGTATGGTCCTTGGGTCTTCTAGAAGCTCCATATCAATGATCCATGGGCCTTACACATTAATCTTATTCATTTAATTTATTTGATTTTTAATTGGACAAAAATCTAAATAAATGTAAATAAAAATCTCAAAAATGTGAAAATGGAATTAGAGGTCCCTTATGGTGTCATGAATGTGTTTGAAACCCAAAATATAGGTCACTAAGCTCAAAACTTCAAATTTGTTCATTTTGACATTTGTGCATTTTCTCAATTTTGACCAACTTATGTGATTCATAACTTGCTTAATCTTCATCACATAAGAGTGATCTTGAGCTTTTTAGAAACCCCAATATGTCTACTTCCACCTCCTTTTGGTTTCATCTTCATTGAAGTTTCCAAGTCCATGTACACTTCTTTGCAAAAAGATGACTTTTTGTTGACTTTTAGAAGGACCTATAATGTTTTGATCCATAACTCTCAAATGAAGCATTTTTGGCCAAAGCTTGTGAGACATGAATTTGTAGAGAATTTAATTCCCTTCAAAATGAGCTTTGGTGGAAAAATTTCTGATAAAGTATGTGAAAGTTATGCCTGGTCAAAGTTCTGTTGACTTTTTGTCCAAAAACCCTAATTTGGAAACTTTGACTTTTGATCAAATCTTGACTTTTCTTGATGAATCCAAAAGTTAAAGATTATTCTAGTTGGTTCTTAGACTTGATTTAATACTAGTGGTATCCGCCACTTGCTTAGGATATGAGTATAAGAAAGCGTAGCAACGCTTTTCTGCTAAATCAAATGTATTATTGTTGTGATATATTTGTGAGTTTCTAGGATGTTTTTTTTGTAATTGTCGGTAAAACAAACTGCCTTAAAGTTAAGGATTATTCTATTTGGTTCTTAGACTTGATTTAATACTAGTGGTATGTTTATTTTCAGTCTGAAAAATGATAAGAACTGCTAATAGAAATGTTGTGGCATGTTTTAACAGTCAATTTTTTTGATTTAGAAACCATACTGAGTTGTTGCATGCTTGGCTACACAATGGTTTCTAAGCCAACTTGCTGCAACTTTTATGCATAATAACACAATACAATCTTGTTCCAAAAACCAAAATTTGTTTGTAAGCTTAATAAACTTGGTCTTAAAAAATGAGGGAACCTTTAAACGAGAGGATACAAAAGTATTGAAATTACTTACTGTTTATATTATTTATGGAAGACATTTTATATTGACTTTGAATCCACAGTCTGGCGGGATAGGAGTTGAATTTCTATAAACTGAACTAATATTCATTTGCATAAGTTTTGTTTAGGTACTCTGTTCCCCACTTCTTCTTTACTGACCCAGATCATTGAAACCAACTAGACAAATAGGGTGATTCAACATATGTTAGAGTGCGAAAGAAGGGTTAACACTTAGTTACCATACATGGGATTGATAAAAAAAATGTGTTTCTTGATGGAGTTAATTTAGAATGGGAACAATCCGACTTAACCTATACAATGATTGAAAGGAACACTCTAAAGAAAATATATGAACCATGAGACTTGAAAGTTTTTTGATTATGAGATTCCTAACACTCTTTCAATGGAATCTCCGCGAACGTCCATCTTTACAAGCACCAAAGAAAACAATAGGTTGCTTCAAAAAATAAAAATACTTTTGTGATATTTATATTTTTATCTTTCTTGTTTTTGAATCAACTTTTGCCTTTCATTTATACTATTTAGTTTCGTATGTTGATATGTGCTATATTTGTTCTATGTTCGTTTATCAATTAAGCGTTGGTTATAATCGATTAAAACTTAGTTAAATGCCCTCCTAATCGATTGATATAGTTTTTAATCAATTAAGTGATATTGAAATTAAAAGTTTCCCTTTGAATTAAACTAACCAATTAATATATAGTTTTAATCAATTAAAATATTGAAAAGACGACGGGTTGTTGCCTTTTTTAGCCAACTTTTTTCTTATAAAAGTGAGATTTCTCCTTATTTCAAAACACGATTGTTTTCTGAATATAAACTCTCTACTCTCTTTCTATCTCACTTTCTTTTGTAAAGTTTTGTTTCACTAGAGTTGCTTTAGTGCCAAGAGACTGAAAAGTTTCATCGAAAAGTTACGTACTTATGTTATGCTGAAATTGTTTATTCAAGAATGTAGTTCTTTTGGGATTCTTTTGTAATAGATTTCAAGATCAAAAGCAAAAAATCTTAGGTTAAAGTTATCGAATTGAGCATGTGTAAAAAATGTAGCAGTTTGTGGAAGCTTATTGAGTTGAGCATGTGTAAAAGTTCTAGGTTGTTTGTGAAAGGTTTTTGGGTTGATCCCGTGCATAAGCAAGTTATTTTCTTTGATTCTCAGAATCCTATTTGATAGGAATTGGGAGTTCTGTTGGTTCACCAAGTTGCACATGTTGTTTAGCAGGCCAGGGGCTCTCTGCATGTTTAGATTGACTTGGAGTGGTTAGAGGTTGGAAATTATCTAAAGTCTAGGTACCATAGGTTGTATAGGAGGTCAGTTCGAAGGTTCATCTTGATAAGGCCGAGCAAATGTTGAAAAATTGGAACAACTTGGAATCCTCCGAAATTGATTCCTTGAATAGCCAAATCTTGCGACGTTGAACCAGAAAAAGAAGTTATTGAGTTTGGACATTCATCACCAATGAAGGAGGATGAGCCTTACTAGCTTCAGCAACCGCAACAACGACTTTAGTAGATTGAGTTACTTCTGAGTTCACTATAACTTGAGAAGTTTGATATCAAATTGTTTGGAAAGAGATGGATGTAGTTTTGGATCCATGAGGGAGAAATGGTTGTTTTTCATGGAATTTGTAGAAATCAGATGTCGATTCTCATAGACGACATCATTGTTCGGTTCACAACTAGAAATGATCGGTGAAACGATGATATAATGCCTTGTTGCAGTGGGTTTATGTTTATGAGGCAGTTAAGAAAGGGGTTAACATATAAAGTTAGCACTCCAACGCCGAAATCAATGAAAAAATAAGAGAAAATGTGAGAGTGATAATGTATTTTAAATACGTAAAAATACATACTTTTCTCTTTATATAATAAGAGCGGTTAAAATCGTTTGTGTACAATCAAGGGCAATGAGCAAGTAGCCTTAAAAATGATTACATACAGTACCAATATATTTATTTATTTTTCTCAAATTTATGTAAATTAATTAAAATGTTGTATAATTTATCATAAATGAGGTGACTTATTAGTCGGATTTAAGAAGATTTGTTAAGAGAATAAAAAAATAAAATTGTGTACTTAGTTTAAAAAGTTGAATATTTCCTTAACCAATGAAAATCTATTTTAAAAGCAGTGTTTAAATTTTTGTTTAATTAATTAGCAACAGCTTTGTAGTTTCCAACAAAAAAAGAAAAAGAAAACCATCTTTGTACATGAAATAGATCAAGAAGAAATAGCTTTGTAAACCCTAAGCAGAAGTCAAGTATTGAAAGATGAAGAATAACAGTAGCGAGATTGGTGTGGAAACCAAAAGAATGAGAAGCGGAAGTTCTGAATGTGGAAAACCGATTATCGCTTTGGTTTGCGGCACACTCGTTTACTATCACTGCGCTTTCAAGAACTCCGCTATCGTTTCTCTTTTCTCCGATGTCTTCATTGTTCTTCTCTGCTCCCTCGCCATTCTCGGCCTTCTCTTCCGTCAAATGACCATTCAGTAATCTTTCTATTCTCTTTCTTTCTTTCTTAGGGTTTCCTTTCATTCAATTTCAATTTCGATTTCAATTTCAATTTCAATTTCAGAGTTCCGGTGGATCCTCTTGAGTGGCAAATTTCTCAGGATACTGCCAATACTATTGTTGCTTCTTTCGCCAACACCGTCGGTGCCGCTGAGTCTGTTTTGAGAGTTGCCGCTACCGGCCATGACAAAAGACTCTTTCTTAAGGTATTCTATTATATATCTATCTATCTATTTTGAGGTCGGTGTGAATTACTAACAATTTGTTCTTCTAACTTGCAGGTCATTCTTTGCCTTTATGCATTATCTGCTATCGGGCGACTTGCTTTCGGTATTACTATTGCATATGCTGGTTCGTACCTTTCTACTTTGCTTCTTTACGCTATTCAACTATTCAATTACGAGATTTGTTAGTTAATCCGTTGGTTAGTGACTTCGAACTTAAGTTTGTAGATTCAATAAAGCCTATTTTTGTATAGGAAAATTTTGCTAGTGGAGGGGATACTTGTTAGCAGCATGATTTGACACGGTTGGTAGGTAATTAGGTTAGTTCTTGTATCCTGGCCTGGGGATAGCCTGAGTTCATCCAAAAATATTTGAAAATAATAATTCAGAAAGACAAGTTGCTGATCAGTAGTAGGGGTGAGAACCTGTGTTTTTCATTTATAAGTTATAATGACAATGCTGCTCTGGCTTTCTGGCTTCAGTAAGAACATACTATTGGACATTATCTACAAGTAAAATAGATAGGGGAAAGGTTTTGCAACAGCTATTGATGAAATTGCAATTCTTCATCTTGAATAGCATCTCTAGCATTCTCAAGCTTTATTTTGATATTTGTTATGGCTTGTATTGAGATTTTATTCCTATGTAGTGAGCAATCTCAACCACTTCTGTACAAATTAACAGTTAGTAAATATTAATTATTACACGAATGTGTATAACTAATGACTGATGTTTACCTTAGGAAAGTCAAATCTATGTAATGGCTGGGTTTTAAATCATGGTGAGGAAAGTCAAATATACAGTGCAGAATGTTACCCTTTTGGAACAGACTCTAATAAGTAATAACTGTAAAAATCCCACATTAATTAAGAAAACTGATGAAATAAGTTAATTGGATCCTTCATGTAATGACTTGATTTCAATAGGTAGAAGGAAAAACATATCCTTTTTAAGTTTTGTCATCTATTAATTGGCTGAGAGCTCTACTATTTTCATTGTTTCCATGTTCAGCTGTCTGAGTTCAATGCTCATAATGATTGGAGAACATGACTAACATTTTGTTAATACAGGACTATGCTTGTTTTGTCTTTACATGTTGGCGGAATGCTCCCAATCAATCAGTTCAGGTCTATCCTGGTTATTGGGAAGAAGAAACGACACTAGTGGAGAACAAGACACGATCATGTAACCTGTTTCATTTTGTACATGCATTCTTTTCTTCATAGTTAGAGTGATGATGTTGTTATATTGAAATAAAGCTTGTGAATAATATTGTGAATATAGCAATCCAGAAAGAAATGTCAAGGGTAAACTGCCATTTTGATAGCTAGATTTTCAGAACAGGAATTGGTGGTCCTCTAAAGATTGACACATTTTAGTAATATAGTCAAATAAATAATAGTTTTTCAATCCTACTATTTCAGATAAGACTGTTACACTTTAGTATGAGAAATGTTATGTTTACACTACAATTATTATGACACCCTAGTCCTACACCATAAATTCAAAACTTCAATTTTTCATGGTGCAAATTTCAAAATCTATAAAATAATAAATAAAAGAAAAAAAGTGTCAAACTTAGTGTAAAGATATCATTAGTGTTTTAGTATATAGTCAATTGAATGATACTTTCCCCCCGTATTATTTCAGAAGTTAATATTTATTGTGATCAAATCGTTGTCGTGCAAATTGCAGGGCACCATATATTGCCCCCACAATGTTTGTGAACTTCTAATATTTTAAAAATAATTTATAAAAACCAATTTTAAAAATATGAACAAATTTATATTTTAAAACTAAAAGAATCTAGTATCCAATGCTTGAGATAAGATATGTATGGTGCATTTTTTTTTGTTATTCAAGATTATAAAAGGGCAAGATCAGGTCATATAAGCATTAACATCTACACTAAATCAGGGCAATATCTCGTGAGACATACAAGAACAGTTCAAACCTTAATATGTGTCATTGCACAAACTTAACATCATTTGAACATTACAATGTTAATGTACTACCTCCTCATACCATTAGAGAAACCGACTTGATTAATATTTTAAATTTTAAAATTAAAAATATTTTTCAATGTTAACATTAATAACTTATTATGTACACTTGGCCAAAATCAATAAATTAACTTTTACCTTTCTAACTCACATTTATAAAATATTATATTTGATAAATGTTTTTTAAGACGAGGTTATAGTTTTCTTCTATTAGTTTATTTTTAAGACGAGATTATATTTTTATATATTAGTTTATATCTTTTTTGTGAATGTTATATAAATTAGTTTTTATTCTATTTATAGCATGTTTGGATTGATTTTTGGATGATCCAAAATCAATTTTAGAGGTGTAGAATTGATTTGAAGTGATTTTGATATGTTTGTCTAAAAGTAGAATTGATTATGTCTTCAGAATTGATTATATTTGAAGCTGCAAAATGTAGGTTCTATCTCTAGAATTAATTTTGAATAAATTTTACACTGAAATTTATTGTTAAATCATTTTTATATTAATGTATCTTAAACATAAATCAATTAAGTTAAACTCAATTTTATTATAATCAATTTTACCAAACACAATTATGTTAGAATCAATTGTTCACCGCCAATTCAAATATACCCTTAGTAAAATCGATTACATAAATTAATTTTTGTCATAACGATTTACTCATGACCATGTTTCCATTCAAATAGTTAATTTCCATATCTTTCTTATAATTTCTCATATAAACTTTTTAGGTTTTTTTATTTCATAATTAATTCATGCAGTAGATATTTGACAAAAATTTACATTGATTTTTAACTGCGAGAACAACTCTCTCCTTTTATTCAGACTTAGATCAAATACATACATGACAAAGCAAACATAAGCAAAATTGATAATATATAAAAAATAGGTTACAAATTTTTATTATTATTTGATTTTATCAAATGAAAATATAAATTCATAAAAGTTTAAAATTAGACAAAAAAATGTCTAGATCAAGACAAAGTTAAGGGGCACTTGTTTCATGGATACCTAATTTATTTATAAGAATGTGATATTAATTTTTGTATTTCCATATTTGTTTCAAATATTTATAAATTATGTCTTGGAATATTTTATTCTTAAGAATTTAATTTACACTTGATTTTTTTATTTTTTATTCTCATATAAAAAGATGTGAATCTTATATAAGATGTAATCGTTTTTTTTAAAACTAATTTTAAAATTTTAAATCAAATATATTTTATAATATTCTTGAGAATTTGAATTATTTGTCAAACATACAGGTAGAAAAAGTTTTCATGAAAATAATGTTCCTGCGAATAACATTCTTAGAATTTTAATTTTAATACTTGAAATAAACACACTTTACAATTAAAAAAGTCATTAATGAAAAAAAAGTTAAATTACAAATTATAAGTGGGACCAATACCAATGTGATTTATCTGCGGTATTTTATGGACAAGACTACCGTTCGTGAGTGGAACTGGGGACTGCTGTTTTAATATACTTTTATCAGAAGCTGAATGAAGTTTTAAATTGGATGACGATAACGCTCACTGGCTCATGCACACTCTTCACGATACCTTTTTTGTTTTCAACTATTATCTTTAATTTGTTTCGATTAATTTGTACTTACATATTACGTTATTATTTTTGCAGAATTGGATAATATCTCATTTCCACCGCATTCATAGTTTCGAGCCAGATAAAGATTATACTGACAACATGCCAAGGGCTGCCAAGTATCTTCTCCATAGAAGGAACCATAAAGTGGCGTGGTACCGGGTGTAACTTGATCACACCAACCATGATGATATCAACTGGATGTCGTTTGATGATTACAGAGAGGTTATCCCGTTCAATCTCATCTCTTTATACCTGGGGTGGCTAACATGTGGGTTGAACATTATGGTAAGGTATCTTCCGGAGCGGTGTATATTCTAGTTTGGCTATGTGTACATGATACCTAGATCTCCTTATCATGCTGCTCTAGGCATCATCGTACGACGGGATCTCGATGACATCTCCCAAGATTGGGAGAATCATATGGTGCCATAGGACCATCGGATGATGCCGCGTCCCAGACTTGGCACTGTGTAGATGGTTATGTGACATGATTCTTTAACGTGTCACACCATCTCATGACACCAGATGGTCCTGGATGTCCAATGGGGCCAGCTTATGAGAAGTTCTTGGAGAACGAGCAGGCCTAGGATGACTATGTGATTGATCTATTGTCGATCTGTCAGCGGATCCGCTTACTTGTGCATGAGGCGTTGGATACATGGATTATTGATACAGGCGGTCTTGAGGCGGTTGTCGTAGTTGAAAGGATGGCAGTGAGGCATCTGGTGCATCGCAGTACCGCAGACAGAGTAGGGTGCAGAGGATTAGGATTAGACATACATAATAGCATATGTTATGTTTTGTTCTTTGTTGTTGTTGTTGTAATATTTTTACCGTATTTATTTTCTGAACAATTTATGAATATTATTATTATGAATATCTATTATTATTATTATTATTTACTTACCGTATTGTTATGTTCGTATTATATTTTTAATCAAATCGTAAAATATATTGTGAAATAGTTTAATTGATGAAATTTTAAACAACGAATGATACAAACAGAAGAAGTTTCGCAAGTGCACTTGCGAATTCACTTCGCTGCAGGTTTCGCAAGTGCACTTACGAAGAAACCAGTAAATATGAAAAAAAAAGGTCTCTTCGTAAATGTATTTGCGAAATCAGCTGAAAGATGAATTTGTAAGTGCACTTGTGAATGTTATTTTTGAGTTTTGAGTAGTGAAATCCACCACCATTAAATATATAAAGAAATTATCTTTTTTCTTTTCTCTGTCCATCTCTAATATTTTTGTCTTATTAAGATACATTACCACAATTAAGGGTGGACTATACCCGTAAATCCGAACCAGACCGATTCAATTACCCGATTATTTCCTATCACGAACAGGTGAAAATGGGTCTCGATTGAAATTTTGTAGTAAAATAGTTTCAAGTGAACTGCCGACAATGTTACGGTGTGTTAACTTGTTTAGTGTAATTATCTGATAGCTTTATCATTTTTTATTATGAATACAATTTCTCTATCCATCACAAAAAGTTGAGTAGTATATCTTCATCCAAATACAAGATTCATTTAATTTTAATATATTAAATTAATTATTAAATAGTACAATTATATTAATATTATTTTCAAGACATTTTAGATTAAAGATAACTCTATACTTAAATAACTGTTAGAGGGAATTAATAGTAGGAGCATTGATATAAAATTGAGTAATAAGTGGGTTCTCTCACTCGAACCAAAGATATATGACCGTCGTTGACACCTTGCAATAGAACACCACTCTTGGGCGAATTTCGGTCCCTTTTTTGAATCAAATATATAAAATTGAGGAACAAGCACTCTTGTGAGAGACACACCATTTGTCCACGTAAAACCTTAAGGTGATAGGTGAGTGGGTTCTTCCACTTATATATGCTAAGTCTCCACATTCTTATCTAATATGAGACTATTTCTTCAGTTACTCACGCTTGTTATATTATTCCCTCTCATCTTTATTTCTTTTTCATTTTCTTTTAAACAGTGCATTATGTTTGAAACTCAACCCCACCTTTTTTCTTCCTTTGTCTTCCTTTGTTCTATACATAACACCACAATTCTTCTTCAACTAATATATCGATCTCAAAATTACTTGTAAAGTTGAAAGCTATCTATCCGACCCAACGTCCACCCCTACAACAACCTTTCTACTTTACCCATTCTTTTTTCTCTCTCACATACACTAATCACATTTCTTCTTCTTCTTCTTGAACACTACATATTTTAGTCTTTCATTCAATTTTTCATCTCTTCTTTATCTCTGTTTTATGGATCTAATAACTATATCTAAGTTGGTATCTTCCTCCACTTATATCTCTTATTTTTTAGATTTAGAGATTTAGAACATACTAATCATTTTTTATCCTTTTAGATTCAAAATACCTTATTTTTTTAGGATGATTCTGGTTTTCTAGTCCTACTTGTGGAAGTATAAGGGACGTATGTACAAATGATATCAAGTCTATGATTAAAATCTAAAGTATATCATTTTCTCTTCTTTAAGTTTTTTTTATGGATGTTGGTTGTAAATGATATTGATAACATAGAAGATGATTATAATATCAGACCCGACAATAACCGTCAACCGCCGAAACTGCCACCCGACAAAACCGAATGCATAATCGGACGGGAATGGACATAAGTTGTGAAGCCGTCAATTTGTCCACCCCTGGTTGGTTGTGTTGTGAGAAAATCCAACTTTTTTGGCAACGTAATTTTTCAACTTTCTTTCACAAGATTACATGATTTTTCATGCATCTGTTCCCTTTACCTATTTTTTTAAAAAGTTTTACAAGTAATTTTTAGTAATAGTTTAAATAGTCAAATGAGGTAGTTTGGGTTCTTTTTAGTTTCAAGGTTATTAATGTAATGAGGGGGTTTACTTTAGTAACTCTGTTGTGATAGATAATGTATAGTACACAATGTTACCTGTTTGGTTTTGAACAGTCTCTAATAAGAAATAACTGCAAACGTCCTACGTTAATTAAGAAAACCGATGAAATAAGTTAATTGATCCTTCGTGTAATGACTTTATCGTCTATCTATGGGCTGAGAGCTCTACTATTTTCATTGTTTTCATGTTCAACTGTCTGGGCTCAATACTCATAACGATTGTAGAGCATGACTAACATTTTGTTAATACAAACAGGACTATGCTTGTTTTGTCTTAATATGTTGGCGGAATGCTCTCAATCAATCAGTTCAGCTCTAGCCTGGCTCTTGGGAAGAAGAAACGACACTAGTGGAGAACAAGACACGATCGAGTAACTTGTTCATTTTGTACATGCATTTTTTTCTTCCTAGTTAGAGTGATGATGTTGTTATATTGAAATAAAGCTTGTGAATAATATTGTGAATATAACAATCCGAAAATGAAATGTCAAGAGTAAACTGCCATTTTGATAGCTGGAATTTCAGAACAGGAATTGGTGCTCCTCTAAAGATTGTTAATTTGTTAGTGTATAGTCAATTGAATGATACTTTTCCCCTATATTTCAGAAGTTAATATTTATTGTGACCAAATCTTTGTCGGGCAATTTGCAATGCTCAAAAATCTTCACCAATGAATTATTTTGTGAATTTTTTAACCCACCCCCGTACTCTTTTAGCGCACCGCGTAAAATTCAAATATTGCCTCTAGAAATCGGAACCGGTTCGCACCCTATATCATACAAATCAGGTTAACCAGTCTTGGGTGTAAACCGGAAGTATACTTCGAGTTTTAAACCATGTGTAATTTTTAAATAAAGCGTGTATTTTTGACTGAATTGAAAATAATTTCCTAATATTTTATTATTTGGTTTGGAATCAAAAATATATTTATGGTTTTTACCCAAATATTCTAAAATATGGTGCGTGTACCAGAAGTATATTTCCAATTTTAAAGGGTATTTTGAGAAATGCATAGAGTTTAATTCTATCCCATAAAATGGACTAAGAAACTCACATTATTTTGATGTCATTAGTTAATTGGAGGGGAACCGTATTTTGCACCCACAACGTTTCTGAACTCTTAATATTTTAAAAACAGTTTATAAAAATATAAACAAATTTATATTTTAAAACTGAAAGAATCTAGTAATTAATCCAATTCTTGAGATAAGATATACATGGTGCATTTTTTTGAGTCTCAGATTCAAGATTAAAAAAGGGCAAGATCATGTCATATAGGCATAACATCTACACCAAATCAAGGCAATATCTCGTGAGACATACAAGAATAGTACAAATCTTATTATGTGCCATTGTACAAACTTAATATCATTCGAACATTGCAAAGTTAATGTACTACCAACTCATACCAATAGAGAGACCAACTTGATTAATATTTTTTTTTGAATGTTTGGAGTGGTGTTGGATTATTAATCACATCAAATTATCATGTTTATGTAGAAGTTAAAATTTGTCATTTCTAATTTTCACAATCTAGCTACAATTTGTCATTTCTGGTTTTTATGGTGGTGGGGGTACCCTTCAAACGCATATCCAAACAGGCACTATTTTTCAATCTTAACATTAATAACTTTTATTTTGTACACTTTGCCAAAATTAATAAATTAACTTTTACCTTTTTTATTCACATCAATAAAAAAATTATATTTGATAACTTTTTAATTCACATCAATAAAAAAATTTTGATAACTGTTTTTTAATGAGTTTATAGTTTTATTAGTTTATAATTTTTCTTCGAATGTTACATAAAGTAGCTTATATCCTACTAAATGAGATCAGTTATATAAATCAACTTTATCATAGCTGTGTTTCTATCCAAATAAATAATTTTGAAATCTTTCTTAATAGATTCTCAGTATCATAGACTATGTTGCACAACCCTCTCCATTTATTTTGATTTGAGATCAAACTATTCATAACAAAGCTGACATAAGTAGAATTGCTAATATGTATATTTTTAAATACCTAATGAATCAACATAAGTACGTAACATAACCTCTAATATTTCTTGTATTGGCTACTTGCATTTATATTCCCTAATTAAAAAAAAGAAAGATAGATCAAGTATGTTTTTTTAATAAATAGTAATCCTCAAACTTTAAAGGAGACTCTGACAGCCGATACAATTAAGTTACACGTTGGAATAACAGAAGCACAAGAAATCATCTTTTCTCTTTTGATGAGAACAACTCAAATCAAAATTTGAAAACTCAAGGATAGGCCTAAATAACTGGTTAGTAGGAACAAAAATGGGGGGTATGAAGTCATTTCTTAATTTCCAAAGATCAAAACTCTGTTTACCATGACTTGTAGAGGTACAAAACTCTGATATCCTTTTTAAGACTATAAGGCAATACCCTTCTGGACAAGCAGTATGTCCTTCCATGCTTCATAAAACATCCAGGTGATTCCAGAGGATGGCATTACCTTTAAACAGCTTGCACCCCATCCTCTATACAGACCCTTCAGACCTTCTTGTCTAATGACTTCTGCCAACGCCGCTGCCATGTTTGGTGGGCACTTGCCTTGCAAAGCTCCTACCATCAGACGCTTCCTGGCTACCTCCAACGGAAAGCTAATTGTGCTGGCAGTAAAACCTAGGCATGCAAAACAATTCCTTTAGCCCGAATCAATTTGTATTACCAAGTGCAAAATTTTAGTTCATGCGTCACATTGAATAGATATAGATGTGAAACTTATTTAGGACACAAATTAGAAACTTATTAAGGTCCACCACTTGTTCCTTGCATTATGAGAAATTTCAGCAAATTACATTACCAATGTACGTCCATCCATCAGACATACAATTAAAACCAGTACACATTAACAAATTACATTGCAAATAACTGATAGAGAATATCTCACCTGATAGAGCTCCAATCATAAGCATCTCCATGCGATTTAAAGACTTCTTATTTTTGGTCAGGCAGTAAGATTTCTTTATTGTGTCATACATGAAATAATAACAGGTACTGTATGGAAGCATGCCAACTAGAGTAGGTGATAAACCAGCATAAAAAGCGCCAATACCACCATCTTTATAAATATTCCTAATTGCAACGCCTAAATTAGGGTATATGTCAGGACTTATAGTTAACCGATCCTGGAAACAAATCAAAAGACAAGACAATTAGAATTGAAAACAAGAACAAAATACAAGACAATTAGCAAATTCAACTTCTTCGGGTCTTGGTCATTATTAAGTTATGTTGCCAATAGCATGCTATAGCACCGCCATGGCAGCATAGCGTGGCAGCACAGCCCCTCACCGCTAAGCTAGCTTGGCCTGCGAAGCTTATTTAGGACACACATGGTAAAGAAAAAATGCATTACAAGAAATTTCAGCAAATATTAGCTTATCTATCTTTAATTATTTGAAAATCAATGACATGATGTGTTACCCAATCGATTCACCGCCAAGCTATTCAGTCTATTTGTTTTGCATTTCTAGTTAGTTATCTTAAACATTCAAATAAGATAGATACCTTCAAAACTTCCAGGGGATGGCATACAAGTGTGCTAGCAACTCCTGCAGCTGCCCCAGCCACAGCAGTTGGTGAAATCCAAGATAAATTCAAGCTCAAATTGAGGCAACCTATCTGCAACTTGGGACAATCATTCTGTTTCAATTTCTCTTGCAGTGATGCCATTGCCCGTTTTGTACACTCAAATGTACCAAACTCAATGGCTTGTGTTGGAACTATACGAATCATATTGATCATATTTCCAGCCCACAATCCTTGCCATCCCTGCTGCTCTACGACCTGAACAAAACTACCTGAGATATTTTTCGACCCAATACCGACTACCATTCTTGTCCTGCATTTTCAACCACGAAACCAACCTCAAATCACTTCAAACAAAATGAATCGAAACAACGAAACATATCTTAACCACAAGCAATACAAGTGATATTTAGTACCTGATGGTTTCAAGAGGAGCAAGAATAGCTTTAGTCATAGCACCAGCTAGGGCACCACTCATGAACTCCCGAACCTCTCTCTTATCTAAAAACTCCTGCACACAAACAAAACAACTGAGTTAATAATCAAGAACAAAAGCTAAAAAAACAATCAGATTGAAACAAAGTAAACATTTACCTGTGCTTGGTGGGGAAGTTGAAATCGAAAATGGAGATTAGAGTTAGGAAGAATGTCAATGTCTTTGAGAATAGTGTAAACATCACCAGGGAGTGGTGAGATTGAAGATGAAGAAGAAGAAGAACAAGACAGGCTTTTGGTTTTTGTGTTTGAAGACATCCTAGGTTTTTCCAAAAAATTTGTTCTTGTTCTTCAACTTGTTGTGTCTTTGTTTGAGTTTAGAATTATGAGTGAATTGATTCGGCGCATAATCTGAAACCCTAGGAGCTGTTTGATTCTTCTACACTGTTGTGTTCATGTTCATGTAATTCAACTTCTTACTACTTCGCACGTGTGTACGATGCACTAGAGGCTTCTAACTCCAATCCGCAAAGTATCTATCCTAAATTATCATTTTGCCCCTTCAATTTTTACAAATCAAACCTTTACCTCTTTTGAAATTAATTTCAAAATAATTTTGTTTTTAAATTAATTTCAAATATATCAAACGAGATAAACCTCTAGACACATTTATAAACAATAAAAATAATTTTCACGATTATTAAGAAATTTAATTAAATGTAGTTAATTTTTTAAATTTTGGTGAAAATATTAATTAAATTTACTATAATGTCGTTTATATTAAATTTAATTGAGTGTTGAAAAATGAAATATAGGGGTATATTATAAAATTGAAATATAATGATTTAGTAATAATTGACTTTTACTTATAATAGTGTTCAAGAAATGAAGCGTTGTGTTGTTTGTAGACATGATAGATAGTAATAAGTTGGATAATGATAAAGTTATTTACTAAAATCATAATTAGTGTCGATCCTTAGTTGTATGAGACTATTTGAGAGTCTTAGGATTATTATTAATGTAGAGCAAACTCACGTGAGAAATTCTTTATCTATATGATTTATGAGTGAATTGAATATCTCTTTGCAGTTGTGTGGTTGAAGTATTTATAGTAGTTGAGGTATATTTCTCCCTCTTAGTAGTATGAAGCAATTATTTACCCATTTTTTTCAAGAGTACGTGACTTTTCCTCTTTAACCCAGTTTCCATATTGTTAGTTCTCTAGGACACGTTAATCCCCACATTTCATGAGTGGTCAACAAGTAGTTTTATCCAAATTATAAGGCGGATGATTTGACAATGGGGCAGATGATGCAGACAATATTTGGATGATTAAATCAAGGGGCGTGTATCAGGCTCACTTTAAAACATATGTTGTATTATGTGTCCTTAGTGAGCTTTGTACTACTTCCTCTAGAAATTTTACAAATATATCGGTACCTAGTCCCTAAAACACAGGGACTTGTAAGTGACATAGTGATTTAGTTTGATTGCTTTTTCAAGTTAGACGAGCCCCTCAGGCATGCCTGAGGTGAGTCTTTCAATTATGATTTGAGGGTGAATCTTTAAGTGTCAATTGAGGTGAACCCTCAAATTTCAGCTAAGGGGAATCCTCAAATGTTAGTTGAGGTGAATACCCGCACAATATTAAATGTGAGTCGTGAGAAGCCAAATTAGCCTTAATCTCTTACTCATGTAAAAATGTGAAGAATCTTTTGCAACCATTGATGAATCCAGTGATGGATTGTCAATTACTAATAGGGTTAGCTTTAAAATCCCTTATTAGAGGGTTAACTCTCACTATTTAACCTTTTCGCATATCTTCTTCTCCAAAGCTCTCGTAAAACTTCCTCATAGTTCCTCAAGTGCATAACACATTTTCTCCCATGTTTTAACAAATTCAATGATAAGATGATAAGATATTTTTCTCCTTTTAATGACAATTATTAGGGATTTAGACAAAAATGATAAGATAATAGAGCCCTCTAATATTAGAGAATGGTATGAAATTGTACTTGTCAAAAAGTATGTAATACGTGGAGCCCCTATGCTATTAGGGGTGACCAGATGCCTTAGTATTTTTACGGTGGATTAGGGTTTTCTCATAGTGGTGAGAGACATTGTATGTTGATGTTTACAGTGACCATAGAGCAAACTCATGTGAGGTGAGAAACTTTGTAGCTTTTAGGTGTATGTTGTATGTATTACAATATATTTCTTTCTGTGTTAGGGATGAAATATTTATAGAGGCTTTTTGGCCTAGGATATAGGGAACTTATAAGAATTTGTAACCTCTCCCTATTAATTGGAGAAGCTGTTGAATGTCTATTTCTTAGGTAGTCATGGGCATGACTTCACACATGCGCTTAGGGGTTGTAGAAACAATATTATCCATGTTTCCTCTTGAGAGCCCCTATGCCACATGAAGGATACACCTAGGGCGACATGTCTTGAGGCTGGTGCCCGATGAATGGCGTATATCACCCTATTTAAAGGCTTTTACAAATATTTCACTACACAATCTCTCAAATATGAGGGCTTGTAAAGGGCGAAGTGTTTTAAGCTTCTCATTTTCTTTAATTGAACTCAGTGGTTAGGGGGTAGCCCTCAACTAGACGTGGTTCCTTTAAGAGGAAATGTAGATTTCAACTAAAGGTGATTCCCTCAATTATAAGGGACAATCCCTTAGCTAACGACGAGTCTCTAAGCTAGAAGTGATACCCTCAGTTAGTGGGAGAGTCTTTCAGCTAAGGACGAGTCCCTTAGTTAGGGGGGAAAGTTACTCGGCTAAGGATGGCTCCTTTAGTTGATGGTGAGTCATTTCCCCCTTGTCAGGTTTCCCCCTGAGCATCTAATGTGTCATCTGGGAATGTCAGACAACAATAAATCAAAATAGCACACTCAAATTTATTTAAAGTAAGCAATGATGGATTTTTCTCGAGATGCTAAACAATCTTAGCAAATGTCAAAAACATGTTAAGTTATTTTTAAAGCTCTTGGGGGAGCCTAAAAGGGGGTTTTAAACGCTTGTGGCTTCAATTTTCCTATAAAGGCTTTTCCATTTATTCATTTTCATTTATTTACTCATTTTGCTCACACAATTCTCTACAAGAATCCCTTGGGTTTCTATCTTCCCAATCTTCTTCAAACTTCTTCTTGCTTCTTCCTAGTTCACAACTCTTCAAGGTATGTATATTTTTCTCCTTATGACAGCTAGATATACATATTTTATCCAAAAGACTTATAGAAAGGTCTAGATTACCATAAAGCTATGATATTGAGGGCTTTAGTAGTCCTGTTAGTGATAGTGGTGGTGATTTCTTTCCATTATTTTGTTTTCCCCAAAAAGGGATAATGGTTGCACCTTCCACCTTGTCTAAAGAAGTCATAGATATTGGATCCTTTTATACTATCGAGGAGCATATAACATTTTCTTTTGGGTGAAGATGGATGTCTTTTCTTTAGAAGACGAAGACGTGGTCATTCTGGAGACACGTTCACCATCAAAGAATGTCGTTATGGATGCCCCTTCTGATTAGAGTGTAAACCGCAAACCCTCTGCTTGTTCTTCATGGAAACTGCCTTCGATAGTACATGTCTAAATCTGGACCTAGGATCATTTCTTCTAGGACCCGTTTGTTTTGGCTTTTTTTAAAAATGATTTTTATAGTGTAATATTATTTTGTGTAAAAAAAATTACAAAGAAACTTTTCATAAAAGCTCCAAATGAATTGTTAGAATAGTTATTCTTTTTTTTTTTAAAGAAGTTAGAATAGTTATTCTTAAAATGTTATTTTAAATGATTCACCATTTTAGAGAAAAAAATTTTGAAATCAAAATTTAAAAAATCACTTAATTTTGAAGCTATTTCAAATAGCTTTTTATAAAAATCATTTTTAAAATACAACTTTTTAAAAAAAATGTGATTTTAACTATTTTATGATCTTCAATAATGTATGTTTATGTTATAAAATGTTAAAATTAGTCTCACAATTTTAAAAAAACAAATATAAAAAACTTGTAATATTTTGAAAAACGGTTTCACAAAATTTATTTTTAAAAATACAAAGAAAAAATCCATTTTTTAAAGCTGAAACAAACTGGCCCCTATTACCTTGAAAAGTTCTCGAGGGAGTTAGAGATCTAGATATTAGAGGAATCATAATTGGAATGGAACTTCACTATACCTACTTCTATGTATCTATGTGTTCCCTTCTAAATGCTTTTGATTCGGTGACCCGAGGATGATAGGAATTGGTAAATCAAAGATTAGATCGGAGATCACAAGGTTTGAGATCTAGAACTTCTATGTTCGCGCAATAAGGTTGAAAAGAGAACATTATTTCGTGGAAATCTTAGGAATCATAAGTCATTTTCCAAAGACGGCACAGTTGTTCCGTTCGAGAGCCAAAAATGAATGCAATTGAAAAACAAATGATCTTGAATCATGATTCTAATTTCATTCACGACAATACGAACATGGACGGATGCAAGTGTTACCAGTTGAGGGCACTTGCCTCCATTTAATTATGCATTTGATTAATAATTATCAGATACTATTCTTAGTTTATTCTTATTAAAAGTAAACATTGGGCACAAAAAATATTGAAAATCTACGAAACAATCAATTTATTTTTATTTTGTCCCAATCAATATATAGAACTTTTAAAATTGCTATAAAATTTTTCTTCTACAATTTTATTATTTTATACTAATTCTATATATATTTTGGTTGATTTGTTAGCACACAACTTTAAAAATTTATAAAAACTTATTAATAAAAAATCAGTTTTCTAAATTACATCTATCTTGAAATTTTGGTGTCTATGAATTCTTTATTAATAATCTTAATGAGATCAAAATTCATATTAAATAATCTATAAAATTATACTGTTTTAACAGAAAATTCAAAATTATTCAAATATAAACATGTTTTATCTTAATTTTATTTCACAAGAGATTAGAATTCTTTGCGAAGATAATTTTGTAGAGACTAAATCAAATTTGATTAGAGACTAGAAGTATATTTAATTCTAAATTTTAAAAATTTTATTTCATTATATTCCATAATATATTATTAGTTTAATAATATTTTTATATACGTATTTATAGTATATATTTTTGCCCCCACTAATAAAAATTCCTGAATCCGTCCCTAGATATGAGGTAGTTCTGCATGATTAGAACTCCAACGTTCAAATCAATTCAAAATTTAAGAATAGTATAGTGAAAAGTGGATATCATATAATGTATCTCACTTTTAGCATATGGACTAACTTTGTACTTTTAGCCTATATTTTGGGTACTTTTTATATTTGTTTTGTTAAGAAGTACTAGAAATAAAAGTTGAAACGATGGAGTTGTGTCTAACTGTTATGAAGCAATGAGGTAGGAAGAAATGCAAGGTTAACATACCCAAATCAATAAGAGAATGAGAAGTAACGTGAGAGTAAGAAATAATGGTAATGATAGAAATAATTTTATTCAAAAATTCCATAAAATTTAGGGTATTTTATGTGAAATTCTACTTAAGCATATCATAAGCTTTTTCCCTATCAAGCTTTAGAGTCATATAACCCTTCCTACTATTCTTGCCATTGTAAATAGTATGAAACAATTCATGAGCCAAAATAATATGTTGTCACTGATGATCCTTCCAAAGACAAAGGTGCTCTGAGAGGAATCAATAACCGTCTTAAGATGAGGTATAATTTTATTTTCTACTGTTTTTGTAACAATTTTTAGTGTAATATTATAGAGAGATAAATCTAAAATTAGTCAGAATCATGAGGTTATTATTTTCGAGAATAAAACAAATATAAATTTGATTAAAATCAAAAACATTATCGTTCTCATTTAGAATGTGCAGAACCATATTAAATTTAATATCATAAACTTTAGAATAATTTGCCTTCAGGATTCACTAGAATCAGAATATATGTTTCAAGATTTAGAGAGTGTTTATATTTATAGAGATATTTACGAATCACCTTCCAAAAAAATTCTCATATTATCAACAAAAATTAAAATCCACATAAAGAGTTAACTCCTTATCAACCGAATCAAATTAGATGGTCTAGGTTAAATGCTACCACCAACCATTTTTTTTTAAAAATTTTGATCCGCCCATCATCACTAAGGCAAATCAAGTGTTGGGCTAACTCATTATACGTTCTATCTAATTAGTTTTGTGATAAGTCATACAATATTTTTAAAATAAAATAAAAATCATAAAATCTTTTTGCAAACCAAACATGCCTAAGATGTAGGAGTATAAAGAGAACATGGTCAAGCAGAGTACAATATTCTTTAAATAGAAACGAATGCTGCAAATAGAAAATCTTAGTACGGTATATTACTAATCATTTTGTGATAAGTCAACCAAATATATAAATAATTAAAAGAGATTTATATGATCTTATTGATGAGACCATTTAAATCTGCTGGCTTTAGATTTTAATATTTGTTTGTTGGATAAAACAATGGGCAATTCACATGGAAATAACAGAGCACCACCTTCTCAGATCTTGTAATAATCATCCAATATTTCAACTTGCCAATAAATAATCATCTACATACATATAACTGACAACAACAAAAATAAGATACTTGAATTAATCATTTCTAGTTTTTAAGTTATTTATTTTTTATTTTATCAATAAATTCGAGACATAAACTATATATTGATAAATGTATCATATACATTATTATGTTTTTGAGAATGTGGTAGGCTAGAAATCAAAGAATCATGGACGACTCATAGATTGCCACATACATCATTTATGTAGAAATCAAATTTGTAGAAGTTTTCCTAGCATAGAAAAATAATATAAAGTCATTTATTTTAGAATTTAAATTGAACTTAACTCATTTTTATAAATGCTTATCATGAAAGCTAGGATGAGGTGGCTCAATGATGGTAATAATAATAGTAGGTTCTTCTACTGGGCTATGAAGGAAAGGAGGAACCCTAATCATATTGGTTTGATTAATTCAGATAAGGAAAAAGTTTGAGTTCATTTCTCGAAAAAATTTATTGAATCTGACACGGATAGACCTGTGCTTGGAGGATTACATTTTAATTGTCTCAATTCTTTGGATAGTTTGTCTCTTGAAATCCTGTTCTTGGAAAGTGAGATAAAAGAGGGGGTTTGGGTTAGACGATTATAGACCTATTTGTCTTGTAGATTGTCTTTATAAAGCATTTTTCAAACTTTTGACATCTAGATTGAAAGCTATTTGAAAGTCGATTGTTCTTCTTGTCAAAGTGCTTTCATGTCGGAAAGACAATTGTTAGATGGAGTTTTGGTGGTTAATGAGTTAGTGGATTTTGCTAGTAAGGATGGGGAAAGTTGCTTGCTTTTTAAGATAGACTTTGAAAAAGTTTATGACAAAGTTAGTTGGGATTTTTGAAGGTTCATGATGAGGAAGATGTGCTTTGGAAATATCTGAATTAGGTGGATAGAGGCGATGATTTTTCATAGTAAAATGTCGGTGCTAGTTAAGGTAGTTAGACTAAGAAGTTTGTGGTGGATAGGGTTTTATGATAAGGAGATCCTTTATCATCGTTTCTTTTTGTTCTTGTTGCGCAAATCCTTTCGGGTTGGTTAGAAAAATGGTGGAGACTGAGGAGTTTGAAGGTTTCCATGTGAATGGGAAGTGTTTGGTTGACATTCTCTAATTTGCGGACGACACTTTGTTGATTGGACATGGTACTTGGAAGAATTTGTGGGCTATCAAAGTGGTTCTTCGAATTAGCATCGAGTCTTGGTATCAATTTCCACAAAAGCAAACTAATTGGCATCAATATGAGTTCTAATTATTTGGAGGAAACATCTTATTTCCTATTGGGTAGGTTGGAAGAAAAAGAGTTTAATTTCCTTGGCATCCCTATTGGGTCCAATCCTATAAGGATATCGACTTGGCAACCGCTTTTGTTAAGGATGAAGAAGCGTCTTTCGAGTTGGAAGGGTCGTTTTCCGAGTATTGGAGGGAGAATCACCCTTTTCAAATCTGTTTTGTGCTCCCTTTCTATATTTACAAGTTATTTCTATAAGATGTCAGTGAGGATTGCTAAAAAAATTACTAAACTATAAATTAATTTCTTATGGGGCGGAACGTAGGAATAGAGAAAGATACATTGGGTATGATGAAAGGAAGTTCGCTTGCCTATGAGTAAAGAAGGATTTGGTTAAAAAAGTATTGTAGATTTCAATGTAGCGCTCGTTCTCAAATGGAGGTGGAGGATTTTAAAAGGTTAAGAGTCTTTATGGTACTATATTCTGAAAGCTCGTTAACGACGGACCTTTTCAAAACGTAAGATTTTCGAAATCGTCTTGGTGGGTTGACATTAGTTTCTTCACTTCCTTTTTGTAACACCCTTCTAAAATACCCCGCGAATTATTAATAGATTCAGAGCTAACATGTAATAAAAAGGCATTACAATTAATTAAAATAAAATCCCATACATTGTCATGCTTCACTGAAGAACATAAATTAAATAGTCATGAAAGAAACATGTTATACACAACGGAATTATTCTCAAACTGGATAAATTCAAACCAACAATTATCCCAAAATAAATCTAAATGAAAAATAGAGTTTAATTATAACTCTAAACCAAACGTTCCCCAATGTTACAAATCAGAGCATGACACCGACACGTAAATTGTAAATGCACAGCTCAATGAGCCATCCTCACCAGCTCCTAAGCCGCTAAACTTCAATCTGAAATCATCAAAGTAAGGGTGAGACTTCATCGAAATTAAAATGCATTATAAATTCATCAAACCAACAAAATTTCATAAGTTGTTATTCCACCCTCCTTAGCATAATCAGATTCAACATACAACACAAGTCATAAAGGCATATCATGCACAACGATAACAACAACCAGATTATAACAGTGGAAACCATCCTATCATGTTATAATCCATACACAATGCAATGCAAGACTCTATGCATGTGGTACCGATAGTGAACTAAATTCACATACTGTTCCATTCCAACTCGGACACAGCATTAACATCTATTCCATTCCAACTCGGACATAGATAAAACCTCACCGTCCATTCTAACTCGGCAACAGATGTTGGTCAACTCACTAATTCCACACAATGGGAATTAGCTACCACCAATGTATATAAATGCACATCAACAACATGCAACATCAACAACAACACATGATATCAACAACCATCATGAATATCCAACATCAACAACAACAACAACATACCACGAATAAACAACATCAACAACAACACATGATATCAACAATATATTATGAATAAGCAACATCAGATGGATAGCATACCAACATCAATCCACATTCAACTCATCAGTAGAATCATATACTAGTTTCACCCACCAAGTACACTAAGTACAATTATCCACAATTCGAAAAACCATCACTTTCCAACATAAAACCAATTAATTATTATTTTCTTCATTTTATAAAATAGATTATTTAATTTAAAGAATAATGTCCAAAACGACGATTAAAACAGACTTACGGTTTGAAAGATATGATTTTTCAAAGTTTATAATTTTTTCAAAATGTTACAGTGGTAACCGGTTCCTCCCTAGGAGAATCCGGTTCCAACACTCTCAGTAAAAACACGCCTCTGGATTTTGTACTGGGAACTCGGTTCCACCCACCAGGGAATCGGTTCCAACGACTCACAAAAAATCATCCCTCTGGAAAATGTACCAGGAACTCGGTTCCTCCCAGGAGGTAACCGGTTCCTACGTTTAAAAATAGTTTTCTTTGAAAAATTTTACACTGGAAACCCGGTTCCTCCCCAGAAGTAACCGGTTCCTCAGATACATAATTTCCTCATCCCTGGAAATTATACCAGGAACCCGGTTCCTCCCACACAGGAACCGGTTCTTGCGACCATCAGTAGCAGAAAACATATTTTTGATAGCATGCTTGTTTCCCAACTCAATTCCAATCATCCATATACGACCCAACACAACAATTATCATCCAAATCATCCAATACCCAGCAAAACCATGCAATATAACATATTTCAACCATACACAATGATCCTATAATATTGATTTACTCCAATTCACATAATTTGACAATTTAGGGTCAACACACACAAACCTAGAAAATCCTAAATTGGGATTCCTAACTACTCAATCCATTCTATTGATCCCAAAATCTATAAGGCATATTAATGAGGAGAAATCACCCCTTACCTTAGCAATTCTTTGAATTCTAGAACTCTTTGGTTCTTCTCTTCCTTCTGTCTCTTCTCACTTTTACGTACGAACAGCTTTTCCCAAATGGTTCTCTGTTCTCTTCTTTTTCCTTATTATTCTATAATGATAATAATAATAAAATAAGGTTAGAGTCTTTTACTCCTCACACCCAATTCTCTACTCTTTACACCAAAATCAACCTTCTCATTTTATTTAATTAATTCCAATAATCCCAAAAATACCAATAGTTAAATTTCTAATTAAATAAATAATTAAAAATTCGAATTATTTAATAATTGAAATAATGGGGTGTTACACTTTTGGCATACTCTTTGGGTGGGGGACATTAGTTTGAAGAAGTGTTTTTCCGTTGTTGTTTACGGTTTTGAGCTTGTAGGATGTATCAATTGCTGGTATGGGGGGTGGATCGAGGGTGAGTGGTCATGGGGAGATTTTGAAATTTCTGGTTCTGCCAGTTTTGCTACCACTGGTAATCTGTTGGAGCTGCGACACTTTTTATCTATTTTTGCTCGGGTTTTAGCTGGTTGAGATCTGGTTTTTTGGTCGAAGGATTCAACTTCTGGTTTTTCGGTTCGTTCTTTAGATCTTATTATAGGAACCAAGGCCACTTACGATCCACCAAATAAGTATGAGATAGTGTGGGATCTAGTGTGGAAGGCGGTGGTACCGTCGAAAATTAAGTTCTTTTGCTTGTAGAAGCTTTAAAAATAGACTCTCGGCGATGGTTCTTTTGAGAATGAGAGAAATATATATCTATTTCCGAAGAAAACGAGAAATGTGTTTTCTGTAAGGTTGCGGGGGAATCCCCATAGCATTCTTTACTGTCTTGTAAGGTTGCTAGGCTGGTATGGAGGGAGATGGCGGTTTGGATTGGTTTTTAGGAACATTCTTCAGTTTGTTTCAAAGATAATTTTTTGAGGTGGTTTTTCTATTGTAAATCTCATCAAGTTAAATCCGACAAAGAAGATTGATTATGGTTGGAAATTTTCTTGGAATCTTTAGATTTTAAGGAATGATATTATTTTGAAGAATTTGGAATGAAATGTTCATGATGTCATCTGAAACATTAAAGCTACGGTTTGTAGATGGTCTTATATCAGTGATATTACTAATTCCAATTCTAATTTCTACAAGTTTAGCAAAAAAAAATATTTGTTTTACCTTTCGTAGGTGCTTTTGGTTAGTAATATATCTTTTGTCGAACTTTGGTCTCATGTTTTTGATAATCACGATTGAAAACTCTTAATTCTCTTATTATATATATTATTTACAAAAACAATGTGAGATTCTTTAATATATATATCAGTTTAATGCGTAAATATGATAAATGATCTAACAAGACGATAGTTGGAGGAGAGAAAACGTCTTGAGCTTGACAGATTATGGAAATCTCTCATTTCTTGTAAGGTTAAATTGTTTGGGTGGAGATTCTTTTATAACGCTTGCCAACTAGATTTGAATTGGGTCGCAGGGGAGTCAGGGACGGAGCTACTCATTGGATCATGTGGGCCTATGCCTCAACTAATATCACATACATGTGAATTTATCTTGCCACCCCTTTTATTTAACCTGCCACCCCCTCAAGGGTATGATTTTTACCATCATACCCTTGTGGAAAATCACTTTTTTTTTAAAAAAATGTTTTTTACTGGAAATTTAGAGGTGTATCGAAAACTTCAGTCAAAATACTGGAAATTTCGAAACTCATACCAGAAATTTTCAGTAAATTTGAAAACAAATACCGGAAATTTCAGAATTTTCCGGTATTTTTTCGAATTTTCAAAAATAAAATCCGAAAATTTAGGGGGTGTACCGGAAATTTCAGTCAAATACCAAAAATTTCTAAATTTTCTGGTAAAAAAACAGAACTTTAAAAAAAAAAAATTTTATACTGTGTATTTGAAATTTCCATTATATATAGGAAATTTGAAATTTTCGGTATCCAAAATTTTTTCTTTTGAATTTGTGTATTTGAAATTTCCAATATCTAAATTTTTTTTTCTAAAAATTTTGTGAGTTACTGAAAATTTCAATTGAAGTAAAGTTGGAATAAAAATATTTGGGAGTGTGAGATATAGATACAAGTGAGTGAGGGGAAGAAGAGGAAAAATACTCCACATACATACATGCATTAGTACTGCTATAAGTAGAATTGTTACTATTAATATTGACATATAATTACACGCAGAGACGGAGCCACGTTGGAGTTACTAACTGTGGCCCCACTTTATTTTCACCCGTCTCTACCATATATTTGTATGACTTATAGTTTAGATACTTTATTCTTCTCAAACATATATATATGTTACTGGAATATATATGCAATCATATAAGTCATTGAATTTGTATATGAGTATAATATAAAAATAATATGATAATATATATGCAAGAAGTCATTTACGTCTCCAGTCCCTTTCTTTGTTTCTATTTATTTAATTTTTACAAGAAAAATACAATTAATAATATATTATACTTTTCTATTTTATTTTTTATCTGATTTATTATTAAAACAAACATGTTCAATATTTTCACCTAAATTCAATATATTTTATTATTATTTAATTAATAAATTATTTTAAACACTTATTTATTTTCTTAATTAAAAAAAAACTTAAAAATAATTATTAATTTATATTCAAATATTTCTCCCACTGTTCAAATTTTCTGGATCCGTTCTTGAGGGGAGTGACGCTTGTTGGTAGTGTCTTGTCTTGTCCACTTTGTAAGTTGGAAGAAGAATCCTTGAACCATGTTTTCTTTGGTTGTTTAAAGATGAAGAAACTTTGGATATAAGTTTTTATTTGGCTTGAGGTGGATTTTGATGGCTTTGGGAGTTTTTTTTGGAAGTAAGAAGCGGTGGTTGGGGGATGTTTTGGAGTTGATATTCGTTGCAGTTTCTTCTTCTTTTGAGTTTTAGTTTGTTGGTGTGTGTGGATTGGTTGAAATAAGATGATTTTTGATATCGGAATTTGGAATGAAGCCGTCTCTTTTCTTTTCATTAAGAAGTGCAGTTGGAATTGATTATCTATATTGTTCGAAGGTAGTGGTGATTTTGATCGTAATGTCTAATTCGACAATCTTTTGATATATATTGGTTTGTAATTTTTAATATTTTTGTTGATTTTGAAACCTTATTTGGTTGCCTTTCTTTTGTATAGGGTTAACCACTTTGTACTTTAAATACAAGTGTTTTATCGGAAAAAAAAGATTTTAGATGGATTTTAATATCCAGTAAAGAAATTTTACAATAAGAATTAAGTATTATTTGAGTGCTATACACTTACATATACATATAATACAATAAAATCTTTAATGAAAAGACAACTAAAAATAATGATAATACAAATTAATATGGTACAAATAAGTAAGGAAATCATTTGACAAGCCAATACATACAATTGATGAGAAAATAGCATGAGAGGATTCTTGATATGATACATCTTGTAGTTGTAAATAATAGAAATTAATTGTTGGAGAATCTGAAGGTGGGTTTGGGTTAGGTGGAGGTTGAGATTGCAAAGGTAATTGAGTGTGTGGCTTGAAAGCTAAGGTGTATAGGCTGATGAGAGATTGGTAATGATAAGTATTAGAATATCATGTGATTATTAGAATATCATTGTTATTAGTATTATAATATTTATTTATAGAATAGTCATAGTTGTATCATATTAAATTTATATTGTATATATTATTAAAAAATCAATAATATATACAATAATGACTTTTTCATAAATGGAGATTCTAATCCTAATAACAATAATATTCTAATAAATTTGGAGGGTGAGTATCCTATGAATATATTTTATGAGTTATGCGATCAAAATATTGGTAAACAAATTTGGAGGGTGAGTATCCTATAAATATACAAGAATTCGATTTATGTTGGAGTTTGTTGGTTGTATAAGGTCGTATTCATGGAAAGCAAAGACACTCGAAGGTATGAAGGTGGTGCATTGGAGTAGAGTCGGTCTTAGATCTGGTCAACAAGGATCATAGTCCAAAGCATCTAAAATATAGGGGTCTCAAAATTATATTTTTTATATATTATAAATCTGAAATAAATATATTAATATTTTTTGTTCAATTTAATTTGTAGTGTAAGTTAGTTAATATATGGTAAAATCTTTTTTTTTTTTTATAATTAAAGATCAATGGTTCAATCCTTGGTGCCTACACATTTATTATTTAAATATAATTTTTTTTCAAAAACTTTAAAAATGTAATATTATTTGTCTACATTTTTTTTATTGGGGTCAGTTTTAAAAATTGGCACAGGATCTCCAAATTGTCGGAGACGGCCCTGCATAGATGAATTGGTTTATTGAAAATTTTGGCGTGGGAATTCATGGCAATGTTTAGTGTTGGTAACCTATTTAAACGATATGTAACTGTCCCAATGATAAAGGATCAAAGTGTGGATAGAAGTTTAGCATAACAAAGGAAGGTTCTAGCGGTTTCTACAATATATTTATGTCGTCTTCAGGCGTGGCTTTAAATTCCTGTGCATGTCGAGTTGTGATTGTTGAGTTATCATGAAGGAGAAATATTCATATTAGATCAAAGACTTATCTAAATATCAAAGAGTCACTAAAAAATGTGAGGGACATTATATATTTATACAAAATTTTAAAAAGATAAATATATGGGTCATCATCACACTTATAAAATATTTAACCTTTATTTCTTTATACAATAGATGATTTATAATTCACATTTATTTCTCACATTGGTGTAATGCTAAATACCATTTCTCGATAAAATTTACTTAAGCTTAATGTATCTCCATTATCAGAGTAAGGAATAATTTTCAGAGTAAAGAATAATGATAGTTTATTATAAAACTTTACAATAATACCTTGAAATTGGAAAAAAAAAATCAACTCATTGGATATAACCAAATATATAGATAAATGATCTACATATATTAAATATATAAATCTAAGAACCTAATAGGATCAGGGTTCATACATCACTATAAATGAGTTCCAATGGTCTTTTGCTTGTAATAATTAAAGTGAAGTTTATTGGAACTCCACAAGAGATGTATAATGATGATTTTTTTCCAACTTTATTTGCTTGCAAGTTATACTACTTTCTTAAGGAATATGTTAACATGGCTCGGCCCCCTCTATTGAAATATGCTCACCAGCCTAACCATGTTTATAAGATCCACAAAGGCATCTATGACTTAAACCAAACACTGCCAATTGGTTTCTCATGAGCGAAATTGATCCATCCTCACACATCTATCACAAAGGTATCATAAATGATTTTTTTTCTCTATGTTGGTGATCTTTTACTCGCGGGTAATGACATCATTTTCCTAAAAAGATCGCTTACCAAGAATGATGATATATAGAGATAATGCTTCTACTGCAAGATATTTTACATTAAGTCTCTTTGCACTCGCTTTTAAATCGAATATCATTTCGAGCAGTATGCAACCTTTCACTTGTATTTGTTTTCTTGACATACCAACCAGAGAACCTTAGAGCACTCAAATGTCATATGGGTCAATCCCGATCTTGAAAGGCGCTCTAAAATAGGATATTTAATAAGCTCCCCTGATCGATCAATACTCGCTCCAAATCCCAATCATCATATTGTATTGTACCATGAGATAATTGTTTTGAGGGGGAATGTTGGTGGAATCTTTGTTGAAGAAAGTGATTTTAGACTCTAGTTTCCTTTCCATGTTTACTTTAGGATCGGAGGGTTTGACGCTTGTCGTCAAAACCTGTCTAGCATATTTTTTACGGGAGGAAATGAATTCTCTTCTGCCAGCAAAACCTTTGATTGTGTTGATAGAAATTTTGGAATTTTGTTGTCATCATCTGAAAAAGATGACGAAAACGAGTGGTGAATGATGATATGTATGGTCCATATTAGTTTTATCGAATTCTACGATGGTTGTCTATTGTACTTGTTAAAAGTATAATGAGTGATTACCTTTGATTGTGTAGGGCTTTTTGAGGTTTGTAGGGTTGTTGTGGTGTTACAACAAACTCACGTAAGGATGGTGAAGCTATGTATGTTTACGTTTAGTAAGTGAATTGAATGTCCTACTCAACTTTATGGGTTAGGAATTTATATAAACCTCTTAGAGTTGGTCCTAGAACCCAAAGAAACATTAACAACATTTTTCTCCTCTATGAGCGTGGGAGGATAGTTACTTCCCCTATTATTCTAGAGAATATGACACATTTCTTTGATTGATATTATTGTATCCTTACTAATTAGGGACATGTCAATCACTGCGTCTCCATAAGTGAGCAATCAGTTCAATTAATGGACACACATTGTGATAAACGGGCGCACATTGCAACAAATGGATGACTATCACCCTACATATGGCGATGAGTGTTACATGTCTGATTTTTATGAATCTTATGTTGGCTCGTGTATATCTTTTGTGAACATACCAAAACAATATCTATTGCAAAAAAAAAAAGAGCATAGGTTTGAAAATTTAATACAAATCTCCTAAGTCCATAGGAATCATTGCTTCAGCAATGAAAAATAAGTTAGACTTTTATTGGTCATAGGAAATTTAGTATCAAAATTTTCTACCCCTTTAGCATTCTAATAAATATATTTTATTGAGTGATGTTGTGTTTATCTGACATGAATCAGGTATTAATTTTCATTTTACGCCGAGTAAATTTATATTTTTCTCTAGTATTGTTTTTAGCAAAATAATTTGTTTCTGGTGTAGCTCAAGACAACTGTCTTCTTCGCCCCAAATATCATTTTTAACAAACTATCACATGATAGATCTCTCATCAATTTCTTACCACTATTTTCAATAACCACAATATTAGGATCACACTTTCTACTATTATCATCTATCTCTTTCTCAATCACCTCGTTCTCATTCAAACCATGTAAATCATTTAATATGTGATCTTTAAAGTAGTAAAGTAATTTAAATAATCTAATAATTATAATTTGATAATATAAAGTTTTTATCCTAACTAATTTGGTTGCAAATTGAATCTTATGTGGACGAAATTTGTAAGTAACCACTTCCATGGTACATAATTGAAACATAAATATAAAATGCATGTGGAATAAAATAAAGGGTAAATAAAATTGTAGCAATGAGCAAGTTGTGCATGTTCAGCTTATAAATGATTATGCTATCATTCACAATCACATGAGATTAATATATAGTAGTACTCCACACCATTTCGTCTCTCAAAATATAAACATACAAACAAGAAAAGAAACAACATCAAAAAGTAGTTCAATTTGCATTCATGGATTCAAAGAAGTCTAACAAAATAAGAGAGATTGTTAAGCTTCAACAAATCCTCAAGAAGTGGAAAAAAGTTGCTACGAATGCTTCCACTAACAACAACTCGAACTCGAGCAACTCAAGCATTAGTGGTAGTAGTAGTAGCGGTAGTAAAAGTATCAAGTTTTTGAAACGAACTTTATCGTTCAATGATGTTTCGATTTCGAATGTGGACATAGTTCCAAAAGGTTTTCTAGCTGTTTGTGTAGGGAAAGAGCTCAAGAGATTCATTATTCCAATGAGTTACTTAAAACACCAAGCATTTGAGGTTTTGCTTCAAGAAGCTGAAGAGGAGTTTGGTTTTCAACAAGAGGGTGTACTCAAAATTCCATGTCAAGTTTCAATGTTTGAGAAGATATTGAAGGTGGTGGAAGATAAAAATGAAGACTTAAACTTGCATGAGTTTGGATTCAATGAAGACAAAGACATGGTTAGTTGTGATGTTACTCCCACTCATCATGCTCAAGTTTGTAGATGATCAACATATTAATCAATCATTCTTAATTGTTGTCTCTTTTTTGTTTATCTATTTATATAGAAGTTTTTTTCTAGTTGTTTTTGTGTGTATAAATCAAATATCTTTTGTGTGCAACTGCGTGAAACTACACATACTATCCTCTGAAATTAAAGAGGACCACTGCAGACAATAAAACTTTCATTCAAAAAATTTAACACTATTGTATAAGAATTAAATTTGAAACCCAGAATCTAGTTTTTCATTTGAATGAAATGATTATAAAATATATGCAAGAGATAAAAATGTGGTTGTGCCACTCTTGATCCGAAATATTCGCTTTGTTCCCTTCCACAACTTGTTTTAATATATCTTATATTATGTGAAAAATGTACATGTGATGTATATTTTTTTAATATATTTGGAAAAACAATTCATTAAGCAACTTAATCAGCTTCCAACAAATGGACAATATGCATTAACAAAATTAGTTAAAAGATATTGCATTGCATGTTAATTTCCCTTATAATTAATTGAGATTATATTATAATGATAAATGCAGCCATATGAAATAATTAATGACTGTAAATAATGGGAATCTTAGAACCAAGTTTGATATGACTTTTCTTAGAAGATACGCTTCGTTGTGTTGCATAACAATTAATCAAAACATTGCTAAAATAATCTTCATCACATGGAATATGAAGAGCACCGTGAGCATGATAATCACAACCAAATTCCTCAGCAACATTATCCATCAAATTCTTCAACTCAGGCATGCTCAAAAATCTTATTGGAAACACAAACCTTCTGAATTCCGGTCCAACGTACACCGCAAGGTATCCCTTCGGAACCTTGTTTGCCTTCTTGGCGTTCGAGGATTCTCCGGCCTCGACCATTAATGATTTTTTGTGAGTTGTTGTCGATTTTGATTTGCGGAATGGATAATATGCAACTGTTCTACAATGGAGATTGAGAGGCATTGATAGCTTTGGGGTGGATATGGAAATCCCACCAACTTTCATTTTCAATTTATTTGTGTTTGTTTATTTATTTTATGAATCTAATGAGTGACATCGAAGAGGAAAAAGTTTATGAGGAAAAGTTTAAACTTTCCCTCCCCGGGTATTCTTCGATGGAACACAATCTGTTAATTTGTTATTAGAGCGAAAGAAGGTTGAAAATTTGAATGCACAACTAGATTTTAGTTTATATGTAATTAGGATTGGTTGCATAGATTTTTGAGGAATGAGAACAACCATTAGTTAATTAGTTTTTGATTCTTAGCCTGTGTTTTTATAGACATTATCTACCTCACAATCTTAGTTGATATTAGGGACCTAAATAAACTACAAAACTAAAATATGGACATATTTAATCCTTATTTTAGAGACTATACACCAACGCTATTAGATTGATCCAAGAAGAAAAAAAAAGAGATTATTGTGAGACCACATGTAACTTTTAAACACTCAATGAATGTTTACTCATTTAGATAAAATTTTCATCACGGTTGGATAATTAGGATTTTCAAAAAAAAAAGAAAAGAATAAGAGAGAAAAAAGAGATTGAGAATGAGAAAATTTTTTTTTCAAAATTTATGAAGTTGTTAAACTGTTAACCATATAAAATTATACAGCGTCATGTTTATTTATACAGTCAAAGTCTTAGTCCAAAACATATATAACTCAAATTCAAAACATATAAAGTTATATTTTGGTTTCGACACCCTAACTACATGTTGTATTCAACTCTGTCGAATACAACAAACTTCTACTCCGACTAGGTCGAACACATCTATGTCGAATACTGTATTTTCTACACAACAATGAATTATAACTTCTAGCACATCATCTAATTCATGTTATCGAGACTTCTCATCCCAATGTTTTTCTTCATCTCATTGAACTTGACTTTCTTCAGGGATTTGACGAGTATATCATCTAGTTGTTATTATGTCTTGCAATGCTTAAGTTCAAGCTTCCTTTTATTTACTTGATCCTTGAGAAAATGATACATCATCTCTATATGTTTATTTCGACCATGACACATAGGATGATTGGCTAGGTCGATAGCTAACTTGTTATCTACAAACAACTTCATTTTCTTAAGTTCCATGATCTCGAGCTCTTGTAGCAACATCTTTATCCATGATGCTTGACATGTTGCATACAATGCAACCTCATACTTAACTTAGCATGATGACAAAACTACGATGTTTTGCTTCCTTGAACTCCCAAGAGATTGGAACACATTCGATCATGAATATGTAGCACGCATCACTCTTCTTATCTTCTTGATTTCCACTAAAACCAGGATTAGTGTAGCCATATACCTACACAATTGTGTTGGCCTTATTTTTGTCTTGGCATTAGCACACCGTGATAAATATTTTATAAAATAAATCCATTATTAATTATTAAAATAATTACAATATATTTAATAGATAATTAAGGAAATATTTGCATTAGTAGAAAACTTAAAATTAATAACCAATTTCATTTGCCAACAATTCTCAAAATTGGGAGAATAATAAGTTTGCTTTCTTTTATTATATATATTTTATGGTAACTAAAAAGAAATATACTTTTTGCTTAAGTAATTTTTGTATAAGTTGAAATTAATTTAAGCAAAAATATATTTTAAATGGAAGTTTGTTGTCTGATTACATAAAGAACGCAAAATTTTGCAAACACTATCTAATGGCCATAGCTTCTTGAAACATGGGGAACTATTGAACTTACTTTCCATTGAATCTGCAATATGGATAGAAGCTCTTTTCAATTTTTATATTACATAATTAACGATGTCATGTTTCTATTATAGAAAGCATACCATGATGTAATCAGTATCAATACAAACTATTATCTTGAATAACGATCCACAAGTGCTTTAGCTTTATCAGATGCAAAGAACCTAGCCTGAACAAGATAGATCAAAAAGTTTCCATAACCATCAATCTCACTTATAAGCAGAAATATAAAGTTCTAGAGTATCTATGTGTTATTTTAACATTTTTCTATTTATTCGGTCGATTGCGCTAGTTCAATCCATAAACTTACTTGTATAAACATCCTTTCTGCATCTCCAATGTTTTTGTTTTCTTTTAGGATGATTCCCTGCAAAAGTTAAATATTAGTATCATGCCATCAAGTATTTAGTAAGTGCTACCGTAATGTTTTAAAATGCCAGCATGTTTTAGAGTCCGGATTCCCTCCATTTTGGATCCGGACTCCATGTTTTATACTACTAGAGCAATGTTTTTGAAAATCATTTCACCTCAATTTTGTGAAATTAGTGTTACTTTACAGTCCACGTGAAAGGAAGGAATTGAATTGTACACCAAGCACAAAATGGAATGAGAACACCAGGTTAGTGATTAAAAGAGAGAAATACAGGCCTTAGCTAAGTATCCACGGAAGTCATCGGGATGAGTAGATATGAGCTGATCGTAAACAGCTATAGCATCGCCAACATGGCCCCAATCTGAATAGGCTTTTCCAAGAAGTAATTCAACCTGAGTATTGCAGTAAAATAGAAAGAAAAACAATTAAAGCAAGATACGTAAAATACCTTTCCCTTTAATATTGGACGTTTTCAAGTTATGGTCGTTGTGAGATAAATATTTTCCGGTCATTGTACTAAAACAATATTCTTACTTCTAAATTATTTGATCCTTTAGTATTGTATACCTATACCAAGAATTTACAAAGAGAAGAATATCTCATTATCCATTTTCTAGATAGTGAAAATTTACTTGAATTGGATCCAGCTTCTGTGAGTCTGCTGGGCTGCTATCAGCTTTGTTGCTCAAGTCTTTTGAGCTCACACGGTCACGACAAGTCAAAAGTAATTGAACAGCCTGTTGAAGAAAGAAGTGAAAAATTAATAGGTTAATGAAACATTCACTAGAAACTCAGGGTGAACAAAAGATAAACCCTATATTTCGGTAAAATATGAGCATTGAACCAGAATGTCCATATTAATGTGAAGAAACAAATTACAAATTTATCGGAGGACTGTACACTAAAAACTAAGATAAGAAACAGATTACAAATTTATCTGTGCAACACATTCATCTGAAGAATCGATTATCAAGATGACAAACCTCATCTGGCTTCTTAGCAGCAAGTAATGAATTGGTAAGGCCCCGCAGAACTTCAAAATTGATATCTTCGGATACCTGTCAGAGATCATCCAGACATACATGGATAACATTTGATGAAACTACTAAATCTGAAATAATTCATCACTAAGATTTTGTAATATATTCTCTCGTGCCTTAAAATTTTTAACTCTAGTTCACATGGATGTACTTATTTACAAAATACCAAATAGATGTTGTCAGGATCCTACTTTTCCAAGCTAAATTGCAGAATGAACAGAAATAAACTTAGTATCGGCAGTCATTTAAAACATCCATCCATAAAAAGTGTTTGAAATCTTACAAAAGACTGACCTTTGCTGAACTTCTGTATGCAGCAACACTCCCATCGTAATCTTTAAGTTCATACTTAACTTCTCCAAGCAAACGAAAAGCATCGGCATCATTTGGTTTTTCCTTGGAACATGAAAAAATCAGTTCAACAATCATTCTATGATTAAGCAGCATGATCTGTGCAAAATGTATTTGGAAGAGATGATTTTAATTGGAATTGCTTTAGGAGATCCTTAGAAGATTAAATGCATAATGTGATAACATTACAATCTCTAATTACACGAACCTAAAAATAAATCAGAAAATATAAAAATCAAGTTTCATCTAATAAAAAATAATACAAATCATGGCCTCATTATTAACAGTAAATTACAACTCCTATATAGGAAATAGTACCCCCTAAATGGAATCTTCGAAAAAATAATCATGGTAAAAATAATACTAACCTTGGTCAAATCATCGAGTAGAGAAGCAGCTTTTGAATATTCCCCTAGTTCTGCCAACGTTACTGCAGCACCCTGAAAACCCTTTTACTTGTATCTAGAGACACAAAAATTAGCAGAACATAACTATCACCCACTACTTACTTCGAGAGCTGTTGGATCTGTTGGGGAGTTACTTAACGTCGCTTCAAATTCCTTAAGCCTACTCTGCCAGATTTCAGGAAAGGAACCAAGGATTAAAACAAGTTATCAAACTTATTCTAAATGTGAGTGTCTAAAGCAGTACCTGAAGAGCAGATTTATCCTTCTCTGACAATTTATCATTGACCACGGCAGTTTCTTCGTTGGGGCTAACACGAAAAAGATATCCCAATTTCAACGACATACAAAGTTGTATCATGA
Organism: Vicia sativa; assembly: GCA_021764765.1. Taxonomy (NCBI): domain Eukaryota; kingdom Viridiplantae; phylum Streptophyta; class Magnoliopsida; order Fabales; family Fabaceae; genus Vicia; species Vicia sativa. Next base: position 289,727,718 of record CM038794.1, read on the forward strand.
TTTCCTACTTGACAAAGACACATTGGTGTGTGCTTACCTTTCAGTTGGAAGAAAATCTCCTAAAGCAAAAACCAGACCAAAGACAGCAACAGCTACACCTATTCCAACCTGTATCATCATGGTTAGTTCTTACACACAGATAAGTGTTTCATGTGATAGAAAAGAAACCTCGTACCTTGGTACCAAAACCAATAGTCTTGTTGTCTGAAGGAATAGGTGCATCATAGTCAATTGCTCCGAATTCTTTCTTGTTTTCCGCCTTCTTTTGCTCTAGTGCTGACCTGAGTAACATGCAAAAACAACAATTTATAACCAAAAATACAAAAAGAAAAGAATTTGCAGTAAAAACATTGTACCTTCTAACTGCTTTAAGGCGTTTTTCAAAGTCGATTTCTGAAGAAATGTTTGTGGATTTGCCATCAACCTTTGAAGTTAAACGCGGTGCCTCTGCAAAGAAAAAATGATGATAATTGAAACTTGTGTGTTGATAGTTGATGACAAGAGTTGATTGAATTAGACTTACGAGACTGTTTAGTTGGTGAACCCTTTTTGTTGGGTTTGTTGGTTTTATCTCCGAAGCCACCAGCAGCAAGAGAACGGTTGTTTGGATTTGAATTGGAGCAAGTGATTATTCGAAACGGAGAGAAAGCGTTGTTGTTGTTGTTGCTCCTAATTGGTATTGCATGATTCATGGTTGAACTAGTCCACATCATTGCCATGATTCAAGGCACTACTAATTTATGAATGATAAGGTTTCCCTATGTAATAATAATATTCTTAACCACTTGTTTCTATCTATGTAGTTCAATATTTTCAACTTTTCTTGCCACTTACTCCCTCCGGTCTCATATGTAAGCAAAAAAAAAATAAAATTTGGAGTCTCAAATATAAGCAAAAATTAATTACAATGGTTACAATTAAATATACCATTCCAATTTTACCCTCAAATTTAGTTTTTCAATATTCATGTTTATTCCTTATAATAACTCCACTTTTTACACTTCCAAAAGAGCATTTATTCTGAAACGTTGCATTTGTTATCATTGGCTTTTGAAAAGTCATATCCTATTATAAATGGTGCAGTATCATCTTGTACAAAACTCCATGAGTCTTGTTCTTCCTTTTTTTTTTTATACTTTAAAAATGAGAACCAAAAACTTTAGTATTTATAGAACTCACTATGAAAATGTTAAATTTCTACAGGGCGGGACCATGGAAATTTAGGCGGGTGGAGAATACAATAAATGGACTAAGAAGTGTTGTTTTTAGGCGGGACAAATTTCTACAGGAAATTTTAGTAAGAGTAAGTGGAATATATAACCACTAAATGACTAACCATTAAATGGTATTAATAAAAATTGACTAACCATTAAATGGTTATAATAAAAATATTAATTTATTTCTAAATTAATAAATAAGGGTAAATATGGAAAAAAAAGAGTATATTTTCCATTACTTAAATGAATATATAGCCACTTTCTTAAAGGGTGAGCTTTTTTTTTTTTTTGCTTACATATGAGACCGGAGGGAGTATTTTTTTTAATTCTACTATTTTATTTTTGAGGATGAAAATTGTGATTTTTGCCTCATAAATGGTGTTTTTTTTTTACAATCAAAATTGAAAAGTTAAATTACTTTTTCGCCAAATTACCATTATGTTTTTGGTTTATGATTATATAATATTTTTCTAATTTAAAAAAATCATTTGGAGATGTATCTTTGGACTAGGTAAATCTATTTTGATTAACGTATTAGGTCAAATGGATTGGTTTTAATGCATTATGTTGTATTACATTTGAAATGGTAATGTGTAGGAGTTATTTATATCATTTGGATTACTGGGATGATCTTTGGAGGGTTAGGACAAGTTCAATAGATGTTGGTGCCATTTTATCAGAACACAAAGATTTTCAGAGATGTGTCTCTGAATTGGATCTTTTTTGCTGTTTGGAGATGCATCTATGATTTTTTTTTTCTTCCTGATGCACTAATGTGTTTTTTTTCTTCCGAGAGGACGCTTCAGCATCAGCAAGTCGAGCGGAGTCGTCCATTGACGGGGGTCATCCTAGACTCATGTACACTAGGAGGAAGATGCTTCAACTCCATGTGATGATCTCCCTCCACTTGCATACCCTTTTATAGGAAGACCCATTTACATGTCATTGTTGATATATTTTGAGATCATGTTGCTCCGCATGTATGCGTCGAAGAGGTATATTTCTTAACGGTTCTTATTTTTATATTTTAACCAAATTCAATTCAATTGAGATTGTTATGTTTTCTTTTCAATAGGAACGTGGGTGTTTGAATCTGTGAACCATGCTAGAAAGATTCAAATACTTACTAGGCCAAAGCAAAAGTGGTTCCTCAACATGCTTTGGTTCTCCAATCTAACCAGTTTATGTTCTTCCGGTTACAACATCATCATACGTCGCATGCAAATGGTATTTGTTGAAATAAGACATAAAGAAACATCATCTTTCTATTTTCTCATTGGTGAGATGCCGATTACATTAGATGATGTCGCTTGCCACATACACCTTCCTGTCAAAGGGAGGTTACTTGATCATTCTAGGATCAGACGCGATGAGGCAGCCATTATGATGGTGATTTATTTGGGAGTTGGTCAAATAGAAGCCTCGATGCAGTGTTAGAGAATTAGAGGCACACATGCCAATTTGTGTTACTTCATATTCTTGGTTGGCACGTCCATGTATGTGGACAAAAATGTAACCTATGTGGATGTGACATACCTCAAGTATTTCATCGACTTGGAGGTCATTCACGAGTGGGACTAGGGGGTCACATGCTTGGTATACTTGTACTCTAAGTTGAGGAAAGGTTCTTTTTGGACGACAGAGCAAATGAAAGGCTTCCAGCACACTACTGACGGTAATTTCCATAGTCATTATTAGTTTTAAAACAACTTTTTTTTGTATACTTGTTACTATTTTTTTTCTTATTCATTTTCAGGAGTCGATCCTTACCCACCTTCACCGCATACACGAGTTTGATCTTAGTTACTATGCTTATAACCTTTTTTTGGTGAAATGTGTTTTGATCTTTCACCTTACTATATAGTCAGCGGGTTGAGATTCTCTCCATTTCTTTAAGATCAATTATTATAATTTGCGGGTTGATATCCTCTCCATTTCTTTGAGGTCAATTATTATAATTTGCGGGTTGAGATCCTCTCCATTTTTTTGAGGTCAATTAAGGTCAATTATTATTGAGGTCAATTATTATAGTTTGTAGGTTGAGATCCTTTCATTTCTTTGAGGTCAATTATTATAGTTTTGGATTAAATCAATGTCACATATTTTTAAAAAATTATGACATTAAGGAGATATTTATTCACAAAAAACGTAGTAATGGAAATGTGCATTTTTTTTTTAAAAAAAAAAAAAAGAGTGGATCTCTACTCATAAAGAGCCAATTGGGTTTTGATGTTGAACTTAATCTTGTCAACAACTTTAATGCAAATGCTATAATTAGTCTAATGCTCTTTAAAAGACACCAGCACCAATTAGATGTAATACTTCAAAATTAAGGATTACTTCATCATCTTGAAGAGGAGAAATTATAAAAAAAATTCCACTTAAGTGAACCAAAAACATTGGAGTGCTTATTGGAAAATATTTGGGACATGTTACGACAGACTTAAAAAATAACTTATGACATTTTTATAAGTTGCTTAAAACTTATTTCAACAAACTCATCCGAATAACTATTTAAAGGAATTTGACCTTATATGAAAACAATTCAACATTATTTCATCTTCAACGGTCAAAATTGCTTAAAAACAAGGGCTCATAAAATGAATGTGTAATTAAATTGTTTATACAAGACGATGATCTTCATATTTTGTTCAGGACATTGATTCCCATATTTAAATTAGCACCATTTAATTTAATTTAGTTCTTCGTGAACAGCGCATAAAACACATAATCTAAATAGACCAAAAATATGAGGGACATAATCATCTATATTTGCCATTTGATTGGTCAACTAACATCTCTTATTCTGATCAAGAACAAGAAAATTCAGTGTGGTTATAAATCAGGCTCATCGATGTACATCATAGATTCATACAACCTATCTCTATACTCCCAAAAATATCAAAATCAAATTGGCACAAGTATGCTTTTTTGAGGCCACAATAGCGATATCAACAACTCTCACAGGAAGATGGGAGCCATTACCAGCGTTATCGTTGAAAGCATCTTTATAAGAACATGAAGTGAAGGCCCGGCTGTGTCTTTGAATGGATCTCCCACTCTGTTAAATAAATATTTAAAAAAAAATCAGTACTTGTTAAAAGTGACCTACTTTACTAGACAAACAGAAAAATGTCACAGGTAAATTATAATAAACACTGGCCAGAATGGCTGAATATTGATAAGATTATTGATGAAACTCAAAAGCAATTGAAAGCCACGTTCCATATGCAGAAAAACATAAACCTATTAGTTATAAGGTATCATAAAATTCATTGGCATGTTAATGTCATTATTGTACAACAAAGGTTAGCATATAAAATAACTTACGTATCTCCTGTTATTGCTGCTTTGTGAGCATCACTTCCCTTGCCTCCCAGAGCTCCAGTCTCTATGTACTTCTTTGCATTATCCCAGGCACCACCAGATGTGTTCAGGAAAAGTGCCATAAGAATACCAGACACTGTTGCAAACATCAGAAAAGCAGCCACAACTTTAGCTCCGAGTAAGGGTTGCCCTGTATAGTAGCCCAAAATTCGGAATAGAAAACCTGCAACAGATAAAGTAAATACACAATTAACATATCACCAATCAGGTCATAGAAAAGAGAAAAATAACATAGAAACAGTCGGTCAATATCTAAGGCATTTCCATAAAGTTGGTCCAAGAACTTTAGCAATGACATAACTAGAGAGTATCACACATAACGATGGAACAAATTCATGGAAATATTTTTCAAATATACTCAGTAACAGTTTGCCCAAATGCAACATAGCAATGCTACTAATAAAATTTCCGTATCCAGGTACAACTAACAACAGTAGTTTATAGATCTTTTCAATGTCAAAACGAGTATGCAACTGCTTATTATCAATGTACTAGTGGAACAATTACAAGGAAACCATGAAGAATTCAAAATCAAGAAATTAAACTACTTAAATATGGGAACTCTCCAAACTAATTTTTTGACTTGAGGAATGTGAAGTAATATACTATCTACCATCTAGTCACAACAAATACTCATTTTCACCTACTGAGATGATTACGGTACAGCCCAAAACTAGTATAAATGTTATCATTCTCACACAAGTTTTACTAGTAATAATATGTATGCAAACGCAATTGAAAAACAGAAGTTAACTTACCAACTACAATAGGTGAAATGATTGCCAAAGCACCAGGTTTTATCATCTCTTTTAATGATGCAGATGCTACAATTGCAACACATCGAGCATAATCTGGTTTCTCCTTGTAATCCTGTAGAAAGCATTAAGTAATCAACAGAAAGGAAAAAAGAAGGAGGTAAACGAGAGGTTCAAAACATAAACTAACATACTCAACATTACTTTACAAACTTAAACTCACCATTATACCAGGCCGTTCAATAAATTGCCTTCTTACTTCATTAACAACCTCTTGCGCAGTTCGGCCAACAGCAGCGCAGGCCCAAGCACTAAAAACAAATATAAGCATGGCACCCAGCAACCCACCAACAAAAACTTCTGGAATTGCAATATCAACCTGCAATGATGTTTCATATTCAAATCACACTTTGTCTCCTTTTCTCTCAATTGCATAACTTTAATAGTAGACTTAGATGGGAACCAGTTCTGCAGACCTGTTTAAAAGGTTCAAGAGAAAATGAAGAAACCTCATCCATATAAGCACTAAACAGAAGGAAAGAAGCAAGCGCCGCAGAGCCGATGGCAAATCCTTTGGTGGTGGCTTTGGTTGTGTTACCCACGGCATCAAGGACATCAGTGATCTCTCGGACACTTTCAGGCTGATAATAGGTAATGTCAGTTTATGTACCAAGAGAAGTCTAAAATATAAACAGTAAGGAAATATTTGTTTGGCCAGAAATACCTGCTGGCTCATTTCTACAATTCCTCCAGCATTATCAGCTATAGGGCCAAACATATCCATGGTAAGAATATAGGCAGCAGTGCTAAGCATTCCCATTGTTGCTACAGCTGTGCCAAACAGCCCACCAGTTGGGTTTCCTGTTTCATCTATTAGTCCAGCAGTCTGGCCCAGCCAGTAAGCTGAGACAATCGCCACACTGATGACAAGGACTGGAAGACCAGTAGATTCCAGCCCCAAACTAACCCCGGCAATTATGTTAGTCCCATGGCCAGTAGAGCTAGAAAGGGCTAATGTGCGCACAGGCTCATGCTTGTAGTCAGTATAATACTTGGTGATGCAGACAAAAATGTATGCTGTAATGATACCAATCAACCCGCATAAAGCAAAATTGAACCATGCTGAAGGTGCTTGCTCAACATAAAGTAACCACCGGGTAGACTGTAGAGTAATTAAATTTAAACGGTAAGAGCGATAGAAGGTGTAAATGAATCTGAAAAGGTTGAAGATATTATGTTACGCAGTCCGAAACAGAATTTACATATTTCAATGACAAAAAAAATACAGCAAATGGAACACAGTATGTTTGGCCAATCCACACAACTTAGAAAAGCCAAATTAAAATATCACAAATGAAGATTAACTATTACCAGACCAAATGCCAGAACAGCCAAGACTATTGTAACAGAATATCCTTTCTGAAGAATTGCCATAGGATCTTCCATTGTAGTCATTATTCCAGATTCCCGTGTACCCCGAATAGAAAATATTCCCACCGATGAAACTATCAGATCAAATGAGTGAACAACAAGAGGAAACAAGATGAAGCCAGATGGATCTGAATCAAAGGAAAAAACATCAAATTAGTTGAACAACATACAACTCAGGGAAAATCAAAAAGAAAGGAAGGAAGAGACAAGATAGAGTAACTAGGCACTTGCCTTCGATTTTACACTTTTGTGCCATTGTTCCCCCAAGTATCATGGCACTGATTATTTCAGCTGCAATACTTTCAAAAAGATCAGCACCTCTAGCAGCACAATCTCCCACATTGTCTCCAACCTTGGAATCAAACCAGCCTCATTAAGATACCACTGGAAGTACAGGACTAGGGGAAAAAACAGTAAAGACAGAAAGAAGCAAACAGAAAGGCTACGGAAATCATAAACAGCATACAGTTAATTTCATTTGGCTGATGTCTATAATTTTATGAATGAAAGAATTTTACAAAATTTTCCTGTATGTACACCAATCAGTTTATAAAATGGGTAATGATAACTTGTGCCTTAGGGCACAAGTTAAGAACTAAATGGAGAAATTTTCTCTTGGAAATTGACCATTGCATATCGTTAAAAGTATACAATTAATTTTTTAATTGTTTTTTTCCAAACAAACTTTCCATTTGTAGATTTCTTAACATCTCTAGGGCACAAGTTACCATTACCCTAATAAAATTTTCATAATATCTTACTTTCCAATATTTTTGGCAAGAAACTGAAATTTAAGATATATTGAAATATATACATCTAAGATGGACACCACTAAATATTGTAAAGAAATTGTTTAAGATATATTGAAATGTATACATCTAAAATGGACACCACTATATATACTTAAATTCCATGTTTATATTGTAAAAAAATTGTTGTTTTTTCCTTCTAAAATTATCAGTATATACCAGTTTCTATCACATACTTTCTTCTCTAGTTATCAAATAGTTTAACAAAACCAAAACAATGCTAAAAAAGTTTGAGAAATCCCAAAAGCTTCTACATAAGAACAAATGCAAATATTTAGGTCTTAGGAACTCAAAATCAGAGAACACCTTTACATATGACCATGTAAAAATTCAATGTAAATTAAACATGAACAATAGTAAGTAGACATAATGTTTCCGTTAATTATAACCTTATTGTGATTTTAAAATTTTCCAAACATCCTATGGCCCTGAGAAAAACTAGTAGTAATCTACTGAAACCCCCTGATGACATATACAACAATTAAACAATTACCAGATCAGCAATAACAGCAGGATTTCTAGGGTCATCTTCAGGTATTCCCTGTTCTACTTTTCCAACAAGATCTGCCCCAACATCAGCTGCTTTAGTGTATATTCCACCACCCAACTGAGCAAACAGTGCGACAAAGGAGGCACCAAATCCATATCCAACTAGAAGAAGCGGCACTGACGGAAAGCAAAAATGTATAAAAATCAAATAGCAAAAAGATGCAGGTATGCTCTCATCCCTAACAGTAAAGACAAAATCATGGTGCAGTCAAATAAGCTGCAGATCATTTCAGAGCAAATTAAAGTATCCCCACTTCAGCTCACTATGCTTAAAATGGAATCAGAGCACATTTAGGGGTGAAAAGGACATAATCGTTTGGGTTTTTCAGTACATTTAGGAACCATTCGGGACCACAATCAAATCTATACACAAATAAAACTTCACCAGATCACAAACACTTACCAAATGGAAAACTATAACAATGAAACATAATAAGCACTTACTTATGTTAATAATATAACATCTAAACTTCAAACATTTTAAAAGTAACATTTTCATTCATTATAATGAATAAGTTCGGGGAGAAGTCTGCACATACAATCAGTAACCTTCATTGAACCAGGTGTGTCCACTCCCAGCCAAACATAAAATGTGGCATAAAGGACTGCTATACCAATTACAGCCATACCAACAACAATGATAGCTGATAAACCACCTGCACGAGTAGCTACCTGCAGAACTTTCTTTCAGTTAATATAGGAATAGTGAACTATTCATCTTTTTTCTCAGGAGCGGATACTGAACTAGTGACAGTTAACCTGCAATGCCTCTCTTGCAGACCGTCTCGCGGCACTAGAGACTCTGACATTGGCTCGAACGGAGACCCACATCCCTACATATCCAGCAGAACCTGAACAAAGGGCACCTAAAAGGAAAGAAGCTACAGTGATGTATGCAGATGTTGTCCTGAAATAGAATGTATACGACAGATGAGAACATGTAAAATGGCTAAGAAAGGATTTATAGCCTATATAGTTGTGAATTGTGATGTGTCACCTTCCTATGCCAGAAGCTTCCTGTTGAGGAGTTATGCGGCGAAACAAATATATGCCAAGAATGACAAGAGCAAGCACCATAGCCATCTTGGATATAGTTCCATATTGGGTCCTGATAAATCCTTCGGCTCCATCTCGTATAGCATCAGCTATCTAGAAAGTAATATGACAAGCTCAGCAAAAGAAAACAAGGCGTATGTGGTATGCAATCCAATTATCAATCATTCTGAAAGACTCTTTACAATAATTTTAGCACTCAAACTGTTTCATGCTAAGCCACTCATTTTTTTACAATATAGCTGAATACCAAATAGCTTCACAGAATGTTCTGAACTTGCAAATGCTAATAGTTGATCAATTTTTCTTGTGTCTATTAGTATTTTTCACAGGTTAATTTAACAAGATATTTCACAAGATAACGTTGGGCCTAACTTCCGTGTTTTTTATTCAGTTTTTATTTTTCAAGTTGTTTGTACCGGTCTGTTTAAATTGGACTATCTTTCATTTGATTCAGTAATATCACTAAAGCCTGCATTCCTCTTCGTATCGCGTGACCAATCCACTTAAGCAAATTTTGATCCTTTCTACTATATAGGCGTCAGTTTAGCCAAAGCCCATCCAGATTAATCAAACCATGAAAAACTGAATGGGAAGTCCAAAACTCAATTTACCAGCAACTAAATAGAGGTTGTACTTTACATGAAAATTGATTTTTGTTAAAGGCTAGAAATGATGTGGCAATTTTATTTTAGCTGACCCTCTCTCGTGAATGACTCACGGTAATCAACCTCGTTCTCTCTCAAGTCAAGGGACTCACAGAAATCAATTTTTCCTACGCCTACAAAGAAGTATAATTGCTCCAAGTCAATCCTAACACATTTCTATAAAAATATGTCATAGTATTTATCATTTCCGAAAACCAAACAACAACAACAACAACAACCAAGCTTTATCCCAATTGATGGCGTCGGTTACATGAATCAACTTTTGCTTACATCTGAAAACCCACCAAAACATAGGAAAAATATTTACCTGAACCATTTCAGGGGGACCCTCATCTTTAGCAAGCACCCACTTCATAAGATATATCGCCACAAGGAAGCTAAAAATACAAATAGAGATGACAAACACAATAATCGGAGACGTCCTTGCCGCCAAGTAAAAGATAGCTCCAAACCCCAGCAGTAAAAGAACAAACAGCACACGGACATTTATACCCAGTAGAACACGAAATATCTGCGGAAAAAAAAAACATAACTCAACAATTTCAACAAGCACACAATTACTAAAAACAAAAACTATACACCATGAGACATTGAATTGAATTTACCAGAGGTGTGTAAGCTTTGGTACGCATATTAGGGAAAGTCCTTGGTCTATCATGATAAGAACCCAAAACACCACTCTCCATATCTTCATCCATCATTATAGAATGCGTTGAATTGACTCTCCGTATAACAGGATAAGGGCTGTACTCACCTCCTTGGGGCAAGTCACCCCCTGAACCCGGTCGCTGAATTTTGAATTCCCTTTATCAAAACCCACAATTCACATTCAACAAAAATGCCTTTCTTATCTTCTTCTTCTTCTTCTTCTTCTTCTTCCTTTTCACTATTTCACAGTCAGGTAAAAAAAACTACACAATTGACATAAAAACAAAACGAAAAATCAAACAACAAGTAAACTACATTAGGATTTACAGAGAATTTACAGAATCACGTAACCGGATCTAAATTCATCGGCATTCAAGGAATCACGAAAAGCGATTCGAATGAAATTGAAATTGAAAAAATTGAAAATGAGATCTAAAAGTGCTTACGGTTTCGGAATCGCGTTTAGCTTAATCTCTTCTCAGAGTCCACACTCACATACACGAAGCAGAAGCTCTTTGTTTTTCTTTCTTTTTTTTTTATTTGATTTTATTGTACTACGGTTTTTTTTTCTGATTGATCCACTTCGTTCCCTCTCTTTCTTTTTTTTATGTTGTTGTTAATTTTTCTTTAATTAATTAATTAATTAACGTTTTATTTTATGAGATTTATGGTTAACGTGTCAAAGCTATTCAATCAGACTGCGCCACATCATCATTGATTCCTTCTGATTGGTCGGTTTTGTTGTATACACACACCCGCGTTATTCTTACAATATTTTTTTATTTATGTTTGTTGCTATATATTTTATTACTATTATTATTGGTCTAATCAAAGTTGTTATAATAGTAGTAAAACTATAAAATCAATTTCATAATAAATTCACTTTTTTGACTGATATCAAATTTACTTTGAATTTAGATAAATTTGATACTCCATTAGATAAAAAGTTATATTTACTACCAAAAAATTATAAAGGTAAATTTAACAGAGATTAATTGTGATGTATTATTTTGTTTTGTTTTTTATAATAAATTGTGATGCCTTATTTTATTTTGTTTTCAAATAAAATTATTTAATTAAATTATACTCTAATCTAAAATGATTTGACCTAAAATATTACATGGAGCATTCTTCATCTTGATTTTATTTTACTCTGAGTAAGTATGTTAGACCAACAATAGGGGGCATGGAATTGAAGAGCCTATTAATATAGGTAAAGTATTATACTTTAGAATTAAAAAAAAAAAATTCTCTGTATACAAGTTATCGAAGAATTTAACTAAAAAAATTGCAATCATTCAGGATGTCACACATAATTAAATATATTTTGTTTCGGAATACAAGTTATAACATAATAATTTAAAATTTGTCGTTGCATACTCACATTCATTTAGGGAATCATCGCACTAGAGTCACTATTAAATCAAATAAATGTAATATTAAACTCGTGACATTTAGTCTCATACACGAGCCTATGGCCTAGCCTATTTTAGATCATACCACGTCAGATTTATTTACTAAAAAGGCAAGGCTCATACTCTTTTAAAAGCCTATTTAATTTTATAGGCTAGACTCTGTCTCATAATAAGTGATTTATTTACCTAAAAATTTATTTACCTACTTAATAATAATAATAATAATAATAATAATAATAATAATAAGTGATTTATTTACCTAAAAATTTATTTACCTACTTAATAATAATAATAATAATAATAATAATAATAATAATAATAATATATTAGTATTCCCTCTATCTTAAAATTGTCAAACAAGATGTCAAGATATTATACTGTGATAATTTAAGTGTTATCAACATATCAAAAAATCATATTCAACACAACAGAACCAAACACATTGACATTTCTCCACCACTTTATTAGAGACCTTGTTGAAGATAAAATAGTTACACTGGAACACGTAACTACTGAAAGACAACTAGCAGATATATTCACCAAAGCATTAGATGCAAACCAATTTGAAACCCTAAGAGGCAAACTTAGTATCTGCATCCATGAAGATGCGTAGCAATTACGAATTTCTCTCCTCAATTTTAGCATATTATGGCTAATAAGGGGGAGTAAATATCTTGTAATCTAGATGACTGGGGTGAACCAAAGAAATGATGAAGATTTTAATGTGTGTTTCCATGTGTGTTCAGGAGCAGTAAAATGTGTTAATTGTTGGTTTATGTGTACTTCCAAATGTTGATGATGTTGTGTGCTGGGGGAGCAAAAGACATTGCTTGTGCATCTATGAACAATGATGATGTTGTGTGTGAGGGGAGTAAAATGTTGCATATGTGAATGTTCCAACTGATGTTTGAACATTTGTTTTTTTATCCGCTGCTATATCTCTGTTATGTGTGTGATGCTGATTTTATTGTACCGCTCTGCCATATATGCTGGACTGTTAATTGTGATGATATGACTTTAAATTGTATGGCATATACCCCAAGTAATGTTTTAGCCAAAATTTTCCAAAGGTGGAGTTTGTCGGTTCTATTGATTGACATCAATTTTGGAAAAACATTTTGTTATGAAAAAAAGCCATGAAGAATACTGAAACAGCAGATGTGCTGACATGTGAAACAAAACTGAACTATTTTAAGTTCAGATATTGTAGTAAGTCAATTTGTTTTAATTTGTATGCTTCGATTAAGGAAGCTTATGTAACGTCTTAATCAATATTCTTGGAGATCTTATGTCCTACTTATGTGGAGAAAGCTTAGTACACTTAAGACTTATGAGTAAAGAAACCCTAGCTGATGTTACTCTATTTAAGGACTGCAAACCCTGTTTTGCAAGTTGGTCATTCCAGACGAACTTATAACTTAGAATTTACATTGTTGGTTGTTAATTATGAGCCTCTCTTGTATTCTCTGATACCTGAGTAGGACGTTAGTTGAGTTGTAATTTGTCAATCACCATAAACTTTGAAGCAAGAGTAATGTGTGTCTTTGAAGGATATCTTCAGTATTTGTTCTTGTTGATTGTCACCGCGTGTGATTTAGGGAGTGAGCGGAGGTTCTCATATCTAAGATAAGTTTATTAGGTAGAAGGGTCATTGGGTAGTGATTAAGTGTGGAGTGTAAACATGGAGGTTTAGCTGTGAATTAATACTGCTAATAGTGGACTTCATCCCTGGCTTTGTAGCCCCTAGACGTAGGTTGGTTGGAACCGAACTGGGTTAACAATTCTACTGTGTTCTTATTGTTTTCTGCACTTTAAATTTCTATACTGTCAGTATTCATAGGACAGATATCAGTGTTGTGACATCACCTTCAACATCTTATATTTAATACCAGAATTTCAATATTTACTTCAAATTTCATCAGATTTTCTTAAGATTTATATTCACTTCAATTTTATCAGATTTTTTTAAGTTTTATATTTTCTTCAAATTTCATCAGATTTTCTTAATATTTATAATCACTTCAAATTTTATCAGATTATCCTAAGACTTATGTTCAATTCAATTTTCACCAGATTTTCTGAAGACTTATAATGACTTCAAATTTTATCAGATTATCTTAATATTGAATTGTGTTACCACCTGGATATTTCACCTAAAACCGGAAGTTACTTCCAGTTTTTGTCATGATACTGGCTACTTAAAACAGTAGCCATGTTAGACTACTTGATTACCACCATTTCACACTTTCGACTCTAAACCTCTCACAAACCCTCATCATTCTCAATCCATTTTCCACTCCAAATCTTCATTTTTGTGGTTCATCTTATCATAAAGAGCACAAGAAAGTAGAATTTCAGGTAAAGTTTATTCATTTCATCTCTCATTCCCTGCATTAATCTATTAATTTTTGTAGAAAAAAGGTTACGTAGAAACCGGAAGTATACATCCGGTTTATGGTTGAACAAAATCGGAAGTTAATTTCCAATTTCTATTTGTGCTAATTTTTACAGCAACTTTCATTGTGACATGTTAATAATTATATTATTTATGTAATGTAGGAATGGTGCACCCCGATAACAGTCCCAAACCCGATATGTCTAAAGTTGTTTCATCTCTCGTAGTTTCTAGTCTCCTAATTAAGGTGGTAGATGTTCCTGAGCAATTTGAAAATGTTGAAGAATTTGAATTACGTGAAGACATGTTGTAGTGGATTCATATAGAGGAAACAAAACTAGGATTTGATATTGTGATAGCAAGGTTCAAAATCGGTATAGATAGAAGGAAAGCATTTTTGATTATGACATGTGAAAGAATTGGGAAATACATACGTCATATTCAAAATTTCAAACGCCGCTACACCGGTTCAAGAAAATGGGAATGTCAATTTAGGTTTTTTGGTTATCTTATGGAAAATAAGAAATGGAAATTTAACGTGATTAGAGGTTTACGCAATCATGATTTAACTCAAAAGTTGACACTCATCCAATTTCATGTTGGCTCCTTCCGAATGAGAAGACATGTGTTACTAACATGACTTTGAATTACATATCGCCCAAAAACATACTTGCAACCTTGAAGTGAAAAAGACCCGAGAACATATCAAATATCAAACAAGTTTACAATAAGCGCTATCAAACCAAGTTAGTGATTAGGGAGGATCGAACCGAGTGCAACACCTGCTGAAACTTCTAGATGAAAACAATTATGTTTATAGGCATCGACGAGGTGATGATGGGGTAACGATTCGATACATTTATTGGAATCATCCTGATTCCATTAAATTGTTCAACAGGTTTCCTACCGTGCTCATAATTGATTCGACATACATGACCAACAAGTACATGCTTTTGTTGTTGGAAATTGTTGGTGTTACGTCGACTGGGAAGACGTATTCTGTTGGTTTTGCATTTCTAGAGTGCAAAAAAGATGACAACTTTGCATGGGCTTTAGAGGTATATAGGTCAATGTTGAAAGATCAAGAAGATATGCCGAAAATAATTGTTACTGATCGAGATACGACACTAATAAATTTGATTGCAACTATATTTCCCACTTCTTACGCATTACTATGTAGGTAACATATTACTAAAAATATGTAAAGTCAGGTTAAACTTGCGGTGGGGTCAAAATAGTTTGCAGGTAAAGATGGAAAATTGGTCAAGGCGGGCGTTATTGTGGAGAAAATTATGGATGCATAGAATGTTATAATAAATGCTTCTACAAAAGAGTTATACGTTGATGTTGTTTTACAACTCAGGAATGTTTGCGTGAAATATCATGATCTATTGAAATGTGTTGAAAGCACAATTCTTGATCAAGCTAAGGAGAAGGTTGTTTGTGCATGGACCAATCAGGTTATGCACCTTGGTAATATAACAATAAACCGATTTAAGTATGCGCATGCATGTCTAAAGAATTGGTTGAGAAATAACAACGGTGATTTGATTAAGGGTTGGGAATCTGTGAATCAAATGATACTAAACCAGCATAACGAGATACAGTCAACATTTGGTCGTAGTATCATGGTGTTGGAACACATGTCAAAGACAACATGATATATTCTCAGTTGGTTGGTAACATCTCTCGGGCGTCTCTGAATTATATTTTTTACGAGGCCAAACGAGCTTTTAATGTGGGTGCTGACACCTCAAAGTGTGGTTGCACATAATTGTTAAAGCATATTGTCTCCCTTGTGCTTGTGTCATTTCTAAGAAGATGAATGGTGATAGCCCGATGTGTATGGAAAAGGTCTTTAGTCATTGGAAGAGACTAAGTTTTGATGATCAGGATAAAATGAAAAACGATAAGTCAAATATCTCCATCTTGTCCAAATGGGAAATAATAAAAGAAATATTTTTTAAAGTTGATGACGCCGCCAAACTCCACATCAAAGAAAATTTGAGGAAGATTGTGTACCCGGAGACGATAGATTTGAAACCACCATCCCAACCGATAAAAATTAAAGGGGCGCCTAAGAAGTTGAAACTGACACCGAGCGACAGTTCTACTACGAGGAATCCTTCATATTTTGAACACGTTGACAAAGTTTTTCCCGATTCACCTACACCAAAATCTCATAAACGTTCTTTCAAAGGTGCCCGTATTAGCAAACCACCTACTACATCTACTCCACCAAAAATAACATTCATCGATCACGTGTCGGTTAATATGCTCAAGTACATTGAATGGATCGTCAATGTTATTGGTGACGGTAAGTGCGGTTTTCGAGTTGTTTTAGGTTTGCTCGATAAAGGTGAAGAGTATTACAATATTATTTGAGATACCCTGATCATAGAGTTGATGGGAAATAGAGAATTATACACACGTGTGCTAGGGAGTAAAGACAAGGTTGAGGAAATATGTCACGCACTTATACCTACCGAGG
Organism: Vicia sativa; assembly: GCA_021764765.1. Classification (NCBI taxonomy): domain Eukaryota; kingdom Viridiplantae; phylum Streptophyta; class Magnoliopsida; order Fabales; family Fabaceae; genus Vicia; species Vicia sativa. Next base: position 289,744,536 of record CM038794.1, read on the forward strand.
TTGGATTTTCACCAGAGGATAAATGAATGCGGTTCCCTAAAATGGGTCATCTCATAGCAAGTGCGTATGAGAGGGTGTGTATTAATCTTACAAGATACGGTTTCGCAGAGACTTATTTCCCTCTTGGCACTGCTCCAACATCAAATCCCAATGATTGTATCATTTTTGTTGGGTGGATTTCAAATCCACGACATTTTGTTTAAGTGTATTTGAAACTAGGATGCCATATGCCACCTACATCACCGGAATGGGCACTTCATTTCACAAACCCATCAGAGACCTGGCCGGATGAATTTATTGAAATGATGCAATAATACAACAAGTTGAACCAAATTGAAATAGAAAAAATAGGGAAATATCAAAAGGGGTGCCACCGGTGGATTTATCCTGCGACACATTTTTTGGATCATTCAAGTAGTTAGGTATTATTTTATTGTTAACGTCATTTTGTTCATGTATTATGATGTGAAAATATAACCATTTTTGTAGTTTGATCAAAAGCACAATATTTGAATACATGGGATTTTTTGGTATTATTTTGTTGTTTCTGTTTCTGGTTTTTCACTCCCAAGGCCTTAACCAGAAATATACTTCTAGTTCCATTTAATAAAAACTAGAACTTTACTTCCGGTTTTATCACGGACACATAGCTAGGATTTTTATGGTTCATGATTACCTACAACTACTATAAAATACCTCACTTCTTATATTTTTCCATACCACAACACCAAAAACCATAAATGTACATAAAATTGAACATAAAATGGGTTGTTGGAGTTGTCCACTTTTCTGACGCTACATTATCTCGTGAATTTAAGATCACTGTGTACACCCCTATTGAAGATGTTTGTGAAACATTGCAGGAACTTGTACCTTTTGGCGACAATCGCAAGGTAGTGAAGATCAAGTACCGCTTGCCATCGGTTGACAAAGATGGGAAGCTTCAGTTCATCAACCGTGAGCTGAAGAACAACGCTGATTTACTACGGGCTATGTGGTCTACTTATAACATTTTTGGGGAGAAAGTTACGATCGAGCTAGACGTGACTCTAATAAGATCGGTTGATGATATTATTAGGATGTTGCAACGTTCACCCGGATATTGATTTGTAATGTTTGATTTATGTTTAACTCATAAATGCTACGTTTATGTTATGAATTATATTTATGTCTATGTTATGCAATTCAATGATGTTTTCTAGTTTCTGTTAATAATAAAACTGGAAATACACTTTCGATACCGAACCGAAATTAAATTTCATATTTCTGTGTATATTTTATCAGATATTGGTGCGCACCAGAAGAATACTTTCGATTTTGAAGGGCATTTTATGAGCTCATATTCGATTAGATATATAGTATGATTGACTATGACATTTAAAGGCCCATGAATTATTTCCTTTTTGAGTTTGATTTTCATCTATAAATAAGGGGTTTTTCCTCACTTTCAAAACACACTAGAAAAAATATTTTTATATACTTGCTTACTCTCTTTTCTCTCCTTTCTCATTTTTTTTCCACTAAATTGTCGTAGTGCTTTGAAAGTGAACAATATCAATGTGGTATTTATTGTGTGTTATAGTGTTTGAGGTATTATTATAATTTAACCAAGAGTTTTTTTTATCTCTTGTGTAAATTATCTCTTGATAAGATGTTGTTTGATTTGTAAGCTTAGTCAATAAAATTTCTCATTTGGTTTGTGAGATTTTTTGTGAAAATATTAGAGGGTTCAGAAGATTTTGTTGGTGTAAAAACTCTCATTTGGTCACGAGATTGTCAGTCAAAATCTCAACTTGGTTCATGATCATAGTTTGCTGTAAAAACTCTCTCTTGGTTTCGGGATCAACACATGGAATTGGGCATCGTCTTTATTAGGTTAAATGTTATCATCAAGAGTTTTGTTGTGTCACAAATCCCATCACATGATTAGTGGGCTAAAATCATGATTAAACCTTTATCTACTACAAATTTCATCACACTCGGAGACAAGTTGAGAGTAGTTGATAAGTTTTCACTTGGTCAACCACTAAGAAATAGAAAGGGGTTATCCTTAATATATTAAAACAGAATACACGTTTAGGCGTCAAATTTAATATAAAGTCCCACCTAAACACGTGCATCGCACGGGGTGAAAGTACTAGTTAAGAATATGGGTTAAGATCCTTTGTAATGAGAATTGCGCCTTGGACCAATTCTCTTCCCTTCCCTTTTGGCAGAATTTTGTTAGGAATTTAATTAAGATTTAGCTTTCAGAAGCAACTATAACTAACCACTTTGTAAAAATAAAAAAATCAATAACGAACTATTTTCAGTTTCTCTAACAAACTTTCTACTCATTCTTATCTCTATTTTCCAACTCTTTCTTCATGAATATAGTCTTCTAACAAGGGCAAGGAAAGAATAAAGATATTTCTTTAAATGTCAACTAACAGTAAAGGAATAATTAATTTGGGGACTAACATAGAAGTTAGGATTTAGAGCTTATGATATAATCGATTTTAAAAGACTTCATCAATTTGAGAAGAGGAAACCAGACACGCTTCAAATATGAGAAATCACGTTGAAAACCTTAAAATGTGAGTTTATTGTCTGCAATCGCTAAACCAAACCAGCACTATAAGAAGGGAAATTGATTACAAATCAAAACATGGAAGAACACAACTATCAACATATATGTCAACAAGGATGAAAACTTCAGCAATATATGTTGGAAATAGCCATAGGCTTGACTGAATTACTTGATTTATTTATATTTGACTAGTTCTTGTTTTATTCATTTGGTTTTCTCATTTTTGTGTCTACGAAACTTTTAACTAGTTAAAACACAATGGAAGGCAAAGGAACATGTCTACGATATTCAGCTAGAGCCCATAATGGATAAATATTTCTATACATTGGATAATGCAACATACAATTTCTCAAGACTACTCCTGTGATTTCCTGAAATAAGATGAAATAATAATAATAATAATATTAGATATAAATTTTATAAAAATGTGTTTAAGTAACATTTTTCTATTAAATATTAAAAGATTGAGAAGAACCTGTTGGGGCCAATCACCATCTTCTAACTGAGAATTAATGAGTAATTTTGCAGCATTGTGAAGAGGAGTATGGTCTCTCTCTGCCTGCACATAAGAATTAGTAGGAAGAGAAAACTTATTTAAAGATTCATTGGTAGTTAGTTATAGTAATAAATTAGTATTTTGAATTTTAATACATGATTGGGTAGATATATAATCACATAAACGAACTGTGGAATCAAACCTGGCCACCATGAATTAAACCCATAAGAGCCCATGCAGTGTGTACAACATTTGATCGTCTTCCTTCGAGAGGTACATATATCTACATTTAAGTAATTAGTAAGACATCATCACTATTCTCAACTCATGTTGGCGAATAATTGGTAACTAGTTTATAATAAATACTCAGTTTGGTACCTTTTTTGGACATGAAAGATAACTTTCCCCCCATCCACCATCTTTTCCCTGCATTGCGAGAAGAAATTCAACACCTTTGCGAATAGAAGCACAATTGGTGTAAGTCTTTCCAGCAGCTGCTAAACCACCAAGAGCAAACCAAGATCCGTATGTAAAGCAAATGCCCCAGTTTCCATACCATGAACCATCTTCTCTTTGTGCATCTTCAAGAAATCGTACTGCATTGATAATGAAACTCTCTATTTCGTTCTTCCTATACCATGGATGTAGATTCTTGAACATAACTAAAGCTTGAATTGCAGTTCCAGTGCATTCAACATATTCATGTTCAATTACAATGTCAGCTAAAAATTCAATGGGATTGAGTAGCTGCAAATAAATAAATGAAATAATTATTTTTTTTCTTCTAATTAATGCATTTAATCAATGAATGAGTTCATATAAATACAACCTCTAACCATTCTTGAGCTCCTGTTGGCTCCCAGACTGCCAAACCACCATTTTTACCCTACAATCAAATACTTCCTCGGTTTTAAAATGACTCTAATGTAAGGTTTTTCACACAAATTAAAGAATACAATGATGTTGTCATAAAACATTATACTTTTACAAAATTAACCCTATTAATCTTTTGAAAGTATGTATAAAGTAAAAATTAAATGACACAATTAAAAAAATAATAATATTACTACATTGAAAATTAAAAATGACGGTCATTTTAAAACAAAATTAATTTATTAAAACCAAAATCATTTTAAAATAGAGAGAGTAGAAAATTAATCATCATATTTATTTTCACAACCCTCGAGTTTTCTTATAGAGTTCACATAAAAATTTAAAAGGTTAACAATTAACTAATCGATTAATTAACAATTACCTTTAGTGAATGAAATATTAAAATTTGATTAATGCAATTCAAAGTTTGGCTAACATATAATCTAATATAAAAAAGTTAATATGTATACCATTCAGATTTTAGTTAATAATTTGTATAAATTTAGTAAATACAGTTCATAACATGCTTAATGAATTCTCAAACATAAAAGATAAATAGTAAAATAAAGTTGATTAATAGAGTATAAAAATTGGTTCATACATTTATAATTTAATATCAGAATATGATTAATACTATGTATTTTATCCGTTAATGAAGTAGTGAAAGTGGTTAATGAATTATATATAAAATAAATGGTTAATGACGTACATTTTTATGGTTAATACAATTGTAAAGTTGGTTAATGACACACTTTTATATTTGTGTTATAAAATAAATTTATTTTTTAAAAATATATTATTTTTAAAAATGATATTATTTTAATTAAAAATCATTGTTGATCGTATAAATACGGTGAAAAGTATATGCAATATAAGTATTTAATGTAGAAGTTGGTATCAAAATAGCAAACCTCTAATTAAAATTATATGAAAATAAATTTAATAGTACTTGCCTGAAGTGACATCAAGAGATTGACAGAATCAATTAATCTTTCTGGTTCCATCTTCTCCCCCACAATCTCTGAAGGTAACATAGATAAAAGTAGACAACACTGGAACATCCAAAAATATTTACCGTTATTATCATAAATTTTGTAGTGATTGAGAACGATTATTAACAAAGTAATTTGTTCATAGTCTATATTCTTAGTTACCTTTAAACCTTCTGCAGTGCCATCAGAAGTTTGCCATCCATGGTCTTGTTCAGAGAAGGTCCACGAACCTTTAGAAATATGACGATGCATACTCTTAAAATCTCCAAAAGGATTCTCCGTAACCTATGAAATTTAAGACTATCAGTAACATTGTTCCAAAGCATAATGTTCCACTACTTACATAATAAATAAAAAAAGGGTAATGCAAACGTAACATGTGACACATATAAAAATCTAAAAATAAAATGTTTATGTTATGAATGAAAACATTAATTATCAATTTTTACTTCAGACAATGCACAATTTTCACAAAAAAAAATAATTCTATATTTACTTCTTCACATGTGCCCTAAAGTTTCAAAATCACTACTACCTCATTGTTTTATTATAAGTCGTTTTGGAATTTTTCACATGTAATAAGAAAAGTAATAATTATTGTGTGAAAATGAGAAATTATAAAGTTTTTTACAAAATTATCCTTCATTAATAACTAGAAAAAATATATTTACCTAATTAAAAAGAGAAAGAATAATAAATATTTAAGGATAAACTAGAAAAAATAGCATTAATTATCTATTGGTATTGTAAAATGACTTATATTATGGTATAAATTTATTCCAAAGAGAGTATGTTTAAAATTTATACACATAGTTTAAAAAATATAATAATATTGTCATAAGACATTCTCTTTTTACAAAAGTAATTATATTAATATATTGTGTATAGAATAAAACAATTGAGTAATTATGTCATATGTTTTCATCAAAATTAAACATGCCTGGGATTTTTTAATGAAATCATGTCCCTTAGCAAGTGTAGCTTTGATTTCTTCCACTAGATTTGTGGCAAGCAAAGCTTGAATGGCCAATCCAACATCCCATTGTTGGCTACCAAAACTCTGCATTATATTAATAGAAAAATGATTTAGTTATTATTATTATTATTATTATTATTATTATATATATATATATATATATATATATATATATATATATATATATATATATATATATATATATATATATATATATATATATATATATATATATATATAGGAAGAAGGAGAGGGAGAGAGAGACTTGCCTGCATAGTCATTCCATCTTCAGAAATCCACAAGTAGTCTGAGATTCTCGCAAGATGCTTTTTAAAAGCATCTCCATTTGGATCTTCCACCCAACAAGCAAGCATACATAAAACCTGATAAATATATACATGCTAATATCATATTTGAATGAAACTAAAAAGCTAATTTCTCTTTAGTTGATGCATATATGTATGAGATGTGTTATTTGAACATCTATTTTTGGGACACTTTTTTCCGATCTTTTTATTGGACAAAATCAATAGAAAGAGAAAGAGTGGGAGAGAAAGCAATAATACAATAAGAGTATGGGAGAAAAAGTTGCTACAAAAGATGTCAAAATAGATGTTCAAATAACCTTCCATGCTATTACTTACCTTTTCCACACAGCCAATAGTTAAGTATCGACTATTCTCATCTTCATAATGAATATGCTTCATTGTAACTTCAAGGGCTTTGTTTCTTACTAACTTATTGAAAGGCCAACGAGTTAGAAGCGGCTCAATGAATATGTACAAGCTATCCCACATCAAATCTTGTATGAATGGATGTGAATAGTAAAGATCTTCCTGTGAAATAAAATGGATCCTTATGCTTGCTATCATATTAAAAAGGATATGGAAATTCACACACTAATATTAGTTAAAGACAATGACTCTCACCTTTGAACATAGATGACGTGCTTTTCTCCAATTAATTATTTCATATGGTTGAGTGTGGAGTTCTTCCCTCAACTGTAAGATGAGTGGTGTGATTGGACCCACAAACCTCTTCCCATACAAGTAAGACATGGGCATGTACACCAATCGACAATAACACCACATTTTAGCTACAATTTAATTATGATGAAAATGAGATAGAATAAACACTCAATTCAAGCATTAAACATTGTATATTCAATATAGTTCATTTCATATATGTATTGTTGCATGAATATTTTTATAGCATAATCAACGAATTAAACCTGGATTAATAGGAAGAAATGAAGGAAGGATCCAAAATTCAGGTGGCATTGGGTTGGTTCCGCACCAATCAAATATACCAAGTATCTATAGAAAAATATTACATTTCAATTAATATCTACTTGTACGTGTCGTAATTTTAAAAATTACACATAATATTCACACATGATATAATTACTAATTGAATTCTATTAGTTCATAATACTTCATACTTTCAAGTGTAAGATCTAAGATCCTCCACTAATAATATAAATTAGTTTTTGAACTTTTTAATCACACAGAAAAAATGGTACCTACCGAAAGCCAAATTTTCCCCCATGAAGGTATGTGGGTTACACCATCATGTTGACGAATCCAATTTCTTGCTCTAGCACAAGTATTGTCTTGACCATCGTCAGGACTTTGTCCAAAAATTCGCATACATATATAGTTGAGTGCAGTACAAAACATAGTACTGTGACCCTCAATGTGTAGTCCCCACCCGCCATCTTCATTCTTTAAATGAAACAACACCGTGATTAATGTAAATTGTTCATAATGAACATCAAAAACCGTCAGATTAAAATAACTAAAGTTTAAATAGTCTTTGGTCTATGTATGTTAGTAAGTTAGTCTGTTTTTGATTTTCGTCTTTTGTATCTTTTTTTTCTTAGACAAAGTTCTTAAATGTTGAATTTCGTTTGATTTTAGTTCCTAAAATAAAAGTCCGCAGGTTTCCTGTGGATTTTCCTTTAAATTTTTCTGCAGATTTTAACTTTAGGGACTAAAATCAAAAAGATTGTAACATTCAAGAATCATTTCCAAGAAAAAAAGATACAAGGACAAAAATCAAAAACACGCAAACTTACGGGAAACAAAAGACTATTTAAGCCAGAAAATAATTATTATAGTTTCCTATATCATAGTTAAATAAATAAATGTGTTGTTAAATTGAATGATCAAATGTACCTGATGACAACATATGTACCGAAGGATTTCTTTGCGATGCTCTTGAGAAAAAACCGACTCAAGATGTCCTGTAATGTATAGACAAAAAACCTAGAGATAGAAAATTAAATAATGTTATAGTATTTCATAAAAATTTAATTATTACTTTCTATGATTCTTTTTATAAAAGATACTTCATATTTTTAAATTAATTGCATAATTGGTATATTTGGTATGTATTATAAATCAAATATATTAATGATATATTAAATTTAGAAAGTCAAAGTGTCTCTTATAAAATGGACCAAAAGAAACATATATTAAGATTTCATCGAAGTTATTAGATGAACATGAATTTTAAATACTAGAAATATCTTTATAATTTTCTCCAAGTATGTAGGGAAGAGTGGTGCTATTTTGGCCGAATTTTGGAGAGTTTTGAAAAGTTTAAAACTTTTTCCAAAATTAGGGTATACTAAAGTGGAGATTAATGTTGATTCGGCTCAAGTTGTCAAAGCATTGGAGGAAGGAAATGTGAGATATGTCAATTGTGTAGTTATTCTTCAACCGATTATGAAGATTATTTCTCAGATGGATGTTGTTGTCATATCGCATGTCTATAAAAATGCAAATGCATGTGCGGATGAATTGACAAATAGAGGGTGTATGGATAAGAAATTTATCTATTATGATCAGACTCAATCTTTTTTCTTTTTTTTTGTAATTTATGTGTAGTTGTTGTTTTGTTTTTGGGCTTAGCCCTCTCCAATAGAAGAAAAAAAGTCTTATTGCACGAAATACTAAAGTGCTTAAATTCTAGGCACATATAATAATATATAGTTTTTTTTGAAAAATTATATAAAGTGTTTTTTATATTAGTAATCAATAAAAAAATGGATTAATGTGTAATTATTTTGCTTTGAAATGATTTTTTTGGTTTTAACCCTTTAATTTTAAGAAAAAGTATATCTATTGATTAGTTATATAAGTGTGAAAGTGTGCTTCAAAATCTTAAGTGAAAAAGATAAGAAAGACATGTTTCAAAATATTCAAAATATTCAAAATCAGAATTGTAAAAAGCTGGAGGAAAGTCGACAAAGGCGTTGGAGACACTGGGTGGCGGTTTGGAGAGCCGACTAGAACTTAACGGTGGCGGTGTCCGGCGGTACTAGAACTACATGAAACAAACAGACTATGTTCGACATAAACCTTTGGAAGTTTACAGCCTAACACAGTTGAAAATCAGTGGGGGTTTACGGAAGTCGATAGAGGCGGTGGCAAAAGTATGGCTAGTGACAATGATAAAGCTCCGGAGGTTTGCGATAACTCAGTGGTAGTTGGGTGCAAGGTTGTTAAAATATCGATTTAAAACCTAAACTATATAGATTTCATGTTTCTAGGTCAGCATTTCATTTTACATCGTAGATGAAAACTTTTTATGTAAAATCGTATTATGGAACAATTTTACGTGATTTAAACTGTTCTGAAATCAGTGAAATCGTGTAGACTTGTGTAAAATCGTTGGATTTTACTCTTTGACCCGATTTTATCTTTTTTGTAAAAATTTTAAAATCACATTTTATATATTTTCCCCATGAAAACTTCTTTTATGCTTTTTAATTTTATTCTCATTTATATATTGGTTATAGTATTGAAGAACCTTTGTCATCTAGAAATAAATTTAATCAAGTTGAATAAAATTCACTAATGAAGATGTTGTAAATGAATTGAACTATGAAGATGAAAACACTTGTTTCTTTGAACTTTAGAAAAATATGAAACTCTTATTTTTTAAGAAAATATTTTGGATGTTACTTTTTATGATTCGGTGGATAATTTAGATAATTTGATAAAAGTTTGTGTGTATTACACTTTATTATGGTGATTTGGTATTTTTTATTTATAACTAAGTTAAAGATTCAAATTATTGATACATTTACAATATTATATAAGTATATTTATGTCGTGTATAAAAATTTAATATTATTTTAATATGAGGTAATATCCACGATTTTACGTTTCGATTTTACCTAGGCAAAACGAGTCAAGGTAAAAACTCGATTCTGACAACCTTGGTCGGGTGGAGCTGGTCCAAAATGGGTCAATTGGAGGATATGTTTTGTGACGAGTTGTGTTTTGTGCTTCTTTCAGAACTGTATGATTTCAACATTTATAAATATTTATTTTTTATTACTTTTATTAGTTAAGAGAAGAAGAAATATGGGAGATTTTATAGTCCTAGTTAGGGCACTAGAGTAGAAAATTCTGTTAGAACATAGTTTGGTTCTACATCAATCTTAGATGTTTTGATGATAACAAGTACTGCTGATGACAATCATGTTCTGACTATAATAAACAAATGTTTCGTATGAAACATTGTTGGCTTCTAAGTTTGTTTAAAAGTATGCAGATAAAGTTCTAACCTTGAAAAGAAAAGAAGTTTTTGATCTTATCGAACAGAAGTTCTGATGGCAGTAGAAGAACAGAAGTTCTGATGACAATAGAAGAACAGAAGTTCTGATGATAGTAGAAGAACAAAAGTTCTGATAACAGTAGAAGAACAAAAGTTCTGATGTCCGTTAGAAGATGCTGATCTAAGCGAAGTTCTAATAGCGTTAGAAGACTCTGATCCAAGCGAAGTTCTAATAGCGTTAGAAGACTCTGATCCAAGCGAAGTTCTAATAGCGTTAGAAGAATCTGATCTAAGCGAAGTTCTAATAGTGTTAGAAGACTCTGATCTAAAAGAAGTTCTGATGTCAGAAGAAGACTCTGAACTGAACATACAGAAGTTCTGACATGTTAGTAGATGTTAAAATATTCACGCTCTAAAATAAGTTCTGATAATCTTCTAAAAAGCACCAGACCGCTCTACAAACTCTGATATCCATGTTTTGGCTGAAATGCTCGGAAGCGTTGTTATTCATGATTTGAAGCAACGGTTAACTTCCAACAGGATCTCGCTTTTATGGAAAGAAAAATCAACTCAAATTATCATCATTCCATATACAGCTTAAGATGTCTCCAACGGATATTTTCTATGAACGACTATATAAGGATTCATCTATGAAGAGAACGATAACAGATCAATACACGCATAAACAAAAGAAAATTCAAATCGTTCATTAGTTCATAAGTACTTAAATATTCTTGTGTAAAAATCACAGTTGTGATATAGCTTTCTAGAAGCATCATTAAACACATTTTTGTAATTGTCTAAGAATTGTATTCCTTGAGAAACCAAGTTGTGATGTTCTTGAGAAGACTAAAACATTTGTTTTAGTGAATTGTAATTCCTTGAGAAACCAAGTTGTGGTGTTCTTGAGAAGACTAAAATAGTTGTTTTACTGAATTGTAATTCCTTGAGAAACCAAGTTGTGGTGTTCTTGAGAAGACTAAGGCATTGGTCTTAGTGGATTGTAATTAAGTTCTGATTCGTGGATTAAGACCTCGTTGAGAGAGGCAAATCACCTTGACGGGTGGACTGGAGTAGTTTGAGTTCAAACAAACCAGGATAAAAATAATCGTGTCAATTTTAATTTGATTTCAAAACCCCAATTCAAATCCCCCTTTCTTGTGTTTTTCATCCTTCAAATTCCTGGAGTTCATTAAATTGAAGAAACATTTGGAGGTAGCTAAGAAAACTCTGAACCACTTTTAAACACCTTGAGTTTGTGTTGAGGAACAACAAGCTCTACAACACATGTCTCTAAATTTAAAGGGTCCTAAAATTTTAGAAGATTTAATTTTTTTCGTTAATATTGAAAAAAATGATATAGTAAAAACTGAATAAATTAAAAAAATACCATAGTAAAAACTCAATACATAAAAAAAATTGAGATTATCAAAAGTTAAAATAATTATAATTAAATATATTTTTAATTGATATATAATTATAATTTTTGATGAGTCATTTTTAATTATTATAATTGTATTTTTTTTCAAAACATGGAGAGGACCGAAAAAGTTTTCTCGACGAATTCTTGCCTCCTACCACTTCAGCAGATGAACATGAACCAACAAAACCATGATTACTTTCTCCTCTCATACCTTTTTGCTCCTTCATATTCGCCTGAACCCCATCCTCCCTCCGCCCTTTACATGTACTCCTTCTGAAAACCTCCTCCTCCCAAATTTTGGAAGATTCGCATGAATTTTCCTTCTTTATAATAGGATATTATCTAGCTTAATTGCTAAATTCCTTGACTCTTCTGAATCTATGAATCAAGCGAACTCGGAGCATTTTCCAAATTTGTTCTTTTTAGGTGGAATCACCACCTCAACCACCTCCCCAATACACCCAAATAGCTAAAAAATGTCCTTCGCTTTAATCATATCAGAAAATTATGAGAAGAAAATAGTTGAAATGAGTGCCACCACGGAGCTAAGTTTCGGAAAGCCTTCCTTCTTACATACTTCCACCTTGATCCTCCAGACATTGACCTCTGGAGACAATCACACAGATTCTAGAAAGAGGCCAGAGATTGATAAAATTAATATTGATGAATCGATTATATCTATGAACAGTTTGTGAATAGTAATTTTTATTGGTAAAATAAAATTGATTAATAAAATATAAAAGTTTAGTTAATTAAGTGATGAAATTGTTTAATACAAATAATTTTTAATAATAAAATAAAATTTGTTAATAAAATATAAAATATTAATTAATATTTAAATGTTATTTCTTAATGTTATTTCTTAATAAATGTAAAAATAACAAAAAAAAAATAATACATGCACATAGTAAAATAAATAAATAAATAAAGGGAATAAATACTTACTAAAGGAGGAAGATAAAACAAAGGACCTGCAATCTGAGCCGGCCAATGGCCATCAGAGGACTGCAATGCTGCTAGGTGATGTGTGCCTCTTTTTAAAGTGGTTATAACTTTCTCATATGTTATCTCTTCTTTCTCTTCAATCATCACACGTGCTATTGTTTGTTTGAAGTTATTTTCTCTCAGAACCTGCCAATATGATAAGCGAAAATGGAAAGTAATTATTGAATGATAAAATGGAATTATATATATATGTGACCGGTCCGATCAGGTATGTAAGGTACCTGAAAACGCCAAAGGAGATCACTGCATGGCTTTACTTTGAAGCGATTGTTATAGAAATTACGACGAGCTTCTTCAACTTGAGCTCTCTCGTCTTCACTACCTGCTTCTGGATCATACTCCCATGTCTGTCTTCCTACAAAATTGTTTGTGCTGAACAAATATGGATTATTACCACCTTCTGCTATCTTCAACCTCCACATTATTTTAGAGCTCAACGCGATATGAAGAGGATAGAGCCATTTCAATTACAGCTAATTATAGCATTATCTTTTCATTCTACTATTTAGCTAATTATAGCATTATCTTTTCATTCTACCATTTCTTACGTTTCGGACCACACATACAATTTTATTTGTTTTTTTTTTATAATGATTTTTTCAAATAACTTTTTATATATAATAACTTTTATTAGTTAAATGATTTTTTTCATCGCGACTTCCTTTTTATTGAAGAGTAATTTAATTTTTTTTAGTTTGTATATTTTAATTTAGTTATTAAATTTACTTTTATTAGGATCTATGTGACAATTTATTTTTGTATAAATAGATTACTAATAGATGTCATTTATAACAACAAACTCATATTCTTTTATACTTTTGTAGTCGTCAATTATTATTCTCTCATTATTCTATTATCGTTGATTCTTCTGCACTAACAAATTAGTATCTAGAGCTCTGATTCTTATCTACAGAGAAACATGAGTGAAACGTGAGCGTTTATGTGATTAATTTTGTTTATGGGTTCGTGATGAATCTTTGAATAAATTTGTAACAGAATCACATTTTCTAATTCCGTGGGATTGAGAAACACTGTGTTTGGTGAGATCTTAGTGACTTGCACAAGGTTGAAGATGAACAGAAACGATAATATGAGTACCAAACTTTCATTTTTTGATGGCAAGAACTAGAATAGATGGATGATTCAGATGCACATGTTATTCGGTGCTCAAGATGCACTTGAGCTTGTTACCGATAGATATGTCCAAATTGCAGCAGATGCAATGAAAGAATAGAGAAACGAGCAGAGGGACAAAAGGAAGAAATATCATAATGTGTTGTTCTACATCCATCAGTGTGTGGATGTGAATGTGTTTGAGAAGAATGTATATTCGACGACGTCAAAGGAGGCGTGTCTGTGTCAGATGTTATGGTGGCGTCGCATCAATGAATGAGGTGAAGCTTCAGTCCCTATGAAAGCAATATGAGAATCTCAACATGAAGGACAATGAGAAGGTTTCAGAGTACATCTCCAGAGTGATTCTAATCACTAATGAGATGAAGGCTTATGGAGAAACCCTTTTTGAACAGGTAATCATTGAGAAGATATTGAGGTTGCTTACTCTTCAATTTGATTATATTATTGTAGCAATTGAACATTCTAAAGATCTGGACACCATGAGAATAGAAGAGCTGTAAAGTATTATAGAGGCAAAAGAGTTGCGTTTGACTGAAAGAACTTCTAAGAGGAAAGTTCAGTAGACTCTGAAAGCTTCTTTTGTCAAGAAGGACCAAAAGCATTCTTGGTCAGAAGCCAAGAATAGACGTGGTGATAGATTTCAAAATTCAGAAACCTCTACTTCTAATGAGAAGAAACATCAGAAAGGAAATGAGAAGTTTGACAATACGAAGGTTCAATGTTATTGTTGTAAGCAGTTTCGCCATTTTGCTAAAGATTGATGGTCAAACAAGGGAAGAAAATTTTAAGAAGCAAATATAGCCAAAGGAGATTCAGATGATGAACATGTGCTATTGATGGTTTTTGAGTCTGATGGAAGATGATTGGTACATTGATGGTATATGGACACTGGTTGTTCAAATCACTTGACTGGAAATAAACAATAGCTGATAAATTTTGACTCCAGAAGGAGGACAAAGATCAGATGTGTAACACCCTTCTAAAATACCTCGCGAATAATATAAATAATTCAGAGTTAACATGCAATTAAGGGCGTCACAATTATTAAAAATATAAATTTCCATTAATTAATCAACACATGTTTAACACAGCGGAATTAATTATTCAAAACTTGGATAATTCAAAACCAAATAAATACCATCAAATGTCAATGCCTTAATCCATAGAAGTAATTATCCAACTAAAACAAACAAACAAATTAAGAGTTTAATCGTAACTCTAAAGACAAACGTTCCCCAATGTTACAATACCAGAGCATGACACCGACACATGACAAAATAAATAGCATAGCTCTACGAGCCATCCTCACCAACTCCTAAGCCGCTATAGCTTTAATCTGAAATCATCAAAGTAAGCGTGAGACTACATCATAATTAAAATGCATTATAAATTCATAAAACAACAGAATTTCATAAGCTATTATTTCATCCTATTTAGCATAATCAGATTCAATCATTC
Source organism: Vicia sativa (assembly GCA_021764765.1). Classification (NCBI taxonomy): domain Eukaryota; kingdom Viridiplantae; phylum Streptophyta; class Magnoliopsida; order Fabales; family Fabaceae; genus Vicia; species Vicia sativa. Next base: position 289,760,034 of record CM038794.1, read on the forward strand.
ATTCCACGAAACAATTATCAAATTCATGCATCAAACTCAACAAACCAATTATAACACTAGAAACCATCCTATCATGTTATAACACATACAAAATGCAATGCAAGACTCTATGCATGTGGTACAAAAAACGTGAACTAAGTCACACATTGATCCATAATCACCCGGATACAGTTACATCGATTTGTCCTTAATCACCCGGACATGAATCCAGCCTCACCACCCATAATCACCCGGGAACGGTTATTGGCAATACTCACTAATTCCATACAATGGGCATTATCTACCGCCAGAATGTATATGCATGCACATCATAAACGCATGCAACATTCGACACAGGTTATGATAACATCATACATCATAAACCATCATCAATCCAAGACATGATAGTGTCGTTTATCATGAACACATCCAATTGCATAAACATGCACAAGCAATTACATATTCAATCGTAATGTTATCACCAACATATGAATACAACCATCAATATTGTAACGACCTGAAATTAATTAATTAGTTAATTAAATTATTGAAGGATTTAACTATTGGGTATAGACGAAGTTTGAGAATTTAACCGGGATAATTGGATTTATCGGAATTATCATAAGAGGCATTTTTGGGATTAATACGTTGTTTGGGGTAGATAACCTGATAAGCAGATAATTAGTCGGTTTAACCAGGAGAAAGTATTATTGGTAAATAATAATAGTTTTATTAGAAATTAATATTAGAAATAATATTAGTATTAGTAGAAGTATTAATTTAATTAGTTGAGTTAAGTCGAATTGGTGAGTGAATCGTTAAATTAATGGTCGGATGAAAATTAGTCAGAAAAAGAATATTATTAGACTTTAATTATTATTTTAGAATTATTAAATTAAATGTAGAAGCTTAATTAATTAGAAGGATGAATTAGTATTTTAAGGGTATTGATTAATAAACCCAATTTATAATAGTGACCCACTACTAATATTATTATTATTATTCAGTAACTTGTAGTAACCATATAAAAAGGAAAATAAAAACAAGTGGTTTAGAAAAAAGAGGAAGGAGTCACGTTGCAGAGAGGAGAAGGAGAGAAAAGAGGAATAGGGTTCCTAGCAGTGTCCATTGGCCGTCCGAGATTGGCGTTGTTCCGGTCAATTTTTCGAACTCCCTTCTATCCAAAGGTAAGGGGTGGGGTTCGATTACTATAATCAATTGTATGATAGTTATTATGTGGGGTTTAGGGTTATATAATTTTACTGCTAATTGTGTTTTCTGCGATGAATTCATGTTGCTGGAATTTGTTGAAATTGCTTATGTTAATTTTGTTAGTACTGTGATAATAATTCATGTGTCTATTATAATAATAGTAGACTTTGATTTCTGGGAAAATATGCAATTCTGGGTGAAAATGGTTAAGAACACGCAGTGCTGGAAATTAAGGCAAATCGTGGGATGGTGGAAAAAAAGAGAGACGACGGCCCCACTAGTTTGAGAGGATTTGGAGACGATCGCCCTAAATCCATGAAGAAACACGTGTGGGCCCCACCAGGCCAAGAGGGCGGGCGCCTCAGCTTAGGGGTGGGCGCCTCAGCTTAGGGGTGGGCGCCTCAGAGAAGCCTTCTTCCCTTCGCTGTCACGTGAATTGCTGGTGTAGGCTAGGCATGTGCTTAGAATCTCATACTTAGTGACATTATAAGTAATATAATTTAAATGACATATTATTTAGTAGACACAATAATTGAATTAGTGTGATTTCCAAGTAGTAGAATTCACGTCTTTAAAATGAAAAGTCCTGTTTTGGTTTAACAACTTATATAATCTTATTAGTATAACTATAATATTAATAATAATAGTTAGTATATTAGTAAATTGTTAAGTTATAGTTTTGGAGTTAGAAATATATGTTTATATGAATTAATTAATCTAATTAGAATTAGTTATAGTATATTAGATACATACATAAAGTAGAAGCCAGTAGTAGTATAATGCAGGAGTATTGTTAATAAATAGCAAAGGAATTTTGTAGTTGAAAATGATAGAGCTGGCGTATGTATGTAGCAGTATTAATTAAATACCAGGATTAATATTTAGTAGCTTGGTTAGTTTTGATGACACTAAAACTTGGTAGCAGAAATTAATTACCTCAGTATAATACAGGTAATAGAATAACATTCTAGCAGTAACAGATAACAGTAGCAAAAGATTAATGTAGCGGCAACAGAATTGGTAGTAGACAGAGTGAATTAGTATAATAAAATAATCCATTAATGCAGGAAAATAATTTATAGTGGCAGAAATGATTATTAGAATTTATGTAACTGAGTAGCAATGCTGCATGAGGTAAAAACAGTGCAGAAAATTAGACAGTTAGTCAAATTAAGCGATAAAATTAGTTTCTCAGAATTGGACGAAATTTTGCAGGGAAGTTCCCGTATACGCGTAGTTAAATAAAGTTGCATCGTTTGTTGAATTTCACGTAGATTGTTGTATTTTGCAGGTACTGTCGAACTAAGTGGTTTTGTCCCAAATTGGACAGATTTTAGTTGTAGGCTTAAATGGTCAATGTTGAAATTGCAGTTGATTGTGCTGATTAAAAGTCGATTGTGTTAATTATGTGTTGCATTGTTGTTGATGTTGTAAATCGTTGTTGAAGTTGAAATTGATTGTGTAATCGTAAGTTGCATTGTTGTTGACGTTGTTAATCGTTGTTGAGGTTGAAATTGATTGTGTAATCGTAAGTTGCATTGTTGTTGACGTTGTTAATCGTTGTTGAGGTTGAAATTGATTGTGTAATCGTAAGTTGCATTGTTGTTGACGTTGTTAATCATTATTGAGGTTGAAATTGATTGTGTAACCGCAAGTTGCATTGTTGATGACGTTGTTAATTGTTGTTGAAGTCGAAGTTGATCGTGTTGATTAAGTTGATGCAGTTAATGCATGATTAAGTTGTTATTGTTTTAAGTTGTTGTTGGTGTTGTGGTCGTTGTATCATACATAGCATCTGCATTACTAAGTTGGCCTGGATTGACAATCTTTATGTTGGAGCTATGCTCACCACGTTGGCCTGGATTGGCACAAGTTGAAAGTTGAAGGCTTATGCCTTATTCAATGCCTCGATAACCTTGCATGATTTTAAGTTGGGATTACATAGTCGAGTCTCATTCTAGTGCATTTTGAAGTTGTTGTTGATTATTACGTTGTTTTGTGGGATTTCGTATTTTGTTGATTGAAGTAGTAATTATTGTATGATTCTTTACATAATATATAAATTATCATACTTTTGCTTATATTTTTCGATATCTCACCCTTTTCCTTTGTTTCGCCGTTACCTTTATACTGGTAACGTGCAGGTATCCCAGTCGAAGATTTAGTAGTTGTTAATTCAAGTTGGGTAGTCGCTCTGATACGTAACACTCGGGGATGAACGCTAGTTGTTTAGTTGTTTTGGATTTGTTGTTGAATAACCATGTTGATACATGAAAAGTAACTATTGATTTTAAAATGGTTTTAAAGTTGAAAAGTTGTTATAACTTCCAAATTGAATAATGTAGTTCCGCTGATTAATATTAATAAAGTTAAATTCATGCTGTTTAAGTTCATCCGAACTTAAGTGTTATGTATCTATGATAGCATGTTGTTGTTAAGTTGAATTGTAATACTCCAATTGGTTGTGGAAAAGAATTTTGCAACTCTGATTTTCTTAATAATTACCTGGGTAGAATTGGGGTGTTACAAATATGCACTCATTCATTATTACACAACATCAACACACCATTGCATATACATCAAATATGCACATAATAATAATCCGCATAATCGGAAAGTCAACGTTTTTCAAAATAAAATCAAGTTACTGTTATTTTCTTCATTCTATAAAATAAAGTATTTAATTTAAGAAATAACGTCCAAAACAGCGATTAAAACGGACTTACGGTTTGAAAGTTATGAATTTTCAAAGTTTAGTATTTTTCAAAAAGTAACAGTGGTAACCGGTACCTCCAAGGGAGTAACCGGTTTCCACTATCATAGTGAAAACACGCTACTGGAAATTGTACCAGGAAGTCGGTTCCTCCCACAAGGTAACCGGTTCCCACGACACATGGAAAAACACCTTCCTGGAAAATGTACTGGGAACTCGGTTCCTCCCACAAGGTAATCAGTTCCCCAGACACAAAATTGTCATTTTGCTGGAAAAAGTACCAGGAACTCGGTTCCCCCCACAGGGTAACCGGTTCCTGCGAGCTCTGTAGTAGAAAAACCATAATTTCATAGCATTCTTATTTTCCCAACTCAATCCAACCATCCAATTACGAACCAAAACACATATTATTACAAGAGTCATCCCACAAACATCATTATGATGCACAACAACACAATTCAACCATACCTAACAATCTTATAACATGTGATTGATTCAATTTCATGCAACTAGACAATTTAGGGTCAAATTCCATAAACCTAGAAAATCCTAAATTTGGGATTCCTAATCTCTTACTCTATTCTATCATTATCAAAATCCATAATACACTATAATTAGGGTAATCACCCCTTACCTTAGACAAAATCTTGAATCTTCCTTGAGCTTTAGGTTCCTCTTCCTCTTTTGCTCTTCTCTCTTTTCACGTAGAATCCTCTTTTCTCCAAATTGGCTTTCTAACCTCTTTTCCTTTTATTATTCCTTTTTATTATAATAATAACAATAAAATAAAGTATTAGAGGCTTTTACTCCACACACTCCCTCACTTCTACTCATTACACCATAACTTCCAATTTCCTCCTTTTATTTATTTTCCAAAAATACTAATCATTCAATTTTAATTAAATAAATAACTAAAATTCAAATTATTTAATAATTGAATATGTTGGGGTGTTACAAGATGCGCTGATGATTAGTACCTTAATGCAGAAGGTATGAGAAATATCAAAGTTAAAGTGAAGAATGGGAAGACCGTTCTTATCAAGTATGTTTGGTATGTTCTTGGAATTAAGAGTAATATGATGGGTGTGTGTCAACTCATTGAGAAAGGTTCTCAGTTGTTATGAAGAAAATCTCTTGATGTTACATGATTCCAATCAAAAGCTGATTATGCAATTTGAATAGGGAAGCAACAGAACATTCAAGGTGAATGTAGAAACAGCTGAAACAAAGTGTCTTAGTGTAGAAGGTGCTGAAGGTGATAGTAAGTTATGGCAGAAGAGGTTGGGGCCTCTGAACTACAAAAGCTTAGGAATCTGAGTTCTAGAAGCTCGTATGTGGCATTCTAAAGATTGTGAAGCCTCAGAAGTCATGTGAGGTATGCATGAAAGGAAAGCAGTCCATATTTTCATTTGTGTCAGAAGTATCCCTAAACATGCTTTGGGGGTAGTGTATTCTGATGTGTGTGGATCATTTCCAGAATCTTCACTCTAGAGATATACTCATAAACCTTCTCGTTGTCCTTCATGTTGAGATTCTCATGATGCTTTCTTAGAGAGTGAATCTTCACCTTCTTCACTGATGCATCACCACTGTAACACCTAATCAGTGTGTCTGACGCAGCCTTTGACGTCGTCGAATCAACGATTTTCTCAAACATGTTCACATCCACACGCTGGTGGATGTAAAGCAAAGCCTTCTGATCTTTCTTCCTCAGATTATGCTGAGCATTTCTCTGTGCATTAGTTTCATTTTCTAGAAGTGCAACCGGAACATAACTGTCGATAACAAACTCAAGAACATCTTGAGCACCAAACAACACGTGCATCTGAATCATCCATCTATTCCAGTTCTTGCCATCAAAAACTGGAAGTTTGGTACTCAGACTATCGTTTTCGTTCATCTTCAACCTGGTACAAAACACTCAGATCTCACTAAATACTGTGTTTTCCTATCTCTATTCCGATTTTGTTCAAGATTCAACATAAATTCAAGAACACAAATCAATCACACAACGCCTCATCGTTTCACTCGTGTTTCTCGTGTTTTCCCGTGGATCTGAACTGAGCTCTGATACCAATTTGTTGGTGTAGAAGGTTAAAATGAAGAACATAAAAAGAATAAGAGAAATTATATTATACTCTGCAATGACGGCAGGAAGAATGATATTTTTTTACAAATGATTATTACTACTTATACACAAAGATAAATTGCCACGTTGACCCTAATAAAAGATAAACTTAATAACTAAGTAAACCAAATGTAATAGTTACGCTAACAAAATAACTAGAACTCCAAAAGCTGAACATACTTCTAGATGCAACCTCAAAAGTTTTTGCTTCTGAGTAACATTGTTTCTGAGTAATAACTTCAGAAGCTTCTATTCTGAATATGAATTCAACATTTACTTTTTTGTTATATTATAAATAATATCTATCCAATCCCTTTAAACATCATTAAAATATGAAAATATAGAAACTCATAGGAGAAAATATTAATATATAGTTAAAAATAAATATGTAAACATTCTACCTAGCAATTTCATTGTTGATATATATCCTTGCAACAAATACGACATATTTTTATGGATAGTTTGAACTCTTCTTTTCTTCTTTTTTTTGTGCAAGACATCCGTTTCAAAAAAATAAAATACGAAACAGCACACTATCTATACATACACAAGCTAACATGAAAGGGAAAATAAATAATATAAGAATGAAATAGGCTTGACTGCCTAACTTAATTTGTTTTATTTGAGCGATTGTTTCTTTAAAGATATGGCTTGCTCCTTTTTTGTCCTCTTGGATTTTTCTCAATTTAAACCTCAATAGAAGGCAAAGGAACTCGTCTACGATACTCGGCTAGAGCCCACAGTGGATAAATATCTCTATACATTGGATAATGCAACATGCAATTTTTCATGAATACTCCTGTGATTTCCTACAATAAGACAAAAAGCAATTCATTATTGCATATGATAAGAATTTAAATAAAAAAATCAATAGTAAGACTATTACCCAAAGAGTTGTGTTTGATAATATTTTATTGGTTATGTGTATCCTTGCACAACTAAGATGAAAAATTAAATAATTTACAAGTATTTTAAAATACCCTTGACCATAATTTTTTAATAGATTATACAATGCTAATAACTGTCATCATCTTGTTTCATACCCAATTCAATGCTAAATAAGTTTAATAAATTTTTGTATAATATCTAAATTATATAATATCAAAGGATTAAGGCGAACCTGTTGGGGCCAGTCGCCTTCTTTTAACTGGGAATTAATGAGTACTTTTGCTGCCCGGTGAAGAGGAGTGGGGTCTCTCTCTGACTGTAAGGAATTATAAAGAAAAAAACATGTATTTTTAAAATTTATTCGAAGTTATGAACTTAAGCTAGTAAATAAATATTTCAACTTTTTATTTGTAATGAAGTGGGTCTATAATCACACGTAGAAATGTTAAAATTGAACCTGTCCAGTATGAATTAAACCCATAAGAGCCCATGCAGTATGTACCACATTTGACCGATTTCCTTCAAGAGGTACATATATCTGCATCATTATTATTTAGTAAGATGTTATGATTATTGATGATGATTAATGATAAAGTTAAGAAATAATTGGTAAATACTAATTGACAATAATTATTCAATTATGAACCTTTTTTGGGCTTGAAAGATAGCTCTCCCCCCATCCACCGTCCTCTCTCTGTGTTGTGAGAAGAAACTTAACACCTCTGCGAATAGCAGCACAATTGGTAAAAGTTTTTCCAGCAGCTGCTAAGCCACCAAGAGCAAACCAGGAGCCATAAGTAAAGCAAACTCCCCAGTTTCCATACCATGAACCATCCTCTGTTTGTGTGTCTTCAAGGAATCGAACTGCATTCAAAATGAAATTTTCTATCTCTTTCTTCCTATGACCGGGATATAACTTCTTGAACAAAACTAAAGATTGAATCGCTGATCCTGTGCACTCAACATATTCATGTTCAACTACAATGTCCGCAAAAAATTCTGTAGGATTGAGTAGCTAGAAATGAATAACAAAGCTAATTAGTTTAGTAACCAATAAATAGGTTTCATTAATGAATGATTATATATCAATGATATACTTACTTCTAACCATTCTTGAGCGCCTGCCGGCTCCCACGCTGACAAACCTCCTTTTTTACTCTACAATAATTTCAAGGAAGTTGTGTCCAAATTAAAAACACAAACGTTGAAGATCAAATTCATTTCCACAATAACTGAGTAACAATTTAAAAGGTTAACTGGTCAACTAACTAAAGCATATGAAAATCAGTTTAACATTACTTACCTGAAGTGACAATAGGAGGTTGACAGAATCAAATAACCTTTCAGGTTCCATCTTTTCCCCCACAATTTCTGGAGGCAACAATGATAAAAGTAGACAACACTGAAACACCACACAATATTACCTTTATTATGCATACATTTGTTGTGGTTGAGAAATCTTATAAACAAATTAAGTTGTTCATAGTCTATATTTCTAGGTACCTTTAAACCTTCTGCGGTGCAATCAGAAACTTGCCATCCATGATCTTGATCAGAAAAGGTCCACGAGCCTTTAGAAATATGACGATGCATACTCTTAAAATCTCCAGAAGGGTTCTCTGTAACCTGTGAGATAAGACTATAAGTTTTTATGTAAAATAAAGATATGATGAATATTATTTAAAGTCTTGAAGATCACTATCTAAGTACTCAAAAAGAAGTATGTCTTAATTATAAAAATATAATTATGTGTCCTTGTTATTTATTACTCCCTCCATTCTAAAATAACTATAACAATTCATCAACTCACAAATGTTGTAATATGCCTTCTCAAGTGAGAAAATAGACATATTTTAGTACTGAAAATGTTGGGCTTATTTATGTATTTGTTTGTTAACGGGTTATATCTTGGGTCCGTTAATATTTTATTTGTTATAAACATGAGTTTTCTCTCATTTGTTACGAACAAATTGCATAAGATAGAAATAATATTGAGAAAACAAAGGGTAAAATTCTTAGAGTTATATTTTAGGGATTAGCAGCCTTTTGGGTTATCCTAGGATTGATAAACACTTTAAACACATTGAGTTTTATTTTTAGGAACTTGAAATGTTGTTTTCTTCAAACTCATTTGTAATCTCTTATAATAACTTTTAGAGTATAGTGAATTGGAGAACTGCTCTCTTCTCTATACATAGATCATTCGATTGAACTGGATAAACAAATTTCTTATATTCTCACCTACTATTATTTTTATTGTTTTAGGTAATTTGGTTTTAGGTAATTTGGTTGGCTGTGATTCTTTTTTGCCCTTGTATATCAAAGTGTTGATTTAAATGGAACCTTGTCATTATCACAACAACGAGAATCGAAAACATTGTGTAAATATTGGATAAAATTGAGAGTTCACATTCTTTAATTTGATTCTTTAATCTGAAGGAGTCATAATTGTAATTATTTATGTCACGTGCTCATAATCAAAATTAAACTTACCTGAGACTTTTTGATGAAATCATGTCCTTTTGCAAGTGTAGGCTTGATTTCCTCAACTAAGTTAGTGGCAAGCAAAGCTTGAACGGCAAAACCTGCATCCCATTCTTGGCTACCAAAACTCTACATTGAATTAACAAAACATTTATTCAATGAATATATCTGATTAGCAAAAATACTAATAATATGATAATAATTAGTTTGTACTAAAATATGATGAGTTAACATATAAACCTGCATCGTCATTCCATCTTCTGAAATCCATAAGTAATCTGGGACCCTTGCTAGATGCTTCTTGAAAGCATTTCCATTTGGATCTTCCACCCAACAAGCAAGCATACATAAAACCTGATAAATATATAGTAGTTTACTTCAGTTGATGCATTGTTAATTAATCAATACCCTTAGTTTTTATGCTACTTACCTTTTCCACACATCCAATAGTAAGGTATCGACTATTTTCATCCTCGTAGTGGATATGCTTCATTGTTACTTCGAGGGCTCTTTTCCTGACCAATTTGTTGAAAGGCCAACGAGTCAAAAGTGGCTCGGTGAAAATATACAAGCTATCCCATAACAGATCTTGTATCAAAGGATGAGGATAGTAAATATCTTCCTGTGAGACATAAAATGGATCATGTTAAAGAGGAAATTTAAATTCACACATTATCATTAATTGAAGAAAATGGTTCACACCTTTGCACATAGATGACGTGCTTTCGTCCAATTAATTTTTTCATAAGATTGAGTATGGAGCTCTTCTCGGAGCTGTAAGATGAGTGGTGTGATTGGCCCCACAAATCTTTTTCCATACAAATAAGACATAGGCATGTATACCAATCGACAATAACACCACATTTTAGCTACAATTAAATTAAGAGGAAAATGAGATATAATAATAAACTCACAATTGAATACACACACAACATTCTTACAAAAGAATCAATAAATTCAACTTACCTGGATGCATAGGAAGAAATGAAGGAAGGATCCAAAATTCAGGGGGCATTGGATTACTTCCCAACCAATCAAATACACCAAGTATCTATAGGTAAAAGATATATTTTTTATCAATAACATACAAATTTATATGTTAGTTCTAAGTTTTTACATTGCATACCGAAAGCCAAGTTTTTCCCCAAGAAGGTATATGTGTGACACCACCGTGTTCACGAATCCAATTTCTTGCTCTAACACAAGCATTGTCTTGACCACCATTAGGCCCTTCTCCAAGAATTCTCATACATATATAGTTGAGTGCAGTACAAAACATAGTGCTATGACCTTCAATGTGAAGCCCCCACCCTCCATCTTCATTCTTCAAATGAAACCACAACAAGGTCAGTTCATAATCAACATCATGCATGAAGAACCCTCAAATTCTATGGTTCCAATAGATAAATAAAAGTAATACCTGATGACAATATATATAACGAAGAATCTCTTTGCGATGTTCTTGTGGGAATACTGAATCAAGATGTCCAGTAATATAGACACAAAAAACCTTCAAGTAAAAAACTAATTAATATTGTTTAACTATTGTTTCATTCAAGTAATTATATTCATATTGAATAGTATTAAGTACTCACCAAGGGGGGCATGAAAAATAGAGGACCTGCAATTTGAGCTGGCCAATGACCATCACTAGTTTGCAATGCTGCTAAGTGATGTGTGCCTCTTCTCAATGTTGTTGTAGCTTTTTCATATGTGATTTCTTCTCCATCTTCTATCTTTACGCCACTTATTGTTTGCTTGAACTTATTTTCTCTGAGAATCTACATTGTCAAGCAGTAAATATGAAATATTTCATAGCACTTCATCTAATTTAATATTATTTTTTTCTTTTAATTTTTATGATAATATTTTTTTAAAAAATTAATTGCGTCATCTAATTTATGTTACTTATATCACTCTCAATTAAATATATTTTTTTATTGATGTTGATGTTAAATATGAACGCACTAATACTCAATAAAAATATTTTAATAAAATATTTTAATTTCTCTTTTTATTTATATATTTTTAATGTATGTGAGTTGGTCAACTTTTGTACACAGAAAAAGAATTGATTTTGAGTTAACAAATTCAATAAAATTGAATAAATGATATATTTTTAAATACAATAATGTAATAATGTAAAAGTGGGTTGAATAGTAAATTTAAATATTAAAAATAAATTTAAATTAAAAACCGTCAAATTTTCATTTCAAATTAGAATAATCCTATATAATGGCAAATGAACATGTCAAAATCATTTCTATATTTTTGAAGTAATATTGACTATTTGAAAAGTGGAGAAAAAAAATACACTTCATCTTGTTATAAAATCAAATTATTCATTGACTCTCACAAAAACATGTGTGAATTTCAGTTAAAAAAAATTATATTCAAGGGAATATATCCTGTCTCCATATATAAGAGCAATCATGAAAACAAGATCCAAAGAAAATAGTGTTGGTTGTTTCAAACTATTAAAAAACTTCATATTTGCAGTTCTAAATTCATAGAGGCGGGGAATAAAGTAATGACACAAGTACTTACAAAAGCATAACAAATACTAAAGCTCATCATTTCTAAAAAGTACTACTACTTAATTTGTTAATTATATCATGTAATTAGTATTATGGGAAATGATAAGTTGACAATTTGTTTTTGACACCACACTGTATATTTGTAGGAACAATGCACACATATTTTTTTAATAATTTATGTTGTGTTGATGTACAACAACTTATGACTTTTGTTTTATATATATATATATATATATATATATATATATATATATATATATATATATATATATATATATATATATATATATATATATATATATATACAAAAATGGCTTAAGATAGTATAACTCTAATATTATTTGTATAACACACAATTTAATATTTAATTATATATTTTTAATTAATTTTTTACATATAATACTTTCAAATAATTATTTTCTATTTTGTATATGATATGGAAAAATTAGTGAAATTATATTTCTATTTTTTAATATTTAAAATAATATTATAAGATATATTTGCCGGAGATGTATGAATGAGATAAGTCATTAATTAGTACTTTAATTTGAAGTAAACGTATTGATATTGATCTTCAGGAATATGCTATTAGTGCAAACTTGAAAGATACGTAATACTAGTTTAAGTAAAGTTTATCGAAAAAAATGAAGTAATACGTTAAGAAATACGGCTATTAAGAATAAAAATGTAATACCTGAAAACGCCATAGGAGATCACCACATGGCTTCACCTGGAAGCGATTGTTGTAGAAATTGCGACGAGCTTCTTCAACTTGAGCTCTCTCTTCTTCACTACCAGCTTCAGGATCATACTCCCATGTTTGTCTTCCAACAAAGTTGTTTGTGCTGAACAAGTATGGATCATTGGCACCTTCTGCTATCTTCAACCTCCACATGTTTTTAGAAAGAGATGAACTCGATGTTTATGAGGAAATTCTGATTTCTATTGCCGCTACTTATAGCATTATTCTTTCCTTCAACTATTTTTTTATTAGTTAAGGGACCACAATTTTGCTTATTTTTATAATCAACTTTTTCTTACGTTTTGGACTAATCTTTTTATTTCTTTATCATTCTTTTTTATTTATATTTTCCCTAGGATGCCACTCCTTCCAACATGTTTTTTGTTTTTCCCCAACTATATTTTTAAGGAAAAATATTTTGTGGATTTCTTAACACACTTCTATAAGGTAAAACGCATTCCATAAAAATTTTAAAATATTTGAAAATTTTATGAAAATTTCAGAAATTTATTTTTGGTACGCACCACATTCTAAAATATTTGAGTGAAACCGAAAATATATTTTCGGTATGCATCATATTTTGAAATATTCGGGTGAAAATCAGAAATATATTTTCGGTTCCATATAAATAATGTAATATTAAGATTTTATTTTAAATTTGGTCTCACATACACGCTTTATTTAAAAATTACATTCAGTTTAAAACCGAAAATATATTTTTGGTTTACATCCAACCTTTTTCAACGTGATTTGTATGATATAAGATGCTAACTGGAACATTTTCGATTTTTAGGGACAATTTAAAAATTTCGCACGGGTGAGTAAGAAGGTTAAGAAATCCACAAATATTTTTTTATTTATTTTTATGTTTACGTCAAGGTTTATTTTAGTTTTTTAACTTAAATAATTTATATTGTCTATTAACTCTTCAAAATATTTTATTTTAATTTTTTTGTTTAATTAACGATGAAAAATTCAGAAATTAATTATTACATTCGTCGTTAATTAGATAAAAAGATTAAAATAAATTATTTTGAAGAGTTAAAGAATCAATATGAATATTTTTTAAAATTAAGAGATTAAAATAAACTTTTAACATTAACATAAAATAAAAATTTATCTATTTTTAAATATATATTGACTGAGTGTTTCTTTTTCTCTCCACATTTCCTTTGTATTTATGTATTTATTTTTTTAAAAGAATATTTTGTCCTTTTTTAAATATATATTGATTGAGTGTTTCTTGTCTCTCCACATTTCCTTTGTAGTTATGTATTTATTTTTTATCATTGACTTCCATTTTAAAGAAATTGGAGATTGATTAAGATACAATTTTTTTATATTATTATGCGAGTGTAAGGGGTATTCAACTTTGTCAAAACTTAAAAATGGTGAGAGAACAAAGAAAGATTTGACACATTATTTTCTACAAACATTATTACAAAAAATACACCTAACTCGGATGTAAAATATATTTTATCTCGACTACGGGAGTGAGATAAAGGATAATATGAAAAGTTACTATTTTACATTTCAGTCATTGAATAACTGACGAGAAAAGTGGCACTGATCATTTTTTAATAATAACCGAGGGATAAAGTCTTCTTTACAGAAAAAATTGACTTGTTTTTTTTCCGTTTTAATTTGCAAAACATCAAATTTGTTGACAAATTCTAAATTTTTCTCAGCAACAACAACAACAAACAAATAAATAAAATTAGTAGAATTGTTAAATACTAAATTTCAACAATAGTAACAATAACTACAACAACAATATTAATCATTTTACTTGATACAACTATAACTAACATTAATGAGATACTTTCATGCTTTCTTAACTAAAGAAAAGATCAAAAATTAAGAAATCATCCTTGAAATATTTTCATGCTCTTGCTTTTATTGTCATTGTTTTCAATATGTTAAGTTTAAATTTCAGTATTTTGCATCTCATATGAATAGTTGTGTCATTCACATTTTGATTGACTATTAAGAGTTTCACGCGGATCACTAATATTTCATGTGAATTGATGAGTTGCCAATATGTTGATCAATGTTACTTTATAAATGGATGTCAAAGATTTTTTTACTTAATTTTTTCATCAAATGGTCATAAATAAAAATTATGCTGCTTTACCCCTCAGTTTTCACCAAAATAGAGGTAATAGGTCTTAATTTTTTAAAATTATAAAGTGATAACATATAGTTGCTGGGAATCAAAGACGTATCATCAAAATACTTTAGCCCTCAGTTTTTCAATAAAACCGATGTAATAAGTCATAAATAAAATTTAAAAATTAAAAGATATTAAAATGTTTAATAGAGAGTTCATAAGCATTACTTTACCTTCATTGATAAATTAATTCCCTTCTAAGTTAAAAGATGACTACAAAGCTTAACTAGGATTGAAGAGCAAGTTGACCTTATTCTAGGGTTGGCTCCGATAAGGATTCCAAGGAATGAAAAGGGGATGAAACATGTTCCATAAGAAAGAAATGTTGATGCTTCTTAAATAAAGCATTACTTCAAATTTAGACATATGGTCTTTCTCTTAAAAAAGTTCACAGACAAACTCGGAGTCAACTCAAAACCAAACAAAATAGTCTTGATGCTCGCAAGGTTTTTCCTGTTGAAATATTAAATTAGATTTGGTAAAAATATTAAATTAAATTAGATTTAATATTTAAATATAATCCAAGTTGTGTAGACCCAAGCGCAATTAGGGTTGTATATAAATAGTCCTAGGTTGTATCATTATTTGTACAATTCAGTAATACAAATCCTTATTTCCTTTATTATTCTCTCTTTCTCTCCTCACTAAAAGTGCTCACGCACTAACAAATTGGTATCCAGAGCTTCCGGTTATTGTTCTTGATTGAGTTTTCAATAATTTTACGTTAGAGATCGTATTTACATGGCAAGTGAATCAACCGCTGCGAAGATGGCTAGTGATAAAGGCATTCTAAATTCTCTTCCAATGCTTGACAGCAAGAATTGGATCCGATGGAAAAACAGATGCAATCCTTGTTTGGCTTCCATGAAATCCTAGAGGTGGTTACAGATGGCGTTCTTGCATTGGCTACAGATGCAACCGAAGCACAGAAAAAAGCCCACAACGAGGCCAAGAAGAAAGATTGCAAGGCTGCTTATTGCATTAAAACAAATGTTGATGCTGCTACATTCGACAGAATCTCTCATGTTGAAACGGCGAAGGAGGCATGGGATATTCTGGTGAAGCATTATGAAGAAGGTGAGAAAGTTAAGGTTGTCAAGTTACAAACCTTGCGTCGACAGTATGAATTATTATCGATGGGAGAAGATGAAAAAGTTGCAGCATATGTGTCGAAGGTTCAGAAACTCGTCCATCTCATGAAGGGTTGTGGTGAAACCATAACTAATAAGATGATAGTTAAGAAGGTAATGAGAATGTTGACCTCTCACTTTGATCATGTTATCGTAGCTATTCAAGAATCCAACAAACTTGAAACCACTAAAGTGGAATATTTGGTTGGTTTGTTGAAGGCGCATGAGATGAGGACTGTTGAAAGGAAAGGAGTTCAAGACTCAATACAGGCTCTACAAGCTCAGACATGGAAAAAGGATGGTGGTTCCAACAAATTCAAAGTCAAGTTTGACAAGACTCAGGGCAAGAAACCTTGGTCGAATCCCCACAAGAATAAGGTCGAAGATATATTTTCTGAATCCTCGAAAAGGGGAGGAGGAAACTATCGAAAGGACAAGGAAGATAAAAAGGTGTGCAGTGCTATAACTGTGAAAAGTGGGGTCACATAGCCAAGAATTGTTGGTACAAAAAAGACAAGGGATCGACAGGAAAGGATGAAGGAGCGAACCTTGCACGCCAAGATTCAGATGATTCTAAAGGTGGTATGGTGGTTATAGCTGCAGTTGTTGAGAACCATGTCGAATCTAAGATCTGATTCCTCGACTCAGGCTGCTCAAATCACATGACTGATCGAAAGGAGTGGTTGGCAGACTATGACGAGTCGAAGAAGAGCAAGGTAAAACTTGCTGATAATAATTCGTTGCAAGTAGAAGGTGTTGGCAACATAGTTTTTCAAATGCGTAATGGAGGGAAAGCTGTGATTTAAGATGTGCTCTATGTACCTGGAATGAAGTGCAACTTGCTAAGTGTTGGACAACTGGTCGAAAAAGATTTCTCAGTTGTTATGAAAGATGGAGCCTTGAAATTGTTCGACACCAAGAACAATTTGGTCTTAAAATCTCCGTTGTCGAAGAATAGGACATTTAAGACTATGATCAGTTCGACAGAAGTTCAATGTTTGAAAATTATTGTTGACCACAAGGATAGTTGGTTATGGCATTTGAGGTTTGGACATTTGAATTTTTGATCACTCAATCAACTTATTACTCAAGATATGGTTGCTGGAATTCCAAGTCTTTAGATGCCTGAAAACTTTGTGAAGGTTATTTAGTCGGAAAGCAATCCAGAAGTTCTTTTGTTTCGACTATGCCAATGAGATCATCCTGCATTCTCGAAGTGGTATATTCAGATGTATGTGGTCCATTCGAAGAACATACCATTGGTGGAAGTAGATATTTTTTTTCGTTTGTTGATGAGTTTAGTCGAAAGTTGTGGATCTATATGATCAATCGAAAGAACGAAGTATTCGAAATCTTTAAGAGATTCAAGATACTTATCGAAAACCAAAGTGAGAAGAAGATCAATGTTCTGCGAACAGATGGAGGTGGCGAATACACTTCGAAGATGTTTGAAAGTTTATGTGTAGAACATGGTTTTGATCATGAGGTAACTGCACCTTATACACCTCAACATAATGGAATTGTTGAAAGAAGAAACAAAACCATATTAGATATGGCAAGATGCATGCTAAAGTAGAAGAATTTGCCAAAGTCTTTATAGGGAGAAGCTGTTTCGACCGCAATCTATATTTTGAACAGGTGCCCTACCAAGATATTGAAGAACAAGGTTCCTAAATAAGTATGGAGTGGAAAACGACCATCAGTAAGTCATTTGAAGGTGTTTGGCTCTATGTGTTTTAAGCATATTCCTGATGCAATAAGAAGGAAGCTTGATAACAAGAGTGAACCTATAATTCTGGTAGGATATCATAAAATTGGTGCATACATGATATTCAATCTAGTTAATGAGAAGATGTTAAGGACCAAATTGTAGTTATTTTGTACATGATTTTGTGGTCCTTAACAACGCCTTTTTATATAATTAGTATTATTTATTCTAGTATTTTGGTTTAATTAGGTTTTTATTTAGTTTTTGTTCATAATATATTATTTAACTTAGTTTACTTTTAATTGTAGGTTTTTATTGACTATTTCTCCCAAGCTTGGATTCAAGAACACTTGAAGAGCTTTAGGGATGATTCTTTTGAAGATATTTTTGGATGAAGGAAGCATGCTACAGTCGCAGGTTCCAAATGAGCGCTTCGACTTAACCGCTTAGCGGTCTGAAATCGAAAAGGACAGACCCATGCTTTCACCTTTTGGCCACCAACACATCACTTCCAGCTGACTTTTTGGCTTGTAAAAGGGTGAAGCTTCACTTCATCATCATCATCTTTCATCTTTGTAAACTAGGGCAAGAATTGTAAAGAAAAACCATAGCTTTTCTTCTTGATTTCTTGATGTTCATTACTTCTACCAACAATCTTGAGAGCAAAGCAACCATGGAAATGAGTGGCTAAGCTCTTTTTGTGTCAAGATTAGAGGTAGTTGATTTATATAGTATGTATTTATTTTAATCCATTTGTGTATGAACATGGTTGATGATTAATATAGTTGAATATCTTTGTTCTTCATCTTTATGCTTTGAGTCTTGCGTGGAAAAGAATACTTAAAAGTAGACCTAGGATATTCATCCACTAATGAACAAATGCTAGGGATAGATTTGTGTGTTAGTGTTTACAAATATTGAACTTAATGATTATCATGTCAATAGTTGTAGTGAGAGATCATGCAAAGATTAACATGATAACATTCACAATCTTGGTGGGAAATCTACAAGATTGAGAGGATATGTATTTATAGAAATCATCTACTATGTTCATCACTTGATTAATTGAATATGTATGAAACTAGATCAATGAAACTAATCTTGACATGCTTCCATAATTTGAAAACAATCTCAAACTCTCTTTAATCCAAACCATAACTCTCTTTGAAAGAATTAATTTAGTTATTTGTTTGGAAACTCATGGTACTAGTAGAATAGATAACAAACCCTTTGGTTACATAATCTTAAAATACACTTTTCTATTGAAAGACTACAATATACGCCAATCCCTGTGGAATCGATAATTAAAAATACTTGTTTGCGGATAAAAACTACAACAGAAGATCATGTTAAGTAGAGACATTGTAATTGATAAAAATTCTACCTGGGATTGAGATTCTAGTAATTCAATTAACAAGCCACTGATGAGCTCTGATTTCGATGAAGAAATTGATAAGATCAAAGTCGAAGGACTTCCTGAGAATCCAGTCGAATTCGAAGATGAAGCAAATGCTGATATTCTCGAAAATGTCGAAGTAAAAGAGGGTGTGGCTAGCACAAGCCATAGACCTCAACGAAATAGAGTTACTCCAACAAGACTTCAAGATTATGAAGTAACTGGTGATGATGAAGTAACACCATATGGATAATTAGTTCATTTTGCTTTACTTGCAGGTGCTGAACCAATAAACTATAATGAAGCTTTAAAGAGTAACAAATGGAAGTTAGCTATGGTCGAAGAGTTAGAGGCAATTGAAAGAAACAATACATGGGAGTTAGTCGAATTACCAGCATATACAAAAGCTATCAAAGTGAAGTGGGTGTTCAAGTTGAAACACAATATTGATGGTTCGATAGCAAGACAAAAAGAAGGTCTTGACTTCTCTTAAGTATTTGCTCCAATAGCAAGTATTTGTGAAATCAGCATTTCTGAATGGTCCTTTAGAAGAAGAGGTTTATGTCACACAACCTCTTGGGTTTGTGATTCAGAAGGAAGCGAGTAAAGTATATAAGTTTCATAAAGTGCTCTATGGTCTCAATCAGGCACCTAGGACATGGAACAAGAAGATCGACTCATACTTAGTAGAATTGGGATTTTTCAAATGAAAATCAGAGTATGGTGTCTATATTCAGGTTGTAGCACAAGATATAACAATCATCTGCTTATATGTTGATGACTTGCTAGTAATTGGAAATAGCTTGCAGAATTTGTCAAAGTTCAAAGAGATGATGACGAAGGAATTTGAAATTTCGGATCTGGGAAAATTGTCTTATTTCTTGACATGGAATTTCAAATAACGAAGCAAGGTATGGTGCTACATCAAAGGAAGTATGTCAAAGAGATACTCAAGAGATTCATAATGGATGATTCGAATTCTGCCTCCTCACCTGTCAAACCAAATGTGAAGTTGGAGAAGAATGGAGAGGAAGAACAAGTTGATGTAACTTTATTCAAGTAAATGGTGGGATCTCTGAGGTATTTATGCAACAGTCGACCTGATATAGGTTTCGCTGTCGGATTAGTAAGCAGATATATGAGGGAACCAAGAGTGTCACATATGAAGGTTGCAAGAAGAATCCTGAGATATCTGAAGGGTTCGATAAATTGTGGAATACTATTTCGACGAAATTCTGAAGATAAATAAGAAATAGTTAATTGTTTTTCAGATGTTGATTGGTGTGGAGATAAGGAAGATCGAAGAAGCACAACTGGATATTTCTTTCAAGTATTTGGTGCCCCAATCTCATGGTGTTCGAAGAAGAAACTTGTGGTGGCATTGTCATCTTGCGAAGCTGAATATATAGCAGAACCTATGTTGCTTGTCAAGCAATTTGGATCAAATCAATACTTAAACAAATGACTGTCGAAGTGAAGAAACCGCTGGTGTTGCAAATCGACAACAAGTCAACTATAAATTTGGCGAAGAATCCAGTTCTGCATGGAAGAAGTAAACATATCGAAGCTAGGTTTCACTTCTTGAGGGAAAAGGTAAATCAAGGTGAACTTGAATTTAGGCATTGCTCAAGTGAAGCACAGTTGGCCGACATCTTCACCAAAGGATTGAAGATTGATAGATTCCTCTATTTGAGAAAGAAATTAGGAATAGTTCAGATTGACTATTTTTGAGGATGTTCGACAACTTGGATTATGGGGGTGTGATGAAATATTAAATTATATTTGGTAAAAATATTAGATTAGATTAAATTTAATATTTAAATATAATCCAAGTTGTGTAGACCCAAACCCAATTAAGGTTGTATATAAATAGTCCTAGGTTGTATCATTATTTGTACAATTCAATAATACAAATCCTTATTTCCTTTATTATTATCTCTTTCTCTCCTCACTAAAAGTACCTCACGCACTAACATTTCCAAGAATTATCGCCTAAAATTATAATGTCATCAACAAACTTTAGTTGTTCATAATGAATTTCCCCATTTGGATGGAATCGTACATTAGTCCAACTAAACTTCTACTAGTATAAGAAAAAGAAAAGGTGACATTGAGTCCCCGTGACACAATTCTCTCCATGCTTGAAAGTTAGTTGTAAGACTAGCATTTATCACAATAGACATACTACTTGAAAACACACAAGCTTCTATCTTCTTTAGCCATTTGTACCCAAATTCAATCCTTCTCAAAATGTATTTAAGATATTTCTAAGACATACAATCACTACTACAAATAAGTAAGTTTATCTTGGTTGGAAAAAAGGGTTTTACCTCGGTTTGGTGGTTGAGATAAAGAAGGGTGTCATGTAAAGCGTGTCACTTTTCCCTTGATTAAATTGTAACCAAAGGGGAAAAGTGAAATTAGTCATGGGTTCGATCCTCTTCAACAATATTGTTTGTATTTTCAAAACTATGCTACTTATTATCTCAGTTCGAAATAATACATGAGGTGAAATACCCTATTTACATAGTTTTTGTTTTAACCTTTTTTCGTTTGAATCTGCAAAGCATTAATTTTTTTGACAAATTATGAATCTTTCTCATCGTCATCATCGTCATTAAAAGCAAAAACAACAACAACAAACAAACAACAACAACAACAAAATAGGATCGTTAAACATTAAACTCAACAACAACAACAACAACAACAAAATCAATATAATATTTAAGCATTAAATCTAAAACATCATCAACAACAAAATCAATAGAATCTTTAAACATTAAATATAAAACAACAACAACAACAAATAAACAAAAACAATATAGTTGTTAAACAATAAATCTTAACAACAACAATAATATTAAACATTTTACTTGACACAACAACTAACATTATTAAGTTACAGCTATATTTTCTAACTAAAATTAAATATTTTTAACAGTCGATAATTATATGAGAAAAGATTACATTATTGCACATATTTTGAAGGAAAAAAAACTACTATTGCAATCAATCCTAAATAATGTGGTGTACCTCATGCAATCGCTTTCATTATCATTATTTTTATTATGTTAAGTTTGCATTTCAATATTTTGCATTTAAAATAGATTGTTGTGGCATTCATGTTCTAATTGGTTTGTGAGACTTTCATGTGGATCACTGATATTTCATGTGGAATAATGAGTTAACAATGTTTTGATCATTGTTGCTTTATAAATGGAAGACAAATATTCTTAACTTAATTTTTTCGTTACATTGAAGAAAAAAATTCATTTGTTGCTAGCTAAACCGAAGTGATGTCATAAATAAATAAATATGTGTTAAAACATAGTTATTGGAATTCAAAAGGAGTTGATAAATACTTTTTTCCTCTATTGACAGTTGAACAAAGTCATAATTTTTTTTTAAAAAGAATAAAATATGCTAAAATGGAGTTTTTGAAATTCGAAGACGCGTTTTTTAAATACCTTTATTCTTGATTGTCAGCTCAACCGAGTTAATAAGTCATAAACAAAAATAAAAACAAAATAAGATGTACTAAAATGTAATTTCTGAAATTCAAACGTATGGCTCCTAAATAATTTCCCTCTCGATTATCAACTCAATCGAGATAATATCTTTTAAATAAAAATATTTTAAAAAAATGAAAATGCAATTGTTAAAATTCAATGATATATCTCATGAGTTTTTTTTTTAGATTTTCAATGCAACTAAGGAAATAACTAATATATTTTAAAACAAAATACAAATATAACGTGTCTATAATTTAGATCTCAATTGTTTGTTGACTGAGATAAAAAATTTATCATAAATTGTTCTTTTTTAATAGTAAATTAAACACAAAATATTTTGCTATAAGTTTACTCTTAAACTTTGTTGGTGCACAAGAATCAAAGATGATTTGAATAATGGAAGAATGAGAGTGACGACTACACAAGAGTGAAAGAAATAAGGATTGTTGTTATATATAACATCTTCTACTAGTCTATTTATACAAAGGGAAAAATTGCCACATAGACCCTAATAGAGTAAACTTAGTGACCAAGATAAAATGTATATAAATATTGAATACTAAAGTCCCCTTAAAAACTAAACTTAACAGCTATGCTAAGGAAACTCAATCTCCAAAGCATCAGAACTTCTGAGCACATCCAGAAGTTCTGGACTCAACTTCTGAATATTGAATTATTCTTCAATACCACCCTTTAATTCATATTCCTAAACAAAACTAACCACACCAATTCCATCCTTTAAGAGGAGAAATTGATCTGTCTTGATTGCCTTTGTCAGAATATCTGCCAACTGCTTCTGAGTGCTATAGTGCATAACTTCTAGTGTTCTGTTCTGGACTTGGCTTCTCAAGAAATGATACTTAGTCTCAATATGCTTGCTTATTCCGTGTAACACGGGATTTCTGGCAAGATTGATTGCATACTTGTTATCAATCATCAATTTCAGAGGCTTCTTTACTTTAATCTTCTGATCTTCTAATAAGTTTAGAAGCCACAAAGCTTGACATGCAGCTACGGCACCTAGAATATACTCAGCTTCACACGTTGATAGAGCAACAATAGCTTGCTTCTGGGAACTCCAAGAAATAGGACCTCCTAGAAACTTGAATAAGTATCTAGAAGTACTTCTTCTATCAACTATATCTCCACACCAATCAGAGTCAAAGTAACTCAATAAGTCAGATTCTTCCTTTCTTCCAGAAGGAAATAAAACTCCAAACTTTAGAGTTCCCTTGATATACCTCAAAATTCTGACATCATCTTGATAATGAGACCACTTAGGTTTACTCATGAACATACTAACCAATCCAACTGCAGAGGAAATATCAGGTCTGGTATTACACAAATACCTCAGAGAACTAACCAGCTGTTTGAAGATCGTAGCATCCACATATTCACCTTCAGAGTTAGAATCCAATTTATGATTGGTTTCTAACGGTGTAACAACAACCTTTCAATTCTCCAACTTGAACTTCTTCAAAAGTTCTAGTTCATACTTCAGTTGATGCAAAATGATACCCTCCTTTGAGTACAGAACTTCCATCCCTAGAAAATATACCATATTTCCTAGATCTATCATCTCAAATTCATTCATCAACACTTTCTTGAAGTTGATTATATCTTCTAGAAAACTCCCCATAAGCAATATGTCATCAACATAAGACACACTAGAATCATGTTGCTTCCAGAATGTTGCACGTAAAATCCATATTCTATCTCACACTTCTGAAACCCTTGCTTCTTGAAAAATGAACCAATCTTCTGATTCCAAGCTCTGGGTGCTTGCTTTAATCCATACAGAGATTTATGTAACTTGTACACCATCCCTTCCTTATTATTTTTCAAGAAGTCAGGAGGTTGTGACACGTATACCTCCTCTTGTAATGGACCGTTCAGAAATGCTGACTTCACATCCAAATGCATCATCGGCCAATTTCTATTTGTAGCTAAAGCAATCACCAGTCTAATTATTTCATGTCCGTCTATAGGTGCAAATACCTCAAAGTAATCTAGTCCAGGTTTCTGAAGAAAACCTTTGGCCACTAGCCTTCATTTGTGCCTACCAACTGATCCATCTAGCTTAAGCATCACCTTGAAAACCCATCTGACGTTGATGGCTTTCTTCTTCTTTGGAAGTTCTGTCAACTCCCAAGTTTTGTTTCTCTCTATAGCCTCAAGTTCTTCTTTCATGGCATCCAACCAGACTTTCTTCTTAAGTGCTTCTTCAATACCCAATGGTTCAAAGTCTACTAACATGGCACACTAAATGACTTCTCCCTCTGAGTCATCTTTGGTGTCTTGCAACATGTCAAAATCTGCAAACCTTTTAGGTATGGTTCTAATTCTTTGTGGCCTCTGAACTTGTTCTCTAGAACTTGGAATAAAATTAACTTCTGGACCTTGTCCAGAAACCCTATCTTCAGAATTTCCACCTTCAAAAACATGATCATCTCTAGAAGCTTGTCCTCCAGAACCTACGTCTTCAGAGTTTTCCCTTCCAGAAGCATGATCACCACCAGATTCTGGATCAGAATCAGATTCATCATCTTCATCTTCAGAGTCTTCAGAATCATCTTCTGACTCTGACTCTTCTTCAGAACTTTCAACTTATGACTCGTCTTCAGAAGTTATCTCTACATCAGAATTTGGTTGAGACTTACTCCAATCCCAAACTTCTGACTCTTTCACAATGACGTCTCTGCTGACTTCAACTTTGTTAGTTTATGGACAATAAGGTTTGTATGCACCTGTACTGTGGTACCCCACCAGTAACATCAATTTTCTTCTATCATCCAGCTTCTTCCTTCTAGCTTCTGGAACGTGTTTGTAACACACATAACCAAAAACCTTCAGATGACTAACACTTTGCTTCTCTCCAGTCCACTTGTCTAAAGGAATAATTCCCTTCAACTTCTGTGTTGGAAACCTATTGAGCACATATGTTGCAGTAGAAACAGCTTCTCCCCATATGTTGTGAGGAAGTTTCTTCCCTTTTAGCATACTTCTCGTCATATAAAGCAAAGTATGATTTCTTCATTCAGCAAGACCATTGTGTTGAGGAGTATAAGGAGCAGTAACTTCATGCTCAATTCCATTCTCATCACAGAACTTCTGGAACTATGTAGAGTTATACTCACCTCCACAATCCGTTCTAAGAATCTTTAACTTCTGACCACTTTGATTCTCAGCCTTCACCTTGAACTTCTAGAATTATGTAAACACCTCATTCTTAAACTTGATGAGTGTTACCCACGTCATTCTTGTGAACTAATCCACAAAGGACACAAAATACCTATTTCCTCCAAGTGAAAGTTCTGGAAATGGTCCACACACATTAGAATAGACTACTCCCAGAGCATGTTTTGCTCTTGGGGCTACTTCTGATGCAAATGGCAATCTGGGTTGCTTTCCTTTCATGTTTACCTCACATGACTTCTCAGGCTTCACAATCTTCGAAATGCCACGTACGAGCTTCTTAGAACTTAAATGCCCTAAGCTTCTATAGTTTAGATGCCCCAATCTCTTGTGCCACAAATTACTATCTCCTTTAGAGCCTTCTGCACTAAGACACTTTGTTTTAGATGTTTCTACATTCACCTTGAATGTTATTTTGCTTCCATGTTCAGATTGCATAATCAACTTCTGATTGGAATCATACAACTTCAAGAGATTGTTCTTCATAACAATTGAGAAACCTTTCTCAATGAGTTGACCCACACTCATCAGATTGCTTTTGATCCATGAACATACCAAACATCCTTGATCAAAACATTCTTCCCATTCTTCACTTTAACTTTGGCATTTCCCATACCTTCTGCATTAAGGTACTTATCATTAGTACATCTGATCTTTGTCCTCCTTTTAGAGTCAAAATCTATCAGCCATTGTTTGTTTCCAGTCAAGTGATTTGAACATCCAGTGTTCATATACCACCAATCTGCCAAACATCTTCCATCAGACTCAGAATCCATCAATAACATAGGTTCATCATCTGAATCTCCTTAGGCTATGTTTTCTTCTTCTGATTTCCTTCCTTTGTTTGACCAACAATCTCTAGCAAAATGGCCAAACTGCTTACAACAGTAACATTGAACTTTCTTCTTCTCCTTTCCCTTCCGATGTTTCTTTTCATCAGAAGTTGAGGTTTCTGACTTCTGGAATCTATCACCACATATATTCTTGGCCTCTGACCAAGAATGCTTCTGGTCCTTCTTGACAAAAGAAGCTTTCAGAGCCTGATCAACTTCCCTCTCATAAGTTCTTGCAGTCAGACGCAACTCATGCGCTTCTAGACTACTTTGCAGCTCTTCTATTCTCATGGTTTCCAGATCTTTAGAATGTTCAATTGCTACAACAATGTAATTAAATTAAGGAGTAAGTGACCTCAATACCTTCTCTATGATTACTTGTTCAGAAAGAGTTTCTCCGCAAGCCTTCATCTCATTAGTGATGATAATCACTCTAGAGATATACTCTGAAACCTTCTCATGGTTCTTCATGTTGAGATTCTCATATTGCTTTCTCAGAGACTGAAGCTTCACCTTCTTCACTGATGTGTCACCACTGTAACATCTGACCAGTGTGTCCCACGCCTCCTTTGACGTTATCGAATCAGCAATTTTCTCAAACACGTTCACATCCACACACTAATGGATGAAGAACAACGCCTTCTGATCTTTCTTCCTCTTGCTTCTCTCTCTCTCTCTCTCTCTCTCTCTCTCTCTTCTTCTGTTGCATCTTCTACAACTTGAATATACCCATCAGTAACAAGCTCTAGGACATCTTGAGCTCCAAGTAACACGCACATCTAAATCATCCATCTGTTTCAGTTCTTGCCATCAAAAACTGGAAGTTTGGTACCCGTGTTATTGTTTATTCATCTTCTATCTTATACGGTACACGGATCTTAACTAGTGTTTATACAATTACACAAAATAGAGTAAAAAATGAATTTACATATGTTAAAAGTATCGTTAACTCAACTATGTTAACTCAATCTCGAACATTAACTCAACCATAAATTTTAACTCTTCAATCTTCAATCTCAATCTTGCTACTAACATCGAGACACAATTATTGTGAGAGGATAAAATAGTATTATTTTTTGTTTAACTTAAAGTGGAATATTTTGATATGCTATTTATAACTAATTTTTCCAACTACAACTAATTATTACAATGAATAAGCTAACTACTACCAAATAACAAATTAGACACCTCCTGCATATTAAACAATGACCACATCTTCATTATACAAACAAAAAAAAAATATTCAGTTTTATATTATCATTATATTTCTTTAACAACATTATTATCATTATAATAAATAAATGGTATAAATTGATGATTTTTGGCTTGAAAATGTCGGTCGACAAATTTGAATTGTCTCATTAAAATTGATCGATTTAAATGAGTGTTAAGATGAATTATACATTTTTTATATTTTTATTGGAAAAAAATATAAATCATATTTAAGAAATTGTATGTAAGTTTTTTTTAGTAAAAAATATTGTAAAATAAAATTTTAAGTTATACTTAATTTGCGGTTTAAAATATAATTATAACTAAATAAATATCAAATGATATTTGAAAATATTATCATGTAATATTTATAAATAAAAAATTGACTATTTTAAAATTTTGATAGTGTTGTTTTAATTAAAAATGTGTGTGAATTTTGTAAATATAAAATCGATTAAATTTATCTGACTTATCTATTAAACTGATTTAATTAAATAGGTAAGAAAACAAAATTTTATCGGTTAAAACTCCTTTAATATGAAACTGCAAATAACACTATGTACTGGTATATTTTATAATCACAATAGAAGAGTTTACTATTCTTTAATTAACAAATATTGGATTGATTATTATATTTGGAGCGAGTATAGCGTGGAGAGCAGAATAGAATTCATTTTTGAGAAAATAAAAGAAACACGAGGGAAGCGTGGTCAGCAAACGAGGACCATTTTAAATTAATTAATTTCACACGCATAAACCAATATTACCAATATTACTACTGGTACACAACTCTCACTCCATGCCTTCATCAGTTTCTCCATGCCTTCATCAGTTAAGAATTGGGATGAGGAACAAATCCATACATGAGTTTTGAAAAGAATTGAGATTTAGAATATATAAAATACATTTTATTTTTATGCATGATTTGATTTTAAAAATTTATGATCAATAAATTTTGAATGGAATTATAATTTAATCAATAAATTTTTTTACCGACTTCTAAATATATTTGTGTATATTTTTTGAAAGGTTACATTTATATTCTTGAAAAAATTAACGTAGTTTAAACGATGTATTGTTAACTATAAATATATTGTTAATAAAATTAACAAAAAAGTATATTATAAATATATAAAAGGTAAAGCAAATAAGAACTCTAATGTTTATCTTAAATATTTTAAGCATATCACAATCTTTTTAAATTAATTTTAAAATTGTAATCATGATAAAAAAATATTAAATTGTAGTCATGAAAATTTAATGAAAAATGATAATCATAAAAATTAACAATAAAAGGTATAAATTTATTCATACATTCCTTTTTATAAATTGAATAAGTTACATTTTGTTATAGTTTAAATAATATTTTGTTACTAAAAATATTTAAAATCATATATTTTTATGAAATATTAATAAAAATCATGTATTTTAAAAAAATATTTATTTAACTAATCATTTACTCGATTATATGTATAGTAACTTTATTAAAGAGTTAATTGATCAATTAATTCAATTAAATTATTTTCAAAATATTAGTTGATCCATTAAAAATCAATTTAATGTAAATAATGGAAATAATATATATATATATATATATATATATATATTGGTATAATTTTAAATAGTATTTAGAAAGTAGTTTAAGAAAAAACTATATGATTTTGAATGTTATTGATATATTTTTAAAAAAATGAAAGTCATGTCATATCCACAAACATTTCTATATGATCTTTTACTATATCGGTTTCTCTTGATTTAGTTGAATATATGTTTTGGGAAGAATTTCTCTAATCAAGGTTGTTGTTAGAGCCTACAAATTCACAATTTAGCTAATGTTAAAAAACTACAATTTGACGAAGAGTTGTGATATATTGTAGGTTTGGAAAAATTGTAAATATGATATATAAAAAAAAAATTAAAAGTGGTTATACATTGTCATTTTCATTAATTCTATTCCAATTAAAATCAACGATGCAAACGAACCAATTAAAATAAAAATTATGATTTATTTAAATAAAGAAGATATCTTTTCTTTCTCTCTTTTGATAATTTTTTATTATTCTACTAATATCAACAATAATAAACGTTAAATTATTATTTAATATTTTAAGCGATTTTTTTCGATATTCTTAGATCTAATTTTTTATTTCTTTCCCTACGGATATCTATAATAATAAATGTTATATTATTATTTATAGTTGTAATTTTTTTAATTATGAATAATACATTTATATTAAAGCAAAAATGATTATATTATTAAAATTATTATTCTCTTTTATTTCCATATTTGTAACATAATAAAAAATAAATTATATTTTTATCCATAAAATTTTATAATATGATAAAAAATTATTTTTTATAAACAAAAAAAAGTTATAATAATTTTTATAAATGGGAATAAGTTACAAATATTTTTATAATAAAAAAATTCAACTATTGATGCAATTGTTTTTAACATGAATAAGTTAAAAATAATTTCGTAAAACATTACACAGGTTAATGACACTTATAAACAAAAAAAGTCTATATTTATATAATTATTTTATTAACCGAAATAAGTTATAATATTAAACATAAGGACTAAAGTATCGGTGAGAAGGTTTTAAAGTATGTAAAATTTGTAAATATGATCTAATAAGAAGGTTTTAAAATTGAAATGTAACGAGAAGTTGTCATACATTGTAGGATATAATTTTTTGGATTCATACTGGTTTGTTAACTCATCTGGATTCACGGGTAGATGTGAAAGTATCTATGAGATATCAATTGTACTGATATTGTTAACTCATCTAGATTCACGGATAGATGTGAATGTATCTATGAGATATCAACTGTACTGAGTTTGTTAACTCATCTAGATTCACAGGTAAACGTGAACGTATTTATGAGATATCAACTGTACTGAGTTTGTTAACTCATCTGGATTCACGCATATTTATGAGATATCAACTGTAGAGTGTTCATTTTAATGTCAATCTTTTAAATTTGTTTTACTATTGTTTTATATAGTTGAAGTTAGAGAATCGAATGTACGATTTATTATAAGTACAGATCAATACTTAAAAGGTTGTGTATATTATTAGTTTATATTAAAAACTATAAGAATGTTAACCGATTGAAAAATGAATTCAAACTTTACAAATAATGATTTAGTAGACATGTATAAATGAGAATAAGCTACATATATTGGAAGTAATTAATATGTTGTATAGTTAGAATAAGTTACATATTTACATAGTTTATTAATTTTTGACGGGGTACAGTAAAAAATTAATAAACTATGTAAAATTTATAAATCTCATCTAATAAGAAGATAATAAAATTGAAATGTAACGAGAAGTTGTCATACATTGTAGGATGTAATATAGTTTTAGAATTAACTTATTTGGATTCAACTGGGTTTGTTAACTCATCTGGATTTACGGGTAGATGTGAATGTATCTATGAGATAGCAGCTGTAGACTGTTCATTTTAATGTTCATATTTTAAAAATTTATATTGCTATTGTTTTATATAATTGAAGTTAGAGAATCGAATGTACGATTTATTTTAAGTACATATCAATGCTTAAAAATTTATGTATATTATTAACTTATATTTATAATTATAAGAATGTTAACCGATTGGAGAATGAATTCAAACTTTACAAAAGATAATTTGGTAGACATGTAGTGTGAATCACGACGGGAAGTTGTCATACATTTTATATTTGGAAAATATGCTAATATCTAAAATTGGTTTAATACATTTTTACAATTAATTATTTGGATTCAATTGGGGTTTGTTAACTCATCGAGATTCACGGGTAAAATGTGAACGTATCACAACCAACTATTGACTGGTCATTTTAATATCTATCTGTTAACTATTTTTTTAATTGTTGTCTTATATAATTGAAAATACGCTGTCATACTTAAAAAATATAGAAATATTATATTACATGACAAAGTTAGTTCCATGTTATATGAAATCTCAATCGGACCCGTGTGACAGCACGGGTTACTTACTAGTTTTTGAGAAAATAAAAGAAACACATGGAAGCGTGGTCAGCAAACGAGGACCATTTTAAATTAATTAATTTCACACGCATAAACCCATATTACTACTAGTACACAACTCTCACTCTCCATGCCTTCAACAGTTATTTTAGGTTTTTATTTGGAAAGAATTGGGATGAGGAATAAATCAATACATGAGTTTTGAAAAGAATTGAGATCAAGAATATATAAACACCTGGGTTTTGGAAAGAATTGGGTTTAATTTGAGTTTTGGAAAAAAGAAATCTGTTAAAGAGGGAGTCTATTTAATATTTATTTAGAGAGAGTCTATTTATTTTTATTTTTGTTACACTTATGGGTCTAAGTCCAAGAAAGAAGAACTACACAAACACAAAACGGGAAATAAGATTCTAAAGAAATCTATATTTAACAAAGCCTGAATAAATAAGGGGCACGCAATAAAATTACAGAAGGATTCTTAAATGTGAATATCATGTTTGGCTAACGCGTCAGGACAACTATTAGCCTCCCGATAAAAATATACCTAAACTTCACTTCTAAACCTTGACCATGAAGCCTCCTAATTCTAGCAACTAAATTGCTACTCAAATTATTAATCATGTTTCCACTTGATATATCCTTAATTGAGAATCGCTCTCAATAATGATGTTATGAAAACTCATCCTATAGGCAAGTTAAACCCCTTCATAAACACTCCATAACTCAGCCACATACGCACTACAATCACCAAGCGATTTCAAAAAACCTCCAAGCCACTCACTTGGATCACCTCTTATAAGTAAAATTAATGACCAATTAATATCCTTTATTCAGTGTCCTGGGACACAGGTTAACAACACCTTTATTTAAATTTTGTATTTTAATAAAATTATTAATGACAATTTAATGTGATTAAATCAATTTTGTCTTTTAAAGATATAATTATTTTATTTTTATAATTTATTTTTTATTTTTATTTTTTATAATTTGAAATAACTTGTAAAAAGGAAAAAGTTGAAGATATTGAAAAAAATTCTAAGCCCTAAATTACCATGTTCAAATACATGACTTCTTAAGGTTGCAACCAGGCAGTTGGAGGCTTAAGGCAAAACTTAAAATTAAGTATTTAAAAAATAAAAATGTATTTTATTAAAAGTTGTATTAATTTATATATTAAAAATAGAATAAGTGATCATTAAAAATAATACTTATTCAATTATAAAAACAATTTATTAATGAAAAATTAAGTGTATTGTTGAACTTTTTTTACTAAGGCATAAAAGAAAAAGATTTTTAGACCAATTTATAAATCCATAATAATAACTAAACAACATTAAATGGAAAAATGATAAATATGATACAGTAAATTGATATTAGTAGTAATTGAACTGGATTCACTTGTTGCATAATAGACCCTATATCTGTTGGAGTGATGATTATTTATATTTTAGAATAGTTTTTCTGATAATATACTTGTTAAATCTATATTTGGAGGCCTTTTTTATAACCTTTCAATATCCCAACAATGAGAAACCCAA
Organism: Vicia sativa; assembly: GCA_021764765.1. Lineage (NCBI taxonomy): Eukaryota > Viridiplantae > Streptophyta > Magnoliopsida > Fabales > Fabaceae > Vicia > Vicia sativa. The sequence goes on from CM038794.1 coordinate 289,793,409, forward strand.
GACCATTGCCTCACTTGCCTAGGCCTTGGGCTGGGTCTGCTTGCAACTTCTTTCTCAAGCAATCATTTTTCGTTCACAAGGAATGTATTTAAAGATGATCCTACATAATTCAAAATTGTAGAAGGAATTGACTCAAAAGCTCAGATTTGGGAGATATGAAGTGTTGAAATTGTGTAAATTGAAATATACGTAAAATTTCTCTAAGTGTTTTTCAGTTTGAAAGTCCAATTTGTTGGTCAGTTTTCTTATCAACCCAAATTGATTCAAGACAAGTGATCAACATAGAAGTTGTATAGGATATGACCATGTTTTCAATGGTACCAAGAGCATGAATTTATATTGGTTGAACATCAAGTTTCGAAGAAAAGAAGTAGCCATGGTGAAGTTCTTTTACAAGTCAGATTTGAGGTTCAAATACATGTTCAACCCCAACAAAATCCCATGTGATCTTGTTTTGAAGCCTACATTGCTTCTAACTATCTACATAATTGTTGTTTTACACAAACCCTAAGTGTATTGCATAAAGTGTTTGATGCACTGTCCAAATTGCATGCCACTTTCAGAGCATTTTGCCAAAAGACACGTTGCCATTTACATAAAGCTTGCTTTAAACACAATGTCAGTGCATTGAGCCCATACATTGTTATCTCTGATTACACTTTAACACAAAAGCTAAGAAGCAACATATAAACCTACCAACCACTCAAGAAAGGCATGGTACAATGCATTGGAACCACCATGTTCATGAAACTAACACTTGAAACTCAACTAAACCAAAACCTCACAAACTTTGTTTCTCATCAATATTTACTCAAACTTCTTTATAAATAAAGGATCAAATCCAACTTCAAAGGTCATAGAAATTCTCCCTCAAACACTCCCAAACTCATATAGAAGACCACAAAACTCCATTAAAGCTCCAAAGTCCATTTCTTCACATTTTACATTCCTTCCAAGTTATTTGCAAACCAACAATACAAACATCATCCACACACCTAATATAAGGTTTTGTATGCATTGATTCACCTTTGTATCCAAACAATCACTTCCTCCATTTTCCACCTTTCATCATTCCAACATGACTTGGTTAGAAGTATTCATAGGGTTTCAAGTCAAGCTAAGCATCTCATTATGTTCATGGGACTTCAAGCAAGTTAAAGAGATCATTTTCCATCACTGAAAGTGCTTGCAAAAGGCATTGGACCTTACTCCAATAGGTAACTTTTGAGACACTTTGAACTCATACATACAAGCATCATTTTAAACATTTCTTCATACTATTATGCTTGTCTAAATGCCATGAATAAAACCCCCCATGAAAATGGGCATTGGTCAAAATGTCATTTAATTTAACTTTGAAAAAACTTAGGGTTTTTGGGTTTTGTCAAAATTCGTGTTACGGTTTGAATAAATAAATACTATGGACATATTTGAAATCCTTGTGAAATTTTGAGCAATTTGATATATTAGTTTGTCATTTTTGGTTGAGAAATGAGAAATCACGAATTTGCATCATTATTGTTGTCTTTAGGTAGAAGACGAAGTTCAGCTGGAGCCATTTCACATTTTTAAATGTTGGTTTATAATATATTTAACTGAACTTGTATTATTAATAAATTGGCATTGTGTTCTAGTGGTTAATGTGTTGGTCTTGTGTGTTTGTGTGTGAACTAGAGGTCTGGGGTTTGAATCCCCCTCGCCCTAGACCTTTTAATTATTTTTATGAAACCACTTAACACTTTGTTTCATATTTATTTTTTGATTACCTATTATGTCAAGCCCGTCCTTATTTTTATCCCTAGTTTTTATTTGTTTCAATTCATTTTCTTTTTAGTTTTAGTTTATTTCCTTATTTTATTTTCTCTCTTGATTTTTATTATATCACTTAAATATCTTAAAACACCAAAAATATTTTATTTAATCAATCTTTGATTTATTTTGTTTAAAATTTTAATTAAGAAAACCAAAAAAATATTGTATTTGTCTTAATTTGTTAAAATCATGATGTTTCTTTTATTAAACTCTTGTGAGATATTTTCTTAAATGACTCTCTTAAAGTCATGATGTTTTGATTTGTTTACTTGAACATGATTGTTGTTTTGAAGTTTTATACCATGATTAAATGATGTTAATTTAATGAACATAATTGATTCAAATGACTTGTTGTTTTGTCTTGATGATTCTCACTAAGGTTTTATTCTTGCCATGCTTAGTTAATCCATATTATTGCCTTGATGGTCATGATTAATACTTTGTTTGATTGTGTGAAATCCTAATCCATGTAGCTTACATGAATGCTCGTTGCTTTGATATTGATCTTAAATGCTTATGTGATGATGACTGATGTTTATACTCCATGTTTTAGTATTTATGTTCAAATCCAAGGAAATGGTTTATACTATTGACTTGATAGTCATGTGCATGTGTTTGTCTTGTGTTCATCTTCATGTGTTTACCTTTGTATATTATCTTTGTAATTGTTTACTTGATGTTTACCCTTGTACTTAAACCCTAATCCCATTTTCAAACTTTGAAACATTTTTTCATTAAAGAAACCTTGACTTTATGTCATTGCATTTTCAAACTCTCTTAAATATACTTAAGCGTATTTGATAATTTCAAAAAGACTAAAAATGGTTCAACCTAAACCGAATCATTTTTCCACTTTGGCCTCTTCAATTTAAAACTCTTTCTCAAAGATATTAGAAATGAGTCATCTTTATAGTTAATATGCAATTCTCTTATCCCCATAGTAATGATTGAATGTTGTTGATTCTTTTCCACTTAAGAGAGCTAGTGGCATACTTGTTGATTTTATATGATGCAAAGATCCATCTTCTCATACTTGTGCTGGAGTTAGTTGAATATACTTCTTAAGATGACAAAATGTCTCTTCGTTTAAAATCAATCAACAAATCATTTTATTATTTTTACCTCGAACTACGAGGTTTTGATCCTTCATTGATACGTAGGTATAAGACTTTATGTCTTTCCAAACACAAAAATATAATAAAAATATATTTATTTTCTCACCTCCACACTCTTCTCCGAAATAAAACATTTTAACCAAAAAAACATAGATATTACAAGAGGTTCTTATAGAGTACTATAGATACATAGGGTGTTAATACCTCCCCTCTGTATAATCAACCCTCGTACCTTAGATCTCTTATTTGTGCTTTGCTATTATTATTTTCTTCTTGCATTGCATGTTTAATATAGGGTTTTGATCTTTTCCCTTTCCTTGGAAACTATAAAGTTTGATGGTGACTTTTTAATTTTGTGAGTCAAGTTAGACAATAGTTTGGTCTCCTGGTTTTTCACCGCGACAATATCCCAAGAGGTTTGATCAACCAAAACATAATATCATGTTTGATGTTGATGTTCATATGAGCCAGTTGAACCTTTAGAATGAGACGTGTGATACAAATATAGCTATCCACATTATTTCATATTATGGTAAGACCAATCTAGATACTGGTGGAATTGTGATAGATGTACCACTCCTAGATGGACCTATAAGAAATCATTATCTTAGTCAGAAGGATTTTGGGGAGGGGACCCATGAATCCAGTATGGGAAGTCAAGATGATGATAAAGATGTGACATACATCTCCTTCAACATATTGACAAGGTCTCAAATGCATATGGATAATTATGATCATATCCATGAAGATGATGAGGCTGATCATGTCATAACGTGTGCTGTTGTTGATAACAACCATGATCATGCAGTAGAAGATGAGGAGACATTGTGTGAAGATATGTTATATGCTGAGAGTGGCTGTATTCTGTAAGTTAGACAAGAGATGGTGGAGACACCACACGGTGGAAGGAGAGAAGGACAAGGCCATTTTTTTGTGTTCTAAGTTTATAATTTATACAGTACATGTAATTATAAAAATAAAAATTAGAATATATAATAAAAAGATAAAAAATGCAAAAGATGCAAAAGAAAATAAAAATGCAGTTTGTTTATTCTAATTAAAAAGTAGTAATTAATCACCTAATTAAAACTCAAATTCAAATATCAATTAAAATCAACCATTAATTAGATTGACTATTGATAAAATGATATTAACGGACATATTAGAAATAAATGACACAAAAATTCATGAAGCTCAACTATGAAATATGATGGAAGTGCAAACGTATGACGAATTCGTAGAACAAATGGTGTAATATCGTAAAACAAATTAGCAAAACTCAACTTTAAATACAAATGATGCAGATGAAATATTATCAGTAAAAAAAACTTCGAAGAATTAAATGAATGAAAATTTACAGGAGAAATATATATATATATATATATATATATATATATATATGGAAAGGACTTAATCTCATAACCTAATTTATAATTTGAATTAAAAATAAAAACGTAATGAAAATGTCAATTTTAATAATAACCAATTCATTTATTAAAAGAATATAGAATTCAATTAACTATAAATTCAGTTATTAATAAAAGTGCAAATTTATTTAAATGCAACATTGAAAATTAAGAGATGAATGATGCATATGATGAATAAATGACTGGTTTTTTTAAAATATAAAATACAATGCAAGTAGAAAAATAGCAGGGTAAAATTTGGGGTGCAACACTATAAAAGGAGAGAAGACCTGTCATTTGATGAATTTTCTTCGTCTAAACATGCTCGTGTATGCTCGGCTTCAACATTCATCAATCCGAGGATTCTGGGTTGTGTTCTCCAGAGTTACTTCCGTCTTCCACCACCGTATTAGTGTCTGATTCTCTGTCTGCAACATCTTGATCACTTTTTAAACGGTATGTTTTCAAACCTTTTGTTCAAACTTGCTAGATTAGGTTCAAAATTCATGTCTGTTCATAGAAATGCATGCGGCTAGGGTTTTGGATTTTTGGGAATTCCTTCGTCTGTGAGTGGTTGCTCCGCCATTCTCCAGTGTTTCGCAACGTCGGGGTTCCCTACGTGTTCCCTTCCTCGAGCTGAGGGGTTTTATTATGAATGATAGTTGTTTTGAGAGAGGGTTGTTGACCGAGAAAGTGGATCGTCATTCGTCCGAGCCCTTTCACTTTATTAATGGTGGAAGGGTGGATTTAACGTCAATGTCGAGCTCACCAACTACCTCTGATTTTCAGATATTATGGCGGACACTAACAAAGATAGTGTTGAAGGCTCAATGGGTTCTGAGTAAGAATAATCCGACTTTACTACTGATGAGGAAAATACTTCGAAGGAGGTTTTATGGGAGGAACCTCAGTCTGCCGAGGGTTTTCCCGAATCAGCTGTTGTAACCGGTAGCCAAGATCTGACTACTTGGGTGACTCCAAATGTTCGTTTGAGAGGATCATATTTTACCACTCGTCAGAACAATATTTTTGACACAGTGGAATGGTATGATCCCAATTCCGAAGATGTGAACGAGGGGGAGAAACAAGAGGATTAGATGGTATACATCGCTGCGGCTGAGCATCAAATTTGCTCGATATATGAGGTCTATCATATTCCAGTGTTCGATATTTGGTTTAGGGAGCTGGGATTTCGTCTCCCCTTCACTGACTTGCAGGTGGAGGTGTTCGACCACCTTCGTATGGCTCCATCTCAACTTCATCCCAACACAGTCGCTTTCATCAGGGCGTTTGAGACCGTGTGTGAGTATTTGGAGATAGGCGCTACCCTCCCCTTGTTTTTTCATATATTCTGCCTTCAGAGAGGTTCAGATAAAATGGAAGAGGTAGTTCAGTGGAGTTGGGTGTCATTTCGAAAACATAATGGGAAGCTTTTCAAACCTTACCAAGAGTCTTTCCGATTTTTTAAGGAGAAGTTCATGTTAGTCCGACCGATACCGGAACGGGCTCTTTATAATGTGTTTGCGAGCGCTCCCACTGTCAAGGAGGATGGTTCTCCAAATACGAACGATCAGGGGGAGCAGGTCTATCGGCTTGTGTCTAAGTTTAATTTTCATTGGAAAGAGGAGCAAACATAATGTCGATCAATTTGTGTGGGCCAAAGAGGGATTGGATGTCGAGGACTTGGGCGGTCTTAGTGTGTTGACATATTATGTCGAGGGTCTTTCCCTGACCCAGCGTATGGGAAGAGGGGGGGAAACCTCTTGTGGGAGAGAACGGGGGTTATGTTTTTGAGCCTCCGCTTATCAACATGAGGGATCTTCTTATTAGTGGGGATCCCAAGGCTTATTCAGGTAGATGCTTTGTCATTTAATATTCTTACATATTTTTCTCCTTTTCTATTTCTGAATGTATCTAGATTTGTCCAATCCTAATATAAATTCTCTTTTATGCAGATAGGATGAATCTCGCATTGCAACGTATCGCTCAAAATTCGTTGGCGAAGAAAAATGGGAAAAGAACGGGGTCGCCGAATGATCAGGGGGCTACCTGTAACATCCCCATTTCTAATAGCTAATTATTAATAATAATTGTTATTTATTATATTATGTAATAATTAATTTAATTGGGTGATTTAAATGAAAATTTAATTATTTGAATATTTGTGTTATTTGAATAATTGAGTTTTATGAGTAGAATTGTGATTATTTGGTATTGGGCCTAAGAATTATGAATAGAAGTAATAAAGAGATGTTAAGTATTAAGCCCATAAAGACAATCCTAGTTAGTAAATGGTTAGAAGGAAATCATAATTAGAATTGTCATTTTGGTGAACAAAGAGAAAGATGAAAGAAGAGAAGAGAAAGCGGAAAAGTGAAGAGGAAACCCTAGAAGAGGAATCTTCAAGAGGTAAGGGGAAGAATCCATGTTATTATTTACTTGTATGTTGTTGGGTAGTGATTAGTAACATGCTAGTGTCATACCCCAAATTTTGACCTAATATACCACCTTACATTTGCATTGTTGCACAACTAACAGTTCAAACAACATTAATCGGGTATAGCACTCACAGGTCAAAACTAGGGTTTCATCAGATTTTCATCTGATTCAAGAGCTAACCAATTAGGGTTTGAGATTTTCTCACTCCATTTGATCTATCTTGATCAAATCATCAGCTTTCAATCCTCAGATATCCATTTTCTTCACTGATCAATCGAGGATCGACCAATTAGGGTTTTGATCGGGCATGAGCATTCTCTGACTTTTTGAGCAAGAAATGACTTTTTTGGATAGAGATTGGTCATTATATCTTAGATACAACATCTTGACCTAATTTCTGGATTCAAAACATCACAGAGGTTCACAGAATTCATCAGTCGTTTTCAGAAACATCTGATGAAATTTCATCTGCACAGAAAAGTCAAACTTTGATTTTTGGTCAAAATTTTCAAAACAAAACTTTTTCCATCATCAAAATACTTCAAATAATCCATCATGATCATAAAAAATCAAAGAAATTGGAAAAGTCAACAAAAAGTCAAAAGTTTTCATACTTAGAAATTTTTCTAAGTGTTGAAATTTCTCATTTTTTCCAAACTTCAAGCCATTTTTTCACCAAGTTCCAATTGGAATTTGAAAAAACTCAAAACATGAAAGTTGTAGCTTGTGGAAAGATCTTTCCAAAATGTCCAAGAACTCTCAAATCCATGGAGGCTAGCTATGTCTTTGAAATTGAAACATAAGGCTCCATGAAACTTGATTTTCAAAGTTCAAAACATCAAATTATAGGTCATTTTTGTGTTTCTTCATCTAGAAGCTTTCTAACCTTGCCAAGTGGATGGATGAACTGATAAATATCAGCCTAGAGTGATAATTGAAAGGATTGGATCAAAATGTAAAAATATAGCACATGGTGAAAAAAGGAAGTTTCCTTTTTTGGTAAATTGTCATTCTTGCCCCTTAAGCTTTCTTTGAATATCCAATTGCCATGTCCTTGTTGCCTAACAATTCAGAACCTCTTGCCTATAAATAGCTCCCATTTTAAGTTCAAATTCACACCAAAGCTTCACAAATACAAGCTTTCTTTCCACTTTCTTGAAAATCAAGTATCATAGAGCAAGATTGCCAAACATAGCATTTTTCAAAATCCCATGAAAACATGATGAAATTTGGTGTCCAACATGTTTCATGATCATAATTAAACTTGTTCCAAACTTAAAATCAAACTGAAATCAAGTTAAAACCAGTTTTCACTTTTCATCTTTTCAAAACTTCAAAACTGCCTTATAATTCCGAATTTCCAGTTTGGCTTGATCAATTGTTGTTCTAATGATTCAAACACGATCCATATACATCATAGACATGATGCAGATCAATCACAACAATCTGTAACTCCATTAACATCAATTTCGAGTTCCCTGTTAAGCTGACTGCAGGTTGACTTGAGTGGAGAGATTGGAGCAAGTTCAAAGCAAGCAAGCTATCCTCACAGCATCCATACATGCCGATGAAGCTTAAGTGATCAAGAAACAACCACTGGAAACACTCTAGCATCGTTTTCGATCTTCACTTTTCCAGGTATAAACACGAACTTGGTTCTCATAATTCTTTGAATCTTTTGACAAAAGCTCTTGGCCATTCTCTTTCTGCACTGAAAACGACCATTAGCCCTCAATAAAATCAAACAATCATGAACAATACATCATTTAATTTAAGTTTTTCAGATTAGGGTTCATAAGTGTTCTTCGAACCAAAATCATTCTAGGCTTGAAATAAATGAAATTAACAACCATAATCATATTCGTGGTGCAAAATCGACCAACTTTGATGTTTACATCATTGGATTTCATTAAGAAACAAAGATTTTAGGTTGAAATTGGTAATCTGAAAATCAAAACACAAACCCAGAAAATTCGCGCGTGTTCATGTGTTCTTCGTTTTCAAATTTTTAAATGAACCAATCTTACATCAACGCGTGTTTTAATCCACTAACACCTCAAACGCGTTTGGCCTAGTGGTTGTATGCTTGCCTCTTAGTTCTTTTTGCCACGTGCCCCACCTCAAGGTCATGGGTTCAAAACCCAGCAAGACCAAATTTTTTACAAACTTGTCATATTTTCATTTTTTTTTATCAAACTTCAACAATTTTTTTAACCAATCAAAACTTCTCATTTTGAGATGATTTTTTGCACACTTGCCATTTAATATATATATTTTATGATTATGTCAAAAAAATCCAAAAATATTTTCATCTGATTAATTTTTAATCGAGCCGAAAACGATGTTCCCGAACACTTTTCAAACCTCCTTAAAAGGTGAATTTTTCAAGTTTTCGACTTCCGATTCTTTTCAAAACTTCTCATAAATGAACTTAACATTTCAAAACATTTTTCAAATCATTTTTCAAAACATTTCATCAAACTTGCTTCTTTTACCATGATCAATCTGATTTAAAACGATAAAACAAATTCGTTCTTTCTCGAATTTCTCGATCGATCATGGGCCTCCCTTATGGTGTAAGTCCCAATCCTTTATGTACATATTTAGTTTTACTTGTACATACTCAAATCATCATTGTTGATATTCAAACATAAACAAATTTCTTTCGTTTGTTTTCATTCATTTGTCTATACGCTGAATCCATTGGTTCTAATGGAAGTTTTCTCCTGAGCAAATTTTCTTTTTGACCAATGGGCCTCCATCACGGTGTAAGTCCCATAACATTCTTTTATGTACATAATATTTCTTTGTACATATCAAAAACTTTCCAAACACATACAAGTTTTTATCTGTACATAACACAGATACTTCTCTTTCAAAAAAAAAACTTTTTATCTGTACATAACACAGATACTTCTTTTTCAAAAACTTTTATACATACATATCTGGATACTCTTTCTTTTGAAAATACTTTTTACAGATAAACTTTGATCAATCATCTCTGTTTCATCTGTACATTTTACACTAAATACCATTGGTATTGAAAGGAACATTATTCCCTGTGAAACTGCTTTCAAATCAATGGGCCTCCCTTATGGTGTAAGTCCCAACCCTCCTATGTACATCCATCTTTGTCTGTACATAAAAACTCGTTCGTGTACATATTCATTTCCTTGTACACAGTTCAAACTTGTAAATAACCAAGTTACGCTCGTTTCAAACGTTCGTTTCACAGACACTTGTTTATATTCCATAAACTGCTGTAAATAAACATCATGCATTGTTTATATTTCCTTCATAAACTCCTGTGAATACATATCACACACACACACACACACCTGTTTATACAAACTGTCTAATAAATAACATAACAATTAGACTAATCAATAGGTTTCCCAGAGTTTAGCCTCCGCTTGGGCTTCATACAAGATAACTTATCCCTAGCATGGGTCAGCCTTCTCTTGGGCTTTGTACAAAGAAACTCTCCCACAGAGTTAGCCTCCGCTTAGGCTTCGTATAAGACAACACTCCTGTTGAGTCGACTCCTCTTGGGCTTCGTTCAAAAGAACTCCTCATTGAGTTTAGCCTTCTCTTGGGCATCATACAATGAAAGAGGCAGAAATCTCTTAACACCTCCTATTGGGCTTCCAATACAAAGAATCACCAGCTAAGATAGAACCACGAAAGGATGGTTTCCGGTGAAATCACTTTCAAATTCCCAGAGTAAAATTTCCGGTGAAGTTGCTCTTATTCGAAAAGGATGGTTTCTCGGTGAAATCCCTTTCAAGCCAAAGACCATACCTATAGCTTCCTCTTGAGCTTCATACAAGGACCCTCGATGACCCTCGATGACCCTTGGAATGCCTCCTCTTGGGCTAACAATACAAGGACCCACGGGCTTCTTAAAAGCATCCCTTTAATCCAATCAATTTCTCCTTGAGATTTAGACATCTATCATCTCTATGGAAGAAGTATCTCATCTATCACATCACATACATCAAAAACTTTTCAAACTCTTTTCAAACTATTTTCAAACAAAAACATCTCTTAATTGTAAGTGGTAACGCTTGTACACTCAAGCAAAACACCTAATACTTACGACGAAAGATTTTAATCAATCAAACTTTTCAAAAATGTATGTGATGAAATAGATTAGATACATTTTTCATTAAGATGACATTTGTCTCTCTTACTAACATCCGTTGCTTCCCACTAGCATAAGTGGGAACTACGATTGCTCGACTTTCTCAACATCCTTTTGAGAATACGTAGGCACAAGGTCTCATCCTTGCCGAGCAAATTTCTATCTCCCTCAGACCAAACAAACCATAGAACCCTATAGATCCGAGCTACAAATGCTTTGATTCCCACTAGGGGATATGTATGCAGAAGATCCACAGATCTTTGCGAACACAATAATAACAAAACCTAGAATCCCACATAATCTACTGTTTCTTAAAATCCAAAGGAGAAACTTTCCCAATAATAGAAATAGCAATTAAAACACACAAACATATCAAATATATTCATATATAAAGCTGTAGATAACTACATATATTTAGGGTGCTCCATCTATTCCCTTTATATACCAATCCCCTTACTCGAGAATCTCCCCGATGCGTTATGTCTAGTTTGCGCTAGTCGTTCGCATACCAATATCAATTGAGGGTATTTCACTTTCCCTTTTCATAATCATTAAATCATCTTTCTTGTGTTGAAAATAATAGAGGTTGATGCTCATGGCATCTTTATAAACAAATCAAAAGATTTAAATCGTTGCGTGCGAAGATCCGAACTCACGTTCGCATCCTCGGTAGCGTCACCTTTAACGCGAGCAGGAAAAATGGCGACTCTGGGGAGTCTGAAACTTTGATTTTCAAAAAGCGCGTTACTACGTCCGAGAGCACCAAGCTTTTTGTTTTCAAAAGAAAAGAAAGGGATAAGCTTTTCATATTTTGCATATATCTGTTTTTTATTGTGTGTTTCGCGATTTCACTTGATGGAAAGAAATCCTAACCGGATTTAAGAAACATTTTAAGATCTAGGTGGAGATATTAATGTGCGTTCAATGCTTTCGAAGTTAATATTTCCGCGATGGAGGTTGTCTTGGGGATATTGTGTTTAGCAAGTAATTGCGAAAACTTGTATTTTCGAGGGAACTTAAGAAGTTGAGTGGTAGAACACATAAACCATCACGGCCATTAGGATGTAGTGCGAGAGATTATTGGTGTAAGCCTAGAGTAATTGTCATGCGATACTACGATCGAGTTTCTTGAAAATATTATTGGACCATCGAGTATTCAACAAATCCAACAATGTTTTGAAGGGAAGTGTTGAGCCTGTATTATCAGTAGAACCCGATTCACAGATGAATAAGCCCTTAGAACTTAACCCCGTTGATTCTTATCGTTGGCTTCATGCTCGTGACTTCGGACGCTTGCCCGTGTGTATAACTACTAACCATGTTTGCTGCATTCATTCAAAAACAAAAAAAAAACTTCATTTTCTCTCTCCATTTCCAAAGAATTTAGAGATGTTTTATTTGTAAAATATTTTAGGTTAGAGTGATGGACGTCAGAGGAAGATTCACCAAAAGATACAGTTTTAGGATTCCTGATGTAGGAAAGTTGAAAGAGTTAGCATCCTTGGTAGAAGATCCCTCGAATTTCAGAAAACGCTATGGAACTCTTTTGACTCTTCTGAACGCTAACGTCGATGAAGGACTTCTCAAAACTTTCGTTCAGTTCTACGATCCGATCTATCATTTTTACTTTCCACGATTATCAGTTGATGCCTACTTTGGAAGAGTATGCGCATATCCTAGGTATCTCAGTATCAGACAAAGTGCCTTTCAATGGTTTGGAAGCCATTCCCAAGTCACAAGTCATTGCAACAATGACTCATTTAAAGAAATATGAGATAGACAAAAACCTAACTACCAGAGGAAAACTCTTAGGACTAACTTCAAAGTTCCTAATGGAGAAGGCTCTCAAGTTCTCGGCGGTAGTATGGTAGCCTTTGAAGCTATTTTAGCTTTGCTCCTCTATGGATTGGTGTTGTTTCCCAACGTCCCAAATTTCGTTGATATCAACGCCATAAGGATCTTTCGATTGGAAATCCGTTCCCTCTGCTTGGTGACACGTCGTCTCTATTCATCATAGGAATCGTCAAGGAGACGGAACTATCGTGTGTTGTGTACCTCTTTTTCAAATGGATGTCTCACACCGCCTAAATCTCCTATCTTCCGCGAGAACAAAGGCAGTGGCATTGGTCCGAAGACTCATGTCTCTTACAAACGACGATATCCATTAGTATACTTTGGCAAACAATGAGATGGAAATCATTGAGAATTTGCCAACGTACCTCTCATTGGTACGAAAGGAGGAATCAACTACAACCCATTCCTAGCGAAGCGTCACTCGGATACGCAAATTCTGGTAAACCTCCGGTTTTACAGTAGAAAGCTACTTCTATCATGAAGGAGAGGATTCCCAAGGATTGAAGGCTAGGATGATCAAAGCTTGGCATCACATCCGAAAGAAAGGAAAAGGTAAGGCAAAGAATTGTGTAGCCATGGAAACCTACACTTCTTGGATAAAGAAAAGAGCGAAGGAATTTCGAATGCCTTACGCTTATGAGGATCCCATGTTCTCAGTCGCTTCCAAATCGACAAATTTTCCCGTCAAAGCTGTGGGAGAATACCAAGAAGCCTTGACCAAGATAAGGTTTGAGAAAGAAGCTTTGGAAAGCAAATTCCTTAAGACTAACCTTGAGAATGAGAAGCTCAAGAAGCAAGTCAAAGATCATGAAAAGACGCTCTACTTCCAGGATGAATGGCTCATGGAGAAAGATGAGAAGATTCGCCAGAAGGATAACGCCATCCAGAAATACGTCAAGGAAAGGAAAAGAAAGCTCGAGGAAATGACAACCAGCAAGCCCGCTCCCAACGAGTGGAAGAGAGTCATTAGCAAACTAAAAGCCGAGAAAGCCAAACTAAAAGCTCACTATGGGAAGGAAATCACAGTGCGCATCAACCTTTGGATCGTCATCCGCGAAGATGTTTAATTAGTTTAATTTAGTTTGTAATTTTATCATTTATTTTATCATTTGTGTGAGCAATGCTCCAACAAAAAAACAATTGTTGTAATCTTCCTTCAGTAATCAATAAAATTCGTGTTTTCCATCCAAATATTTGCCAGAAATATCTCGTTTAGCGTAAATTCTTTGGAAATTTCTTTTCTTTACAATCATATTCATGCATTATACTTTGCATTTAAGTCTATCATCTAGAGTCTAATCATTCACAGTTTTGAGTGTCACTTTTCGAGATAGAAAAATTGTCAAGTATCGCGTCTTAGAGTTTCTCATTGCGTCCAGCCAACTCGAGCGTCACGATACGGATCAAAAGAAGAAAAGTAATGGAGAATTTTGAGCAAGAAAACGTTGAACTCCGTAGTACGGTAACTACACTACAAGAAGAAGTGGAGACTCACATCTTTGGTCAACTCGCGCCACAACGCAAAGTCAACAAGCGACGGCGGTCAAAACCAAGAACTTGAGAAGACACTACTACTCTGTCTCTACATGACTAGTAGCTCGCTCTTGACATGCCGAGGGCTATCCATGGGAATGCCTTTTAACTTGGCATTGGAGTTCCCCAACCGACTTCTCAAACAACCTCGCTTAAAATACGTGCTGCACAAAACGCTACGTTCACTCCACAACATGGAATAACTTTTCCACAAGTAACAATGTCGGTTTCTCAACCGATCATGTTGAATCGACTTAGTAGTGCACACTACCACCGAAGAAGTTCATCACACTCCAGGAAATAACACGACGCTCGTGGTTCAATGGAAAATCTCCGGGAACAACTCCTCAAAATGCGACTTGAGATAAAAAGCGATTCAAGGAAAGAATTGTTTGGGAAAAGCGCCGGATCTCTTAGTCCTCGTGTAAAATACTGCGAAATTCAAAATCCGGATTTTGAAAAGTACAAAGGAATTCTTGTCCTCAAAGTCATCTTACAATGTATGCAAGGAAAATGTCTACGCAATGAGGATCATCACCGTTAATTCATTACTTCGGGATAGTCTCACGGTGCCGAAGTGGTACATGGGTTTAGACACGAATATCCAAACATTCAACGACTTAGGTAAAGCCTTCGTCCAGCAATACAAATTCAACTTGGATATGGCTCCTGATAGGGATCAACTCCGCTCCATGTCTCAAAAGGAAAGAGAGACATTCAAGGAATATCTTGAACGATGGAGAAATTGCTGCCCAAGTCAACCCGCCCTTGGAAGAGATGACTAAGGTATTCTTGAATACTCTAAACTCATTCTATTATGAGCGAATGATCGCTAGCGCTCCCGGAGACTTCAATGAAATGGTAAGCATGGGAATGCGACTAGAAGAAGGGGTTCGGACAGGACGTCTAACCAAGGAAGTAGGATCTTCTAGTAATACCAAGAAAGTTGGAACCGGTTTCCCAAGGAAAAAGAACATGACGTAGGAATGGTATCCAGAAACCACGTAAGAATGTCATCCAACAACGACGGTAGCTGCCATAGCACCCTCGTCAACACCACTCCGGAATTGCTCCGCAATTTCAACAAAATCAACAAACTCAACACCTCGTCAGCAGGCTCGCGGTTTCACAACCAAAACCGTGCGCCTCGGGTCACTCGGTTCGACCCAATTCCCATGACGTACAGAACTTTACCTACGATAGAAAGGAATCTAATACAAACAAGGTTACCACCTCCGGTCCCTGAAAAACTACCATGGTGGTGCAAAGTGACATGTCTTGCCCTTTTCACCAAGGGCACCAGGCCATGACCTTGAGCATTGCATAGCATTGAAGGCGTAGAGATTAGTGAAGGCTAATCTTCTTTCCTTGAAACACAAGTCCGAATGTGCAAGCCAATCCACTTCCCGTCATAGTGGACACTCGGTGAATCTAATGCTAAGGAATACAGACAGGTACCTTGTCACAGACGTAAACTTAGTCAAAGGAAACTTGGTGCATCTTCATGAAGCATACTGTACCATGAGCACCTTCACTAAGCATGATTATGCGACTTGCTATATCTGTTCCAAGAATATCCATGGATGTCCCACCATAAGATCGGATATTCACATTTGTTAGACATTGGTGATTTACAAATCTCTGAAACCGAGATGACCATGGCGTAAATACTGTAGGGCATTTTCGCATGAGCTTTTAGTCTCGATATCAACTCGGAAAATCCCGAAGTAAGCGTTGTGATCCCTTGTTTCAACATACCCGAGCATGTGGAGATCGCGTCGGTGGTTCCAACATTCCAACATCTCCTTTGGTGATTTGCCCACCGGTCTGTTCTGCAGTTCTACTAGAGCAATTCCTTACTAGTACAATGCAACCACGATAGAGGATGGGAAGGAGAAACCCATGCCTACACTTCCACTAATGTCAATATAACGAAATTGGACGAGTAGCGAAGTGGGCGAGTACACGCTCCATTGCCACCAAAATCGCCTTGACTCCTATTGTTAAACAAAACCAAGTTAACATATCCTCGAGAATCACAACGATTCCCATTGTTAACCAGTACAAACATTGGTTCTCTTGATGGAACCAACATCAACTCGAACTTTGGCGAGATCACGAAACTAATCAAGAAGAGCGAATATCGAGTCGTAGACCAATTGATCTGACTCCTTCAAAAATTTCAATCTTGTCTTTATTCCTTAACTCAAGCTCACCGAGAAGCTTTGATGAGAGTACTAGACCAGGCTTATGTGGATCACGATGTGACTACAGACCAATTTGGAGGGATCGTCTCCAACATAACAGCCTGCAATAATCTGAGTTTTAGTGACGAAGAACTTCCGGAAGAAGGGAAAGATCACAACTTGGCCTTGCACATCTCGATGAGTTGCCAGTCGATTCCCTATCCAATGTATTGGTGGATACAGGTTCGTCTTTAAATGTAATGCCAAAAACGACGCTCGCTCGTTTAGCTTACAAAGGAACGCCAATGAAGTTCAACGACATCATAGTAAGAGCTTTCGATGGATCGAGAAAGTCAGTTATTGGGGAAGTTGATCTCCCAATGACAATTGGCCCTCACACTTTCAAAATTACGTTCCAAGTCATGGACGTACCGGTGCGTATAGTTGTTTGCTAGGAAGACCTTGGATCCACGATGCGAGGCGTAACTTCTACTCTCCATCAGAAGTTAAAATTCACAGTAAATGGAAAGTTGGTGGCCATCAGCGGTGAACAAGCTTTACTTGTAAGTCATCTATCCAGTTTCTCCTTCATCATTGACATTGCGCCGCATCTCCCGAAAATCCGTTAGAAGATGAATCTACTAAAACGGATCATCTATCTCTTCATATAAAGAAGCGGCACAAATGGTGAAAGATGGCAATACTCGAGGATGGGGACAAGTTATCAAACACATCAAGAATGAAACGAAGGGACTTGGGTTCACACCGTATCCTCCAAAGAAAAAGAAAGATGAAACACTTTCCCGATCAAGGAAGTATTTCATAGTGGAGGTTTCTTAAACCCTTCCGCAAGAGGTTAATGTTGTAACCATTGAAGAGGAGGAAATGATCCATCGAATCGAAGAATGGAGCTTATTACGAATAGCCACGAATATGTGTCTCGGGAGGAATCATATGCACCGGTGATCAATTCAAAGACATGTCCTGCAGCAACATGAAAATCCTCCAGTCCTGAAGTTTGGGATACCTTGGGAGAACCAAGTGGCAAATCGACTACATGGTGAAATACTCTGCGACTCAAAATCCGGATCGAAGATATCCAACCCACGGATGGGGTGATGACTTTGACTACCCTAGTCAATCGAAGTGGAATACTCGTCTTCTCAAACTAATCAACGATCGATGTCCCAAATGAAGATCTCTGTTTCAACACGTCGTGGATTTCACCAAGCGGATCGGTTACCACTACATCAACATGATCATGAAGATCAAGAGTATGATTCGGGATACGATGCGGAAAGTGTCGCGACAGTCTCTTCACTCCAGACGGAAGGAACATCCCGATATTCAACACAAAGATCAACAGAAAGTACAAAGGCTATCTCTCATACTTCCGATCATTAATCAAGAAGATTGCTTTAGCACCAAAGGCAAAGGCTATCGTCCGAGTCTTCAAAGCACGCTCACCACAATCAAAGTTTACTCAAGGGTTAAACCAAGCGGAAAATTACCCGAGTACCTCGACTTCAAGGAGTTCGTCACTATTGGAAACTGTTGAAGTTAGGACTAATGTTCATAGCTCTAAGTAGTTTATTTTGCTTTTGTTTTGAACTCTCGCCGCGAAAGAAGATGTTTTATAGGGTTTAGCTTTTAAATAATTTCTCTTTGTCTTGCCCAAGACAAATGAGTTTGTATTTTAGGCCTGTTCATATTGTGAAACATAAATAAAATCGTTGTTTTGTTTCCACACTGTGTTTATTTTCATTTTACCCTTTTGGAAATGATAATAAAAAAAACAACATAAAAAATCATAATGAAAAATTAATCAACACTTTCACATTAACTTTAAAAAAAATGATGATGATAAAAACTTTTTAATCAAACATAAATCAAAAATGCAGATTAAACAAATGGACAAATCCATTGAAAGCGTAACTCTACGCTTTTCTCAACTTTGAAATTCCATGAATTGAAGAAGAAGTTGAAGAAGAGATCCGGATGAAATTTCTAGATGTTAAAGCACTAGGAAAAGATCATTCACCTCACAAAGAACCTCTAAGCAATTAACTTGGGTTCGAGGAAGATACAAAAGAAGTCAATATTGAGCTTCACTCAGCAGATGTCAAAGGCAAGCCGATAAGTCTTCTCAAAGAATACGTTGATGTGTTTGCTTGGTCCTACCAGACATGCGGGTTTGGATACCGCATAGTAGAGCATCACTTGCCGTTAAGACCGAATGTCCGATTAAGCAAAAGCGAGGAGAGTTCATCCCGAAATGGTGAGAAAATTAAAAGGAAGTCCAAAACACGGGTTTCCTTGTGACTTCGAGATCTGAACAAAGCTAGTCCAAAGCGATTTCCCACTTTCGCATATCGACATGCTAGTGGATAGTCTTGCCAAATTCAACGTCTTTTCCTTCATGGACGGTTTCTCGGTTATAATCGGATCGAATGGCTCCGAAGACATGGAAGACATCTTTCATCACGCCATGGGGCACTTTTTGCTACAAGGTAATGCCATTTGGATTAAAGAATGCGGTAGACTTACGGAGGGCAATGACTACTCTCTTTCATGATATGATGCACAAAGAGATTGAGGTCTACGTGGACGACATGATAGCAAAGTCCGACACTGAAGAGGAACATATAGACTATCTCTTAAAGTTATTTCAACGACTAAGGAAGTTTCAGCTCCGCCTGAATCCTAACAAATGTACCTTTGGGGTAAGATCAGGAAAACTCCTAGGTTTCATCGTCAGTCAAAGAGGAATTGAAGTTGACCCTGACAAAGTCAAGGCTATTCAGGAAATGCCTACACCACATACGGAAAAGCAAGTAAGAGGATTTCTCGGACGGTTGAATTACATCTCGTTATCTCTCGGATAGTACTACGGTGGGCGATATTCAAGCTTCTCCGCAAAGATCAAAAGGTAGTGTGGACAGAAGATTGCCAAAAAGCATTCGACAGTATCAAAGAATATTTGTCAGAACCACCAATACTGATCCCTCCAGTGGAAGGAAGACCATTGATCATATACCTTACCGTACTAGAAGAATCCATGGGCGTGCTTGGACAACAAGGAAACCGGTAAGAAGGAGCATGCCATCTACTAGTAAGAAGTTCACAGACTGTGAAACTCGTTACTCCATGCTCAAGAAAACATGCTGCGCTTTGGTATGGGCTTCAAAACGTCTCCGCCAATACATGATCAATCACACGACTTGGTTAATATCCAAAATGGATCCTATCAAGCGTATTTGAGAAGCCCCTTAACCGGAGAATCGCTCGATGGCAAATGCTACTATCTGAATATGACATCCATACCGCTCGAGCGGTTAAAGGAAGCATTCTCGTGATCACTTGGCTTATCGACCGCTCAAATACCAATCTCTCAAGTTTGATTTCCCAGACGAGGATGTTATGTACTTGAAGATGAAAGATTGTGACGAACCGCTACTCGAAGAAGGACCAGATCCAGAATCCATATGGGGCCTAGTCTTCGATGGAGCCGTAAATGTTTTAGCAATGGAATTGGGGCGATCATCATTACTCCAGGGTTCTCATATCCGTTTTCCATGATTGCTATTTGATTGTACCAACAACATAGCAGAATATGAAGCATGCATCATGGGTATCGAAGAGGCCATTGACTTGAGGATCAAGATCCTTGATATATATGGAGACTCAGCCCTTGTGATCAATCAAATTAAAGACAAGTATGAAACTCATCATCTTGGTCTAATTCCTTACAGAGATTACGCGAGACGATTGTTGACTTTCTTCAACAAAGTTGAACTGCATCATATCCCTCGAGATCAAAATCGGATGGCAGACGCCTTGGCTACTCTATCTTCCATGTTCAAAGTCAACGATTGGAATGATATGCCTAGAATTCGCATCAGACGCCTTGGAAGACCTGCATATGTATTTGCAGCGAGCGGTCTTGACGATAAGCCGTGGTTTCACGACATCAAGCGTTTCCTTCAAACACGAGTACCCACGGGGCATCGTACAAGGATAAGAAAACTCTAAGGAGGCTTTCCAGGAATTTCTTCCTCAATGAAGATGTTCTATACAAAAGAAACTTCGACATGGTTCTGCTCAGATGCGTCGACAGACAGGAAACAGACACAAATATCCATGAAGTGCATGAAGGGTCCTTTGGAACCCATTCAAATGGGCATGCAATGTCCAGAAAGATCTTAAGAGTAGGATACTATTGGATAACGATGGAATCGATTCTGCAAACACGTTAAAAGATGTCACAAGTGCGGATCTCGCAGATAAGATCCATGTGCCTCCGACTCTACTCAACGTTCTCTCCTCTCCGTGGCCGTTTTCCATGTGGGGCATTGACATGATTGGAATGATTGAACCAAAAGCGTCCAACGGACATCGCTTCATTCTGGTGGCTATTGATTACTTCACCAAATGGGTGAAGCGCATCTTACGCCAGCGTCACAAGACAAGTGGTTGTAAGGTTCATCAAGAACAACCTCATTTGCCGATATGGAATTCCAAGTAAGATCATTCGACAATGGATCAAACTTGAACAACAAAATGATGAAAGAAGCGTGTGAGAATTCAAGATTGAGCATCATAACTCGTCTCCTTACCGGCCAAAGATGCAGTTGAAGCCCAACAAGAACATCAAAAGATCGTCCGAAAATGGTCATCACTTACAAAGCGGCACGAAATCGCCATTTGCTCGCATGGGTATCGTACCTCAATCGCGCTTCAACAGGGCAACTCCTTTTCTCTAGTATCGGCATGGGCGGTGCTCCTCGTAGAAGTTGAGATCCGTCAATGAGAGTTCTCATGGAAACTAAGCTATCGAGGCGAATGGTGTCAAAGCGGATCGACCAATTGAACTTAATTGAAGAAAAGCGCTGACCTCGTGTCACGGACAACTCTATCAAGAAGAATGAAGAAAGCTTTCGACAAAAGGTCCGACCTCGTGAATTCAGAAGGCAACCTCGTGCTTAAAAGATTACATCTTTTCAAAGCAGATTCTAGGGCAAATGGACTCCTAATTACGAAGGCCCATACATCGTCAAAAGAAGCTTCTCTGGCGGTGCTATGACTCTCACAACCATGGACGACGATGAACTCCGCATCCGTGAATCTTGATCAAAAATATTTTGTCTAAAATAAAAGAACAACTCGGTAAGTCGAAAACCCGAAAAGGCGGCTTAGGTAAAAAGAGCGTCTCGGTGGATTGAAAACACGAAAAGCGATCGAGGCAAAAATTAGAGACAATAAGCGAAATTATCACGATAGATCGAAAACCTAAAAAGCGATCTAGGCAAAAACAAGGATACAAAATGACAAAATAACTGCGATCGATCGTATTTTGTCCACATGAAGAATTTTCCATCAACGGATCTTCAATCAACTCTTACGAACAACATTGGAATTCAAAGTTGTTAGGGATAGTAGAGGTTATTTGCTTTCAATGTAGCCTTTTCCCAATAAATTATCATTTCCAACTTTTGTAAATAGTTCATGGAATCACGCCTTTGGTGATTACCATTCTATTCAATAAATTTGAGCCTTGTGCCTTTGTTTGCAATTCCTACTTTATTACATTTTGCAAAATAACGCTTTTATTGTGAAAATCACTTTTGAAACTAAAATGTTTTAAATGAATTTTACTTCAAAATTTTGAAACAAAAGCAAAATTCTCCTTTGAAACTATGAACACGGAAATAACTTGACCGTTTCTCCAAGAGTGTTTGATCCCGATGGAGTCGCCACAGTCTTCTCCTCATCGAAATCATCAAAGGACGGTATTCTTATCCAAAAGAATCCCGATCAAGTTGCCAATAAAATACCTTTCTCGGAAAGTGTAAAACATGCAACTCAAATTCTTCATTAGTGAACATCGCACCATTGTTGCAATTTTCACCCATATTTATTCGAATGTGACGCGTCCTTTTCCCAAATATCCCTTTAGTGTCTTTGTCAAGTATTGTTAGCATGCATATAACATTCATGACATTCATACATAATAGCATCATTCATTGCATTTTTGCATCTCTCAAAATGTTTGCTTCCAAATCACTGGTATAAATCATGCTTACTCATACGAGTACAAGTCTATTCTCAGTAGAATATCTCCAAACAGAAAAGATACTTTTTTCTTTTTTCCCAACAGTATTCCCAAATAAAAGGATACATCTTCCTTTTCCGGCAGGTCCCCAAGCGATACATTTTCTTCTCTATCACATTCGCCGGTGAGATTATCCTCGTTGGGAACAATGTCTTGATTAACTTCTTTCTTTCGTTCATTCTGGATAGAACATCATTATTCACAAAGCTGAATACGCAACAACTCATTTCTCAAGATTTTACCTTGTTATAGTTATCACTTCGCTGATAATTGGTAACATCTTCAAAACCCATTACCATACTATATCACAAGGCTGATAATTGGTAATATCATTTCCATTTACCTTAAACATTGTCACAAGGCTGACAGAAGGTAATCTTTTTGTTTCCCAAAACGGAAAAAATGTTCACATTTTCTGTGAATCAATCTTTCCCCATCAGGGACGTATTCACAAATTTCCCTTCACTGTGTCATTTCTTTGATATCCTTTGGGTGAAACTTTTTGCAATCATTTTGCATCATCCGCATTTTTTGGTATCTTAGGTCCAAATTTTGCATATTCTGATATTTAAGTCTCTTTACACCTATCAAAACAAAGATATTCATCTTCATCTTTCAGGTTAAAGAAACTTAAATAGGGGCATCTGTCATACCCCAAATTTTGACCTAATATACCACCTTACATTTGCATTGTTGCACAACTAACAGTTCAAACAGCATTAATCGGGTATAGCACTCACAGGTCAAAACTAGGGTTTCATCAGATTTTCATCTGATTCAAGAGCTAACCAATTAGGGTTTGAGATTTTCTCACTCCATTTGATCTATCTTGATCAAATCATCAGCTTTCAATCCTCAGATATCCATTTTCTTCACTGATCAATCGAGGATCGACCAATTAGGGTTTTGATCGGGCATGAGCATTCTCGACTTTTGAGCAAGAAATGACTTTTTGGATAGAGATTGGTCATTATATCTTAGATACAACATCTTGACCTAATTTACGGATTCAAAACATCACGAGAGGTTCACGAAATTCATTAGTCGTTTTGAAACATCGATGAAATTTCATCGCAGAAAAGTCAAACTTTGATTTTGGTCAAAATTTTCAAAACAAAACTTTTCCATCATCAAAATACTTCAAATAATCCATCATGATCATAAAAATCAAAGAAATTGGAAAAGTCAACAAAAGTCAAAAGTTTTCATACTTAGAAATTTTTCTAAGTGTTGAAATTTCTCATTTTTCAAACTTCAAGCCATTTTTTCACCAAGTTCCAATTGGAATTTGAAAAAACTCAAAACATGAAAGTTGTAGCTTGTGGAAAGATCTTTCCAAAATGTCCAAGAACTCTCAAATCCATGGAGGCTAGCTATGTCTTTGAAATTGAAACATAAGGCTCCATGAAACTTGATTTTCAAAGTTCAAAACATCAAATTATAGGTCATTTTTGTGTTTCTTCATCTAGAAGCTTTCTAACCTTGCCAAGTGGATGGATGAACTGATAAATATCAGCCTAGAGTGATAATTGAAAGGATTGGATCAAAATGTAAAAATATAGCACATGGTGAAAAAAGGAAGTTTCCTTTTTTGGTAAATTGTCATTCTTGCCCCTTAAGCTTTCTTTGAATATCCAATTGCCATGTCCTTGTTGCCTAACAATTCAGAACCTCTTGCCTATAAATAGCTCCCATTTTAAGTTCAAATTCACACCAAAGCTTCACAAATACAAGCTTTCTTTCCACTTTCTTGAAAATCAAGTATCATAGAGCAAGATTGCCAAACATAGCATTTTTCAAAATCCCATGAAAACATGATGAAATTTGGTGTCCAACATGTTTCATGATCATAATTAAACTTGTTCCAAACTTAAAATCAAACTGAAATCAAGTTAAAACCAGTTTTCACTTTTCATCTTTTCAAAACTTCAAAACTGCCTTATAATTCGAATTTCCAGTTTGGCTTGATCAATTGTTGTTCTAATGATTCAAACACGATCCATATACATCATAGACATGATGCAGATCAATCACAACAATCTGTAACTCCATTAACATCAATTTCGAGTTCCCTGTTAAGCTGACTGCAGGTTGACTTGAGTGGAGAGATTGGAGCAAGTTCAAAGCAAGCAAGCTATCCTCACAGCATCCATACATGCCGATGAAGCTTAAGTGATCAAGAAACAACCACTGGAAACACTCTAGCATCGTTTTCGATCTTCACTTTTCCAGGTATAAACACGAACTTGGTTCTCATAATTCTTTGAATCTTTTGACAAAAGCTCTTGGCCATTCTCTTTCTGCACTGAAAACGACCATTAGCCCTCAATAAAATCAAACAATCATGAACAATACATCATTTAATTTAAGTTTTTCAGATTAGGGTTCATAAGTGTTCTTCGAACCAAAATCATTCTAGGCTTGAAATAAATGAAATTAACAACCATAATCATATTCGTGGTGCAAAATCGACCAACTTTGATGTTTACATCATTGGATTTCATTAAGAAACAAAGATTTTAGGTTGAAATTGGTAATCTGAAAATCAAAACACAAACCCAGAAAATTCGCGCGTGTTCATGTGTTCTTCGTTTTCAAATTTTTAAATGAACCAATCTTACATCAACGCGTGTTTTAATCCACTAACACCTCAAACGCGTTTGGCCTAGTGGTTGTATGCTTGCCTCTTAGTTCTTTTTGCCACGTGCCCCACCTCAAGGTCATGGGTTCAAAACCCAGCAAGACCAAATTTTTTACAAACTTGTCATATTTTCATTTTTTTTTATCAAACTTCAACAATTTTTTTAACCAATCAAAACTTCTCATTTTGAGATGATTTTTTGCACACTTGCCATTTAATATATATATTTTATGATTATGTCAAAAAAATCCAAAAATATTTTCATCTGATTAATTTTTAATCGAGCCGAAAACGATGTTCCGAACACTTTTCAAACCTCCTTAAAAAGGTGAATTTTTCAAGTTTTCGACTTCCGATTCTTTTCAAAACTTCTCATAAATGAACTTAACATTTCAAAACATTTTTTCAAATCATTTTTCAAAACATTTCATCAAACTTGCTTCTTTTACCATGATCAATCTGATTTAAAACGATAAAACAAATTCGTTCTTTCTCGAATTTCTCGATCGATCATGGGCCTCCCTTATGGTGTAAGTCCCAATCCTTTATGTACATATTTAGTTTTACTTGTACATACTCAAATCATCATTGTTGATATTCAAACATAAACAAATTTCTTTCGTTTGTTTTCATTCATTTGTCTATACGCTGAATCCATTGGTTCTAATGGAAGTTTTCTCCTGAGCAAATTTTCTTTTTGACCAATGGGCCTCCATCACGGTGTAAGTCCCATAACATTCTTTTATGTACATAATATTTCTTTGTACATATCAAAAACTTTCCAAACACATACAAGTTTTTATCTGTACATAACACAGATACTTCTCTTTCAAAAAAA
This sequence comes from Vicia sativa, assembly GCA_021764765.1. Classification (NCBI taxonomy): domain Eukaryota; kingdom Viridiplantae; phylum Streptophyta; class Magnoliopsida; order Fabales; family Fabaceae; genus Vicia; species Vicia sativa. The sequence goes on from CM038794.1 coordinate 289,819,489, forward strand.
AAACCTTTTATCTATACATAACACAGATACTTCTTTTTCAAAAACTTTTATCGTACATATCTGGATACTCTTTCTTTGAAAATACTTTTCAGATAAACTTTGATCAATCATCTCTGTTTCATCATACATTTTACACTAAATACCATTGGTATTGAAAGGAACATTATTCCTGTGGCGCTTTCAAATCAATGGGCCTCCCTTATGGTGTAAGTCCAACCCTCCTATGTACATCCATCTTTATGCGTACATAAAAACTCGTTCGTGTACATATTCATTTCCTTGTACAGTTCAAACTTGTAAATAACCAAGTTACGCTCGTTTCAAGCGTTCGTTTCACGAGACACTTGTTTATATTCCATAAAGCTGCGTAAATAAACATCATGCATTGTTTATATTTCCTTCATAAACTCACGTGAATACATATCACACACACACACACTGTTTATACAAACTGTCTAATAAATAACATAACAATTAGACTAATCAATAGGTTTCGAGTTTAGCCTCCGCTTGGGCTTCATACAAGATAACTTATCCCTAGCATGGGTCACCTTCTCTTGGGCTTTGTACAAAGAAACTCTCCCGAGTTAGCCTCCGCTTGGGCTTAAGACAACACTCCCTGTTGAGTCGGCCTCCTCTTGGGCTTCGTTCAAAAGAACTCCTCATTGAGTTTAGCCTTCTCTTGGGCATCATACAATGAAAGAGACAGAAATCTCTTAACACCTCTATTGGGCTTCCAATACAAAGAATCACCAGCTAAGATAGAACCACGAAAGGATGGTTTCCGGTGAAATCACTTTCAAATTCCCAGTAAAATTTCCGGTGAAGTTGCTCTTATTCGAGAAAAGGATGGTTTCTCGGTGAAATCCCTTTCAAGCCAAAGACAGCCATACCCTATAGCTTCCTCTTGAGCTTCATACAAGGACCCTCGATGACCCTCGATGACCCTCGGAATGCCTCCTCTTGGGCTAACAATACAAGGACCCACGGGCTTCTTAAAAGCATCCCTTTAATCCAATCAATTTCTCCTTGAGATTTAGACATCTATCATCTCTATGGAAGAAGTATCTCATCTATCACATCACATACAGTCAAAAACTTTTCAAACTCTTTTCAAACTATTTTCAAACAAAAACATCTCTTAATTGTAAGTGGTAACGCTTGTACACTCAAGCAAAACACCCAATACTTACGACGAAAGATTTTAATCAATCAAACTTTTCAAAAATGTATGTGATGAAATAGATTAGATACATTTTTCATTAAGATGACATTTGTCTTATTATCACGGGAGCGATGTTTTGTTTTGAAAAGAGTTTGAACTTTGAAAAAACGTGTGAGGTGCAAAAAGTATTTGATTGAGCAAGCAACTAAAAGTCTTATTACCTACTCAGAATTGGTCGTTTTCGTGTTATTTTACGTTCCTTTAGAATAGTTCTATCCATACCATTAATTGGTAGGTAACCCTATTCGTTGGATGTAAGCGGGACATTCGAAGGGACATCGGATGGTCATAGAAAGCAACTTGTAGGAAGTATCCTAGCACATTCGAAGGGACTATCATCATTTTTCGTAGGCGACAATCGAGGGTAAAGATCATGTATTCGTAGGCGACGTCGTGGGTCTTATGATCTTTGTATCGAAGGGACTATGATGATTTGTTTTGAAGGCAACGGTGCTAGAATACCTCTACGTTCGAGGGACATGACCATATTTGAATTCGTAAAGGCATCGAGAGAGAATTACCCTAAGGGGTGCATGTGTGAAAAGAGTGTGTTGATTTCAGGTACATATTATCTTGAAAATTAGAGTGAGCTATATTCAATTTTATCTTGCCATACACGCCTAATTACTAACAGTTTATAAGATGCGGAAAGTAAATTGCGGAAATATAAAGTGCGGAAAGATAAATCCTACGCTATTACAAGGCTTTGGGGCAGATACATAATTTAAAACGCGGAAAATAAAAGTCCTAATTAAATTATTACATCCCATAGGCAATTACAAAATATGAAAAGAAAGCGATAAAAGAAATCGTCCGAAACGGAATAACCTGTGAAAAGATGAGAAATCGGGAAATACGAGAAAATCGAATAAGAGGAAAATGTTAGTAAAAATAATAATTTTTGAATGAGAAAAATATGTCATGCTGGAAATTACATTAATATGCTAAAATAATTTTTTGGGATTTTTTGGAGTTAATTTAATAATTAAAAACTATTTAAAGGTGATTTAAATGATAAATTAGCAATTAAATTAAATATGCATGCAAAAATAATATTTTTAATTTTATAAATTAAATAAACATTTTCTGAAAATAATGCAAAAAGAAAAATATTTTTTGGTGTTTTTTAATGCATAATAGAAATTATTGAAATTAAATTAAATTGTATGAAAAATATTGCAAGGAATAAGAAAATATGAAAAAAATGCAAACATGTGAAAAAAGACTTTGCCATGGCCAGGGATCGAACTCAGGACATCCCCTTCACAACCCCACGCCTTTGCCAACTGAGCTGGAGTGCACGCGTGTCATGGAAGCGAAGCGAGTAGTTTGTAAACAGGTGTCTCCTCCTGACTGCATCAATCCCGCGCCAAACTTCATCTTCTTCGTTTTAAATTTTTGAAAATATAGCGTCGGCCTCAGTGCGACGCTATAGTCCCTGCAATTCTCAAAATCTCATACACATAATATAAATTAGTTGTGAGTATATGAATCGATTGCAAATTGGATTCTAAACACAATGGTGGTGGTCTTTGTTCGCGTTAAAAAGTGACGCGCTAGTGAATCGAATATGAATTCAGATTCTCTGGCTCGAAATGATTTACTCTTTTAATTTGTTTATAAAGATGCCGCGAGCATCAAGCTTTATTATTTTCAACACAAGAAAAGATGATTTAATGATTATGAAAAAGGGGAAAGCTGTTAATACCCTCAATTGATTTTGATATGCGTAACGACTAGCGCAAACTAGACACAACGCATTGGGGAGATTCTGAGTAAGGGGGTTTGTTATATAAAGGGAATAGATGGAGCACCCTAAATATATATAGTTATCTATAGCTTTATATATGAATACGTTTGATATGTTTGTGTGTTTTAATTGCTATTTCTATGATTGAGAAAGTTTCTCCTTTGTGATTTTAAGAAGGATAGATTATGTGGGATCCTAATGTTTGTTATTATTGTGCTCGCAAAGATCTTTGGATCTTTTGCATACATATCCCCTAGTGGGAATCAGAGCATTTGTAGCTCGGATCTAAAGGGATCTATGGTTTGTTTGGTCTAAGAGAGAAAGAAATTTGCTCGGCAAGGATGAGACCTTGTGCCTACGTATTCTCAAAAGGATGTTGAGAAAGTCAGAGCAATCGTAGTTCCCACTTATGCTAGTGGAAGCAACGGGATGTTAATAAGAGACACACAAGTGTCATCTTAATGAAAAATGTATCTAATCTATTTCATCACATACATTTTTGAAAAGTTTGATTGAAATCTTTCATCGTAAGTTATAGGTGTTTTGCTTGAGTGTACAAGCTTTACCACTTACATGTTTAAGAAAGATGTTTTGAAAAATGATTGAATCTTTTAATTGTAAGCATTGGGTGTTTTGCTTGAGCGTACAAGCGTTACCACTTACGATTAATAGATGTTTTTGTTTGAAAAGAGTTTGAAAAGTTTTTGATTGTATGTGATGTGATAGATGAGATACTTCTTCCATAGAGATGATAAACGTCTAAATCTCTAGGAGAAATTGATTGGATTAAAGGGATGCTTTTAAGAAGCCCGTGGGTCCTTGTATTGTTAGCCCAAGAGGAGGCATTCTGAGGGTCATTGAGGGTCCTTGTATGAAGCTCAAGAGGAAGCTATAGGGTATGGCTGGCTTTGGCTTTAAAAGGGATTTCACCGAGAAACCATCCTTTTGGAATTAAGAGCAATTTCACCGGGAAATTATACTCTATGGGTTCTATCCTAATGCGGGTGATTCTTTGTATTGGAAGCCCAATAGGAGGCTGTTAAGAGATTTTATGGTCTCTTTCATTGTATGATGCCCAAGAGAAGGCTAAACTCAATGAGGAGTTCTTTTGAACGAAGCCCAAGAGGAGGCTGACTCAGCAGGTGAGTGTTGTCTTATATGAAGCCTAAGCGGAGGCTAAAATCAGATGAATGAGTTTTCTTATATAAAGCCTAAGAGGAAGCTGAACTCAGATGAAATGAGTTATCTTGTATAAAGCCCAAGAGGAGGCTAACTCTGTGGGGAGAGTTATCTTGTATAAAGCCCAAGAGGAGGCTATAACTGTGGGGAACCTATTGGTTAGACTAGTTGTCATGTTATAACTAGACAGTTGTATAAACAAGTGTGTGTGTGTGTGATATGTATTCACAGGAGTGTATGAAGGAAATATAAACAAATGCATGATATTTATTTACAAGAGTTTATGAAAGAAAAATAAACAAATGTATGTGAAACGAACGTTTAAAACGAGCGTAACTTGATTATTTACAAGTTTGAAGTGTGTACAAGGAAGTAAATATGTACACGAACGAGTACTTATGTACGGAAGATGTGGATGTACATAGGAGGGTTGGGACTTACACCATGATGGTGGCCCTGGGTTTAAAAGCATTTCACAAGGAATAATGCTCCTTTCAATACCAATGGTATTGATTGTATATCTGACGAAAGCGAAGCGAGCGATCGAAGTTTATACGTGTTTGAGTATTTCTGGTATCTGTATTATGTACAGGTAAAAATTTGTATGTATATGAGAAGAATTTGAAATGTACAAGGAAAATATGTATGTACATAAAGAATGTTGGGACTTACACCGTAAGGAAGGCCCATGATCGGTTAAGAAATTCCAGAGAAAACGAATTCGGTTTTATCGTTTAATCGGATCGATCATGGAAAAAAATGTAAGTTTGATGAAAAAGTCTTGAAGAAATGATTTTGAAAGTGTTTTTGAAATGTGAAGTTTACTTATAAGAAGTTTTGAAAAGAATCGGGATCCGAAAGTTTGAAAAATTCACCTTTTAAAGTGGTTTTGAAAAGTGCTCAAAGTGTCGTTTTCGGCTCGATCAAAACATAATCGGATGAAAGTTTTTTCTGAAAATTTTTGCACCATCATAAAATAGATACATTTATTGACAAGTGTAAAAAAAATCACCTTAAAATGAGGAGTTTTGATTGGTTTTAAAAAATGTCAAAGTTTGTAAAAAAAATACAAAAGTTTGAAAAAAAAATGGTCCCTTGGAGGCTTGAACCCGGGACCTGTTAGGCAATACGTGGCATAGTGACTTAAGAGTGAGCTGGCAACCGCTGGGGCGGCAATACATCCGTGTATTGAAGTCAAACCACATGTTAATATTATATTGGATTATTTGAATTTGAAAAAAAACAAGAACACGCGCGAACTCCATCTTCGTCTTCCTCAATCCTTGTTCAAACCTAGATTCTTTGTTTCTCAATGAAAATGGATGATGTAAACATCAAACTTGCACGAATTTTAACAAGGAACATGATGGTAGTGGTTAATTTCATTTATTTTAAGCCTAACATGATTAAATTTCTGAAGAACACGAAGAACCCTAAAACTGAAAAACCTAATTGAAATCGTGTATGGTTGATGATTTATTCAATTGATTGAGGGTTAATGGTCGTGGATGGTGCAGAAAACAAATGGCCAAGAGTTTTTTTCAATTGAATCAAAGAATCATGGAGTTCGAGTTTGAAGTTCTTACCTGTTGAAGCTGGAATCGAATTCAATGAAGAAGTGTTTCCAGTTGAGTTTTTATGATTGCTTGAGCACCAACGACCTCTATGGAAGGTGTAGGAGTGGTCTGCACTTCATGAGCTTGCTTGAATCATTCTACCCAAGTCGACCTGCATCTATCTTCAAATGAAACTGGAAATCGATGTTAGAGTTGTTACAGATTGTTGCTAAGGGTCTGCATCATCTCTATGATGTATGTTAATGATGTTTGGATGATCAAAACTCAAATTACTCAAGCCAAACTATGAATTCGAAGTTTAAGGCAGTTTTAGCAAGCTTATGGACATAAAATGTAAAAACTAGTTTTCAGTGTTTCTTGGATTGATTTTAAGTTACAAACCAATTACATATGCTATTTACAACATGTTAGACACCAAACATCTTATGTTTCTTCACAAATTTTCAAAAGTGCAAGATTTCTCAATTTTCACAATGTTACTTGAATTTTAAGAAAGTAAAGAGAAAGCATGTACTTGCATGGCTTTGGTGTAGTTTGAATGGCAAGCAAGACCTCTATTTATAGGCCATGAGTTCTGAAAATAATTGAGAAAGTTTGGCCATTGGTAAATTTGACTTGCCTTAGAGGGCAAGGAAGTCTTTTTGCATTAAATGCAAAAGGAAACTTCCTTTTTAACCATGTGTTAAAATTCAACTTGATCCTATCTTATAATAATTACTTCTCACTGATTTTAATCAGCTCTAGTTTATCTTTTCAAGGTGGCAAGTGTTCTAGAAGAAGAAAATGCAAAAATGACCTATAATCTTGAAGCTTTGAACTTGAAATCCATGGTTATGGAGCCTTATGTTTCAAAATCAAAAGTATAGCTAGACACCATGGATTTGAGAGTTGTCTGACATTTTGGAAAGCTTGTTTCAAGGGCTACAACTTTCATGTTTTGAGTTTTTTCCAATTCAAAGTGGAACTATGTGAAAAAATGCCATGAAGTTTGGAAAAAGTACAAAATTTTAACACTTGAAAAGTTTTCTAAGTGTTGAAAATTTTGACTTTTTGTTGACTTTTTTCAAATTCTTTGATTTTTTATGATCATGATGGATCATTTGAAGTATTTTGATGTTTGAAAAAGTTTTGTTTTGAAAAATTTGACCAAAAGTCAAAGTTTGACTTTTCTGTGCAGATGAATTTTCATCAGATGTTTCTGAAATCGACTGATGAAGTCTGTGAACTTCTGTGATGTTTTGAATCTAGAAATTAGGTCAAGATGTTGTATCTAAGATATAATTACCAATCTCTATCTAAAAAAGTCATTCACTGCTCAAAAAATCAGAGAATACTCATGCCCGATCAAAACCCTAATTGGTCGATCCTTGATTGATCTGTGAGAAAATTTGATATCTGATGATCAGAGGTTGATGATTTGATCAAAATAGATCAAATTAGGTGAGAAAAACTCAAACCCTAATTGGTTGCCTCTTGAATCAGATGAAAATCTGATGAAACCCTAATTTTGACCTGTGAATGCTACACCCGATTAATTCTGTTCCGGACTGTTAGTGATGCAATGATGTAAATGTAAGGTGGTATATTAGGTCAAAAATTGGGGTATGACAGATGTTATAGTCCAATTTATCCGTTTTAGGGAAGCCCTAAATCGAGGCCGAAAACCCTAGCTATGGTGATTCTCGTTCTAAGCCATGGAAACTCAATCAAACTGCCCAGAAACCTTGTAAACTTCGTTCTAATCACAAAAAACAACAACAAATCATGTTAAAAATGCATGAATAATGGAAATCGATTTTGAGAAAAACATGAACAAACCAAATTCGGATTTCGTGATTCTTGATGCTTTTGGACAATGTAAAGGTCTGGATCGATTTAGGAGATGTCAAGGAATGTGTTTGGATGCTTGGAATCAACTGAATCGAGCTAAAACCCAGGCTGCTAGTAGCTTGTGAAGCACAAATTTTTTGAATTAGGTTAGGGTTCCTCAAGAAACTTTTCTGTTCTCCTTCATGTACTATGCCTTGTATATTTATATTGGATGGAATTGGAGCTGATTTGAGGAAGAAATAATCATCAATCAATGCAAAAAATATTTGATTTTGTACAAAATCAAATTTTCTCTTTTTTGATCAATTTCAATCAAATTCTTGCCATATCCAATCAAATTTCGAAATTTGCCAGCTTTCTTGGGTTACTTGGATCTCAAGGATGAGAGAAAAAATCAATTTGCAATTAATTTTGATTTTATACCTTATTTTTGAATTTAATTTGTATTTAAATGAATAAAATCCAAATTAAATAGAAAAATAAAATAAAAATTCGTGGTATTGGGCTTAGATGTTCCCAATTGTATAAGGAACAAGTTTGGATGAAGAAAAACTAGGCCTAATTGCAAAAATTTTGATTTTTACAAGTATCTCTCTTTGTGCACTTCTTCAAAATTGCCCAACTTGCACAAGGTGTATTTTGCTCAATTTTCCACATTTTTTAGTTTTCTTGGACTTTTTGGAAAGCTCTAAGAGTCCTCTAACCAAACTCTTTGGTTTCATCTCAATTGGAGTTTCCATGCTCAATATATCTTCAAAACAAAATGTTGACTTTTTGTTGACTTTGAAAAGGACCTGTAATGTTTTGATCCATACTTTCCAAATGAAGTATTTTTTGAACATTCTTGTGAGACATGAAGTTGTAGAGAATTGAATTTCCTTGAAAACAAGAGTTGGTGGAAAAATTTCTAAGAAAGTATGAAGAAGTTATGCTCAGTCAAAGTTTGGTTGACTTTTCATTGAGAAACCCTAATTTAGAAAGTTTGACTTTTGAGCAAATCTTGAGTTTTCTTGATGAATCATGATCAACCCTTGATCAAATGATGATTGTAACTTCAAAATGAGGATGTTGACCAAAAATTATGAAGTTTGACTGTATGTTGACCACAGTTGACTTTTGTCCAATCTGACTAATTTTCAACCATCGAGCAATTATGCGAAATTTGACTTCTGAGGCTTGAAACTTGACATGGAGAATGTTTGAAGCATATGAGGAGGCATGATGACCATTGCAGATGTTGGAAGTTCATCTTGATCTGAGAATTGCCAAACCCTAGTTTGGGTTAATTGTCTAGGAGAGGGTTTGTCTGATCAACCCTTGAGAAATCCTTGAGTATGGATATGTGAAATGTCTTGAGGAAATGGAGGGAAAATTTTTGGGTATGACAGCTGCCCCTGTTCAATCTTCTTGTACTGGAAGGGTTAGATTGGCATGTTCGCCTTTTGTGACCTGGAGGTAGAAGATGATTGAACACTCGAGTACACTTGAAAATTTGCACCCGCGGTTGGTGATGATGCGGGAATGGGCTTACAGATGCCATTTGGAGAAGTTGGAGAATTTGCTGGGGAATGAGTCGTACGCTAGACTAGAGATTGTTTGAGTAGGAGAATCGTCGGAGATGGGCTTAAGATGCCATCTGGAAAGATTGATGCCGGGGAGTGAGCCGTATGCTAGGCTTTGTAGGCGTTTCGGGAAGTGGAAGGAGCATGGAGATGGGCTTAAGATGCCATACGGAGGGAGTTGTACGCTAGACCTCGTGCTTATCCTTGAATGAAGTTATTGGTTTGTATTGATTTTTAACCAAATATGCAGCATTCTGAAAGTGGAGAAATGTTGACAAGTAGTCGGAGATGGGCTTAAGATGTCATCCAAGGCAACTGAGTCTTATGCCAGACTCTGTAGTTCTTTATTGATAATAAGAAGAGTCGAATAGATCTTCGTCTTTGATTACTCGAGGGATAGTAGTTTGCAAAATGTGGACAGCTTCCCTGTTGTGCATCGGGTATTGGTCCACTGCTTGTTATCGGAGGATAACTTGTGATCGCTCGGATAGGGTTTCCGTCTAGCCGGTATTAATCACGGATCCGTTGTCGGAGGACAACGAGGCGATCGTTCGAGATAGTTTTCCGTCTAGATTCGGGTCTTAATCCTGAACCGATTGTCGGAGGACAACTAGGCGATCTTCGAGATAGTTTTCCGTGGGATTCGGTCTTAATCTGGACCGGTTGTCGGAGGACAACTAGGCGTTCTTCGATTGTTTTCCGTCGGATTCGGTCTTAATCACGGACCTGTTGTCGGAGGACAACTAGGGCGATCTTCGAATAGTTTTCCGTGCGATTCGGGTCTTAATCCTGGACCTGTTTGCGTCAGAAGCGATTTTCACCTATTTTGGAGAAAACAAGAGAAACTTTGATAGAATATCGTTAGTCTTATGCAAAGTATGATGCATGATGATGTGTATGAATGACATATAAATATGTTATGACTTTATGAGAAATGTATGAATGATAGATGTTGTGGTATTTCAAAACATATCCATCTTGAAGAAGATGCAGATGTTCTGCTTGAAGATTTCTGACTTCTGTTTGGGGAACGGATGGAGACCCTGAGAAGAAAGAAAACTTTGATTCCTCCGATGCACTATCTGACCAAGTTTCTGGCCTAGATATTGTTGAGGATGGGAGAGATACACTGTCGAGAATCTTGTGTATAGACCCTGTTGGGGAGGATCCTGGAGGTACTCTACCGGGGATTTTGTGTGTAAATCTTGCTGAAGAGTAATTGGTAGTTGCTGGGAGACCGGGTTAGAAGAGTCTGGAGCCCGTTGGAATCTCTTACTGGGGAATAAACGGTGTAGGTTTCCTCCGATGCACTATCTGACCAAGTCTCAGGTCTGGATATTGCTGCTGGAGAAAAAGGGGAATTGTTGAGAGATATCTGCTGGGGATAAATACCTCGGCTGGGGGATGAAATGTTATTGCTCGAAGATGGGTGTAATCCGGTTAAGTTGAGTGGAATCACTGCTTGGGGACCGACGTGTACTCCGCTGGGGGAGATTTGTGGTGAGCAACACCTCTGTGGGGATTAATGCTCTGCGGGGAAATTTTGGACGAGTGACATCTCTGTGGGAATTGTATTTTGCAGGGGAGCGTATTGGTGACTTTCGTCGTCATCTCAATTCCTAGAGCCTGTAGTAGTTATCCTTGTTCGTTCACTTTTCGCATGTAAGCAAATTTTTATTGTCAAGTGCATATAATCATTCAAAGCAAACGTTGGACTTTATGCAAACAACAATAGAAAAAATTTGTAAAGAGAAAGAACTTGTATTTATTTGAAATGTGGCGTATGGCCAAGTAGTTCATACACAGGAAAAGTAAAAAAGCTCTGCGGAAACAATCTCGTTAAGTTCCAACTATGCTAGTACTCATATATTTCAACTATCTCATCTCCTTGCTATCAGTAGAAAGTGAGTGGATTGATCTTCGCCATTTGAATCTTGAGTCTTGATAGTAGTGCAGAGCGGGTGATCGGGCGAGACATAGTCGCTTAAATCCCTAACTTTTGTCTAGACCGCCCTTTTGGGTTTCGATCTACGGGATACCCTTTTACGCCCGCCCTTTCGGGTTTTCGACTTGTCGGTGTACATTTTGTATATATCCTTTACTTTTGCCCGAACCTTTTTGGTTCGGGATCTCTTATTTTTGCCTAGGTCGATCGACCTAGCGGGTCTCTTTATCGTAGTATTTTTGACTATGTCTGCGTTCACGGGTGTGGGAAGTCTTCACCATCCATGGTGCTAAGTATCATAGATCCGCGGAAAATACTGTCTTGACTACAAATGGTCCCTCATGGGTAGGAGTCCATTTGCCCACAGGATCACCTTGTGGAAGAATGATGTGCTTGACTACTAGATCAACGACTTGGTAGACTCGGTGCTTGACCTTCTTGTTAAATGCTCGATCATTCGCGATAGATCATCCATGGTAGATGGATGCGGTCGTTTCTCATCAATCAAATTAATGCGGTCAAGGCGATGCGGACCCAATCGTCTTCGCCTAACTCGCATCACGGGAGGACTACGGTTGAGGAATCGAACCTCGATAGGTGGGGCCTTCTATACCGTACCACAGAGAAAGGGTTGCCCATGGAAGTCCGTTGAAGTGCGATAACCGTGAAGAGCAAATGGTAATATCTCATGCCAATCTTTGTAAGTCACTTGTCATCTTACGTATAATCTTCTTAATATTCTTGTTGGCGGCTTCCACTGCGCCATTCATCTTAGGCCGATAAGGAGAAGAATTATGATGTTTGATCTTGAGCTGCGTGCGAGTTCGGTGATCATCTTGTTGTTGAGATTGGGCGTATACGTGATAATCCTTTCGGGAGTGCCATAAGCGAGATAAGATTATGTTTGATGAATCGAGCCATAACATTCTTGGTAAGATCTGACGAGGCTTACCCATTTGGTAAAGTAATCAATTGCCACAAGGATGAAACGATGTCTGTTGGAAGCTGTGGGTTTGATTTCTCCGATCATGTCAATCCCCCACATTGCAAACGGCCAGGGAGCTGTTAGAACATTCAGAGGTACTGGAGGTACGTGCACTTTGTCCGCATAAATTTGGCACTTGTGACAAGATCGAGCGTAGCGGTGACAATCAGCTTCCATGGTGGACCAATAGTAACCTGTTCTCAAAATATTCTTAACCATCGTATGTCCACTGGAGTGGGTACCAAATGCGCCTTCGTGTAACTCTTCCATAATATGTTCCGCTGTCTTCCGGTCTACACAGCGGAGCAAACACAAGTCGTGGTTGCGCTTGTATAAGATGCCGTTGTTGAGGAAGAATTTAGAAGCGAATCTCCTCAAGAACTTCTTATCATTGACAGATGCCCCTGCGGGATATTCCTGAGTCTCAAGAAACCTCTTCACATCGTAGTACCAAGGTTTCTCTTCTGTATCAAGCTCATAACAATATGCTGGTTCGTCAAACTTCTCGATGATGATCTGGGGAGCCTCGTTGTCCCATCTAACCTTGAACATAGATGACATAGTAGCTAATGCGTCTGCCAACTGATTCTCTTCTCGTGGAATGTGATTAAAAGTAATCTCTTCGAAGTAGGGGATCAAACTCAAAACATGCTCTCGATACGGAATGAGATTCGGATGCTTCGTATCCCACTCGCCCTTAATCTGTGATCACTAAAGCTGAGTCTCCGTATACCTGTAAGAATTTGATTCTTAAGTCAATAGAAGCTTTGATACCCATGATGCACGCTTCGTATTCGGCCATGTTGTTAGTGCAACTGAAACATATTCTGGCGGTGAAAGGCGTGTGTCCGCCTGTAGGAGGATGTAATGATGGCGCCAATGCCATCGCCAAGTGCGTTTGAGGCTCCATCAAAGACCATAGTCCATCGGGATCCTTGTTCAGGTCCTTCGCCTGGGCCTGGTTCTTCACAATCTGTAACTAGTAAAACATCTTCATCTGGAAATTCAAATTGCATAGACTGATAGTCATCTATGGCTTGATGAGCCAAATGATCGGCTACTACACTTCCTTTGATCGCTTTTTGAGAAGTGTACTAGATGTCGTATTCGGTCAAGATCATTTGCCATCTTGCTATTCTTCCGGAGAGAGCTGGTTTCTCAAATATGTATTTTATCGGATCCATCTTGGAAATCAACAAGGTAGTGTGAGTCAACATATATTGTCTTAGTCGGAGCAGCCAACAGCGTTGCAAGTTTTCTCAAGTGTGAGTATCTTGTTTCACGATCGGTAAAATTTTGCTAAGGTAGTATATTGCATGCTCTTTTCGACCGGACTCATCATGTTGCCCCAACACACACCCATTGAGTTCTCTAACAACATCAAGTACATGATAAGAGGTCTTCCGGTGGCATCGGGATAGGAGGATTACGGGTACTCCTTGATTTTGTTAAAAGATATCTGGCAATCGTCATTCCATTCTACCACTTGATCTTTCTTAAGTAACTTGAAGATTGGCTCACAAGTAGCAGTTAGATGTGCAATGAATCTGGCAATGTAGTTCAATCGGCCCAAAAACCTCGACTTCCTTCTCGGTGCGGGGGGCTGGCATTTCTTGAATAGCTTTAACCTTAGCAGGGTCAACCTCGATACCTTTACCACGACAACAAACCCTAGGAGTTTTCGGATCGACTCCAAAGGTGCACTTGTTGGGATTAAGTCTCGATCATCTTCAATCATCAAATAGTTTACGCAAATGATCAAGATGTTCTTCTTGATGCGTGATCGAGCTATCATGTCGTCGACGTAGACCTCTATCGTGATGAATCATGTCATGAAATAAGGTCACCATAGCACAGCGATAAGTGGCGCTGCATTCTTCGATCCGAGCGACATAACCTTGTAGCGAAGTGCCCCTGTGTAACAAAGTTGTCTTCTCCATGTCTTGGAGCTATTTTGATCGATTGTAGGAGAAACCATCCATGAAGGAGAAACCTTATCTTTGCGGTGTTGTCAACGAACATCAATATGAGGAAGTGGGAAATCGTCTTTCAGACTCGCTTTGTTCAGATCTCTGTAATCCACACATTCGTACCTTGCCATCCTTCTTAGGTACGGGTACCACATTCGCAACCCACTGTGGATAGGAAGTAACAACTAATAAACCGGCGTTGAACTGCTTCATAACTTCGACTTTGATTTTCTCTGACATCTCAGGACGCATGCGGCGGACCTTCTATTTCACTGGGAGAAAACCCTCTTTTGTCGGCAATCGATGTACCACAATATCAATGTCCAAACCCGACATGTATTCGTATGACCAGGCAAAAACATCAATATAGTCTCGTAGCATCTGAACCAACCTTTCTTTAACACTGTTCTCAAGACCCGCTCCTATCTTGATCTTTTTCTTGTCTTCATCAGTACCCAAATTCACAACCTCAACTTGCTCTTCGTGTGGCTGTATAACTCGTTCTTCTTCTTTGCGTGATCGACAAGTACTCTGGCATTTCACAATCTTCCTCACCTTCATCTTGACGGTAGATCGGATTATCGAAGTCATATTTAGCAATAGCATATTTGTTATCAGAGATTGATGCGCGTGTATCACGTGGGTGTGTGTAAGAAACACATAGCTTTTTGAAGGGGTGATAAAGTAAAAGGAAGAAAACAACAATTGAATACAAAATTCCAACGATTTTATTGAATGAAAATATGCAAATGAGATAATAACCCTCACAAGCGAGCCATGATGCCGGGCAGAACACTAGGCTTTAAAGTTTATTGTTCAAAACATAGAAAATCGAAAAGCAAAACAAGAGCAATTACTCCTGTCTAAAGGAGATTGGTATGACGTCTTCAGTCTTCCAATTGCTGAGTCCGTTGTCGGGAGTTGGAAAGATCCACTTGCTGATGTCGAAGTCGTTGTCGTCGTCTTCTATAGCATGGATTCCATTACGGGCGTCGAGGAAAGGAACTTGGCCGCACGCTTTGACGCATCATCTTGACCCTTGATGGTGAAGCCTAACCCGGTCTTGTCAGATTTGAAAGGAAGATCAGGGAGCTGTCCCCAAATGGTACTACCTCCTTCTTCAACTGCAGCTTGAGCATCTTTCAACGAGGCCATCCTAGGCGGAACTTGTGTAACCTAAGGAGTGACAGGAGAGTCAACAGGTATGACTTTCGGGATTGTTTCAAAAGCTTGACAGGGAGTCTCAAAGAATTCACCTTCCATCTGTCATACCCCAATTTTTGACCTAATATACCACCTTACATTTGCATCATTGCATCACTAACAGTTCAGAACAGAATTAATCGGGTGTAGCATTCACAGGTCAAAATTAGGGTTTCATCAGATTTTCATCTGATTCAAGAGGCAACCAATTAGGGTTTGAGTTTTTCTCACCTAATTTGATCTATTTTGATCAAATCATCAACCTCTGATCATCAGATATCAAATTTTCTCACAGATCAATCAAGGATCGACCAATTAGGGTTTTGATCGGGCATGAGTATTCTCTGATTTTTTGAGCAGTGAATGACTTTTTTAGATAGAGATTGGTAATTATATCTTAGATACAACATCTTGACCTAATTTCTAGATTCAAAACATCACAGAAGTTCACAGACTTCATCAGTCGATTTCAGAAACATCTGATGAAAATTCATCTGCACAGAAAAGTCAAACTTTGACTTTTGGTCAAATTTTTCAAAACAAAACTTTTTCAAACATCAAAATACTTCAAATGATCCATCATGATCATAAAAAATCAAAGAATTTGAAAAAAGTCAACAAAAAGTCAAAATTTTCAACACTTAGAAAACTTTTCAAGTGTTAAAATTTTGTACTTTTTCCAAACTTCATGGCATTTTTTCACATAGTTCCACTTTGATTTGGAAAAAAATCAAAACATGAAAGTTGTAGCTCTTGAAACAAGCTTTCCAAAATGTCCAAGAGCTCTCAAATCCATGGAGTCTAGCTATACTTTTGAAATTGAAACATAAGGCTCCATAACCATGGATTTCAAGGTCAAAACTTCAAGATTATAGGTCATTTTGCAATTTCTTCTTCTAGAAGCAATGACACCTTGCCAAATTGAAGATAGAACTGATAAATATTAGCTAGAGGTAATAATTGAAGGATAGGATCAAGATTGTATTTTTAACACATGGTGAAAAAAAGGAAGTTTCCTTTTAAGGCAAAATGTCTTTCTTGCCCTCTAAGGCAAGTTTGAATTACCAATGCCAAAACTTTGTGCTTAACATTTCAGAACTCATGGCCTATAAATAGAGGTATCCTTTTCAAGTCCAAGCACACCAAAGTAATGCCAAGACATGCTTTCATTCTTCCTTTTCAAAATTCATGAAACATAGTGCAAATTAGAGAAATGTTGCAATTTTGAAATCTTGTGAAAAACTCTGATCAAATTGGTGTCTAAATTGTCTTATAATCAATATCTAACATGTTTGAAACATAAGATCAACATAAGCAAAGCTAAAAAACAGTTTTCACATCTCATGCCATTATGCTTGCCAAAACTGCCTAAGAACTCGAATTCATGGTTTTGCTCGAGCAAGTGATGTTCTGATCATCCAAACACCATCCACAAACATCATAGAGATGATGCAGATCATAAACAGCCATCTGTAACACCTTTAACTCAGAATTCGAGCTTCCATTTTTAGCTTATGCAGGTTGACTTGGTTGGATTGATCCAGGGTGATTCGAGGTGAGCAGACCACTCATACACCTTCCTTAACAGCCGTTGAAGCTCAAACAATCATAAAAACAGGACTGGAAACACTCCTTCATCGAATTCGATTCCAGCTTCAATAGGTAAGAACACGAAACTCAAACTCCATGATTCTTTGATTCATTTGAAAAAAACTCTTGGCCGTTTTGTTTCTGCACCTTACACGATCATTAACCCTCAATCAATTGGAAAAATCATCCATCATACACCATTTCAATTAGAATTTTCAATTCTAGGGTTCTTCATGTTTTCCAGAAATTTAACCATGTTAGACCAAAAATAAATGAAATTAACAACCACCATCATGTTTCTTGTTAAAAATCGTGCAAGTTTGATGTTTACATCATCCATTTTCATTGAGAAACGAAGAATCCAGGTTTGAATAAGGATTGAAGAACAAGAACAGGGCTTCGCGCGTGTTCTTGTTGTTTTTCAAATTCAAAATTTCCAATATAATATTAACACGTGGTTTGGATTCAATACACGAATGCATTGTTTCCCCAGCGGTTGCCAGCTCACTCGTAAGTGTTTGTGCCACGTATCCACCCATCAGGTCCTGGGTTCAAGCCTCCCATGGACCAATTTTTTTCAAACTTTTCATATTTTCTTCATTTTTTTACAAACTTTAACATTTTTTTTAACCAATCAAAACTCCTCATTTTGAGGTGATTTTTCTATTTTATGATAGTGCAAAAATTTTCAGAAAAAACTTTCATCCGATTATGTTTTAATCGAGCCGAAAACGATACTTTGAGCACTTTTCAAAACACCTTAAAAGGTCATTTTTTTTAAAACTTTCGAATTCCGATTCTTTTCAAAACTTCTTATAAGCAAACTTCACATTTCAAAAACACTTTAAAATAACATTTTTCAAAACTTTTCATCAAACTTACATCTTTTACCATGATCGATCCGATTTAAACGATAAAACTGAACTCGTTTTCTCTCGAATTTCTTAACCGATCATGGGCCTCCCGCACGGTGTAAGTCCCAAACCAACATTCTTTATGTACATACATATTTTCCTTGTACATATCAAATTATTTTCATATACATACAAATTTTTACCTGTACATAATACAGATACTTTTTGTAAATACTCAAACACAGATAAACTTCTATCGTTTGTTTTCCGTTTCGTCTGTATATACACTGAATACAAATTGGTATTGAAAGGAGCATTATTCTCGGTGAAACTGCTTTTAAACCAATGGGCCACCCTTATGGTGTAAGTCCCAACCCTCCTATGTACATCCACATTCTCTGTACATAAATAACTCGTTAGTGTACATATTTACTTCCTTGTACACAATTCAAACTTGTGAATAATCAAGTTACGCTCGTTTTAAACGTTTGTTTCACAGACACTTGTTTATATTTCCTTCATAAACTCTTGTAAATAAACATCATGCATTGTTTATATTTCCTTCATAAAATCCTGTGAATACATATCACACACACACACACACACTTGTTTATACAACTGTCTAATCATAACATAACAACTAGTCTAACCAATAGGTTCCCCACAGTTGTAGCCTCCTCTTGGGCTTTATACAAGATAACTCTCCCCACAGAGTTCAACCTTTTCTTGGGCTTTGTACAAAGAAAATCATTCATCTGAGTTTAGCCTCCGCTAAGGCTTCATATAAGACAACACTCCCCTGTTGAGTCAGCCTCCTCTTGGGCTTCGTTCAAAAGAACTCCTCATTGAGTTTAGCCTTCTCTTGGGCATCATACAATGAAAGAGATAGGAAATCTCTTAACACCTCCTATTGGGCTTCAATACAAAGAATCACCAGCTAGGATAGAACCACGAGTATAATTTCCGGTGAAATTGCTCTTAATTCCAAAGGATGGTTTCCTGGTGAAATCCCTTTTAAAGACAAAGCCAGCCATACCCTATAGCTTCCTCTTGAGCTTCATACAAGGACCCTCGATGACCCTCGATGACCCTCGGAATGCCTCCTCTTGGGCTAACAATACAAGGACCCACGGGCTTCTTAAAAGCATCCCTTTAATCCAATCAATTTCTCCTAGAGATTTAGACATTTATCATCTCTATGGAAGAAGTATCTCATCTATCACATCACATACAACCAAACTCTTTTCAAACAAAAACATCTCTTAATTGTAAGTGGTAACGCTTGTACACTCAAGCAAAACACCCATTGCTTACAGTTAAAAGATTCAATCATCTTTTTCAAACATCTTTCTTAAACATGTAAGTGGTAACGCTTGTACACTCAAGCAAAACACCTATAACTTACGATGAAAGATTTTAATCAATCAAACTTTTCAAAATGTATGTGATGAAATAGATTAGATACATTTTTCATTAAGATGACATTTGTCTGTGTCTCTTACTAACATCCCGTTGCTTTCCACTAGCATAAGTGGGAACTACGATTGCTCTGACTTTCTCAACATCCTTTTGAGAATACGTAGGCACAAGGTCTCATCCTTGCCGAGCAAATTTCTTTCTCCCTCTGACCAAACAAACCATAGATCCCTTTAGATCCGAGCTACAAATGCTCTGATTCCCACTAGGGGGTATGTATGCAGAAGATCCAAAGATCTTTGCGAGCACAATAATAACAAACACTAGGATCCCACATAATCTACATTTCTTAAAAATCCAAAGGAGAAACTTTCCCAATCATAGAAATAACAATTAAAACACACAAACATATCAAACGTATTCATATATAAAGCTATAGATAACTATATATATTTAGGGTGCTCCATCTATTCCCTTTATATAACAAACCCCCTTACCCGGAATACTCCCCAATGCGTTACGTCTAGTTTGCGCTAGTCGTTATGCATATCAAAATCAATTGAGGGTATTAACAACTTTCCCCTTTTTCATAATCATTAAATCATCTTTTCTTGTGTTGAAAATAATAAAGCTTGATGCTCGCGGCATCTTTATAAACAAATCAAAAGAGTAAATCGTTTCGAGCCAGAGAATCTGAATTCACATTCAAATTCTCTAGCGCGTCACTTTTTAACGCGAACAGGAAAAATGGCGACTCTGCTGGGGAGTACGTCAAAATTTTGATTTTCAAAAAAATGTGACTCTGCTCAAGAGCATCAAGCTTTTTTTGTTTTCAAAAAAAAGAGGGGTTAAGCTTTCATATGTGCATATGTTTGTTTTTCTTTATTGTGTGTTTTCGCGATTTCATCGATGGAAAGAAATCCTAACCGGTTAAGAAACATTTTAAGATCTAGGTGGGGTATAGTCCTATTAACTTGTGAGAAGTCTCAGTACTTACGAAGTTAATTTGAGATCCCTCTCTCAGTGGAGGTTGTCTTGGGGGTATTTGTGTTTAGCAAGTATTTGCGAAGACATTTTGCTTTCAAGGGAACTTGCGAAGCTGAGTGGTTGTAGAACACATAACCCATCCTGGCCATTTAGGATGTAGTGCAGAGATTATTCGGGTGTAAGCCTAGAGTAATTGTCATGCGAGACTACGATCAGGCGAGTTTCTCTTGAAAAATATTATTGGACCATCGAGTATTCAACAAATCCGATAATATTTCAAAGAGGAGTGTTGAGCCTGTATTATCAGTAGAACCCGTTTCACAGATGAATAATCCCTTAGAACTTACCCACGTTTGATTCTTATCGTTGGCCTCATGCTCGTGACTTTGAACGCTTGACCGTGTGTATAACTACTAACCATGTTTGCCACACTCATGCATTCATTCATTCAAAAAACTTCGTTTCTCTTCCCATTTCCAAAGAATTTAGAGATTTTTCTTTATAAAATATTTTAGGTTAGAGTGATGGACGTCAGAGGAAGATTCACCAAGAGATACAGTTTTAGAATTCCTGATGTAGGAAAGTTAAAAGAGTTAGCATCCTTGGTAGAAGATCCCTCGGATTTCAGAAAACGCTATGGAACTCTTTTAACTATTCTGAACACTAATGTTGATGAAGGGCTTCTCAAAACTTTCGTTCAGTTCTACCTTCCAGTTTATCGCTGTTTCACTTTTCCTGATTATCAGTTGATGCCTACTTTGGAAGAGTACGCGCATATCTTAGGTATCTCAGTATCAGACAAAGTGCCTTTCAATGGTTTGGAAGCCATTCCTAAGTCACCAGTCATTGCAACGATGACTCACTTAAAGAAATCTAAGATAGACAAAAACCTAACTACCAGAGGAAAACTCTTAGGACTGACTTCAAAGTTCCTAATGGAGAAGGCTCTTAAATTCTCTGAAGCCGGTAGTATGGTAGCCTTTGAAGCTATTTTAGCTTTACTCCTCTATGGATTGGTGTTGTTTCCCAACGTCCCAAATTTCGTTGATATCAACGCCATAAGAATCTTTCTGATTGGAAATCTCGTTCCCACTCTGCTTGGTGACACGTACTTTTCCATTCATCATAGGAATCGTCAAGGGGACGGAACTATCGTGTGTTGTGTACCTATGTTTTTTAAATGGATTGTCTCACACTTGCCTAAATCTCCTATCTTCCGCGAAAACAAAGACGAGTGGCATTGGTCAAGAAGACTCATGTCTCTTACAAACGACGATATCCATTGGTATACCTTGGCAGACAATGAGATGGAAATCATTGAGAGCTGTGGAGAATTTGCCAACGTACCTCTCATCGGTACGAAAAGAGGAATCAACTACAACCCATTCTTGGCGAGACGTCAACTCGGATACGCTAATTCTAGTAAACCTCTCGGTTTTACAGTAGAAAGCTACTTCCATCATGAAGGAGAGGATACCCAGGGATTGAAAGCCAGAATGATCAGAGCTTTGCATCACATCCGAAGGAAAGAAAAAGGTAAGGCAAAGAATTGTGTAGCCATGGAAACCTACACTTCTTGGGTGAAGAAAAGAGCAAAGGAATTTCGAATGCCTTACGCTTATGAGGAACCCATGTTCTCAATCGCTTCAAAAACAACAATTTTTCCCGTCGAAACTATGGGAGAATACCAAGAAGCCTTGACTAAGATAAGGCTTGAGAAAGAAGCTTTGGAAAACAAATTCCTTAAGACTAATCTTGAGAATGAGAAGCTCAAGAAGCAAGTCAAAGATCATGAAAAGACGCTTTACTTCCAGGATGAATGGCTCATGGAGAAAGATGAGAAGATTCGCCAGAAAGATAACGCGATCAAAAGATACGTCAAAGAAAGGAAAAGAAAACTTGAGGAAATGACAAGTGGAAGAAAGTCATTAGCAAGCTAAAAGCCGAGAAAGCTGCATCAAGCCTTTGGATCGTCATCTGACGAAGACGTTTAATTAGTTTAGTTTGTAATTTTTATCATTTATTTTATCATTTGTGTGAGCAATGCTCCAAAAAACAATATTGTTGTAATCTTCTTTCAATAATCAATAAATTCGTGTTTTCCATCCAAATATTTGCCAGAAATTTCTCTTTTAGCGTAAATTCTTTGGAAATCTTGCTTTACAATCATAATCATGCATCATACTTTGCATATTGAGTCTATTGTCTAGAGTCTGATCTTTCAGAATCTTTTTCAATAGAAAAGGAAAAGATCGTCAAGCTGTCGCGTCTTAGAGTTTCTCGACCACATCCATAGCCAACTCGAACATACGATACACGTTCAAAAAGAAGGAAAGTAATGGAAGGATTTAGGCAAGAAAATGTTGAGCTTCGTAGCACAATAACAACACTGCAAGAAGAAGTGGAGAGACTCACGTCTTTGGTCAACTCATTAGCAGCAGCGCAAAGTCAGCAAGCGACATCGAGCAGTCAAAATCAAGCAGCGATGTCAGAGGATACTACTACTCCAATTTCAACTGTTGCAGCCAGTAGCTCACTCTTTAGTATGCCAGAAGGCTATCCATGGGGCATGCCTTTCAACTTTTGCATCGGATTTCGCCAACCGACTTCTCAAGTACAAACAACCACACTTGAAATACCTACTTTGCAGCAAAACTCAACACTTACTCCGCAACGTGGAGTAACTCTTCCTCAAGTAACAATGACGGTTTCTCAACCCATAATGCGAACTCGACTGGTAGTGCACACTACCATGGACGAAGAAGTTCACCATATTCCGGGCAATAACACGAATTCACGTGGTTCGATGGAGAATCTCCAGGAACAACTCCTCAAAATGCAGCTTGAGATAAAAACAATTCGCGGGAAAGAACTGTTTGGGAAAAACGCCCAGGATCTTTGTTTAGTTCCTCGCGTAAGGATACCTGCAAAATTCAAGGTCCCTGACTTTGAAAAGTACAAAGGAAACTGTTGGCGTTAAAAGGTGACGCGCTAGAGGATGCGAACATGAGTTCGGATTCTCTGGCTCGAAACGATTTACTCTTTTGATTTGTTTATAAAGATGCCGCGGGCATCAAGCTTTATTATTTTCAACACAAGAAAGATGATTTAATGATTATGAAAAGGGGGAAAGCTGAAATACCCTCAATTGATATTGGTATGCGTGTGACTAGCGCAAACTAGGCGTAGCATTGGAAGATACGAGTAAGGGGATTGTTATATAAAGGGAATAGATGGAGCACCCTAAATATATATAGTTATCTATAGCTTTATATATGAATATATTTGATATGTTTGTGTGTTTTAATTGCTATTTCTATGATTGGGAAAGTTTCTCCTTTGGGATTTTAAGAATGATAGATTATATGGGATTCTAGTGTTTGTTATTATTGTGCTCGCAAAGATCATGGATCTTACGCATACATATCCTAGTGGGAATCGGTATTTGTAGCTCGGATCTGGGGTTCTATGGTTTGTTTGGTCTAAGAGAAAGAAATTTGCTCGGCAAGGATGAGACCTTGTGCCTCGTATTCTCAAAGGATGTTGAGAAAGTCGAGCAATCGTAGTTCTCACTTATGCTAGTGGAAAGCAACGGGATGTTAGTAAGAGAGACAAATGTCATCTTAATGAAAAATGTATCTAATCTATTTCATCACATACATTTTGAAAAGTTTGGTGATAAAATCTTTAAATAAGTAAGTTCTGGTGTTTTGCTTGAGTGTACAAGCGTTACCACTTACATGTTTAAGAAAGATGTTTGAATCTTTTAACTGTAAGTATTGGGTGTTTTGCTTGAGTGTACAAGCGTTATCACTTACAATTAAGAGATGTTTTTGTTTGAAAACAGTTTGAAAAAAAAAGTTTGAAAAGTTTTTAACTGTATGTGATGTGATAGATGAGATACTTCTTCCATAGAGATGATAGATGTCTAAATCTCGAGGAGAAATTGATTGGATTAAAGGGATGCTTTTAAGAAGCCCATGGGTCCTTGTAATGTTAGCCCAAGAGGAGGCATTCCGAGGGTCATCGAGGGTCATCAAGGGTCCTTGTATGAAGCTCAAGAGGAAGCTATAGGGTATGGCTGGTTTTGTGTTAAAAGGGATTTCACCGGGAAACCATCCTTTTGGAATAAGAGCAATTTCACCAGGAAATTATACTCTCATGGTTCTATCCTAACGCGGGTGATTCTTTGTATTGGAAGCCCAATAGGAGGCTGTTAAGAGATTTCCTGTCTCTTTCATTGTATGATGCCCAAGAGACGGCTAAACTCAATGAGAAGTTCTTTTGAACGAAGCCCGAGAGGAGGCGACTCAGCGAGTGTGTCTTATATGAAGCCTAAGCGGAGGCTAAACTCAGATGAGTTTCTTTGTACAAAGCCCAAGAGAATGTTAACTCTTTGGGGAGAGTTATCTTGCATAAAGCCCAAGAGGAGGCTAAATTCATGCTGGGGATGAATTATCTTGTATGAAGCCCAAGCGGAGGCTAAAACTGTGGGGAACCTATTGATTAGTCTAATTGTTATGTTATAACTAGACAGTTGTATAAACAGGTGTGTGTGTGTGTGTGATATGTATTCACAGGAGTATATGAAGGAAATATAAACAGATGCATGTAAAGTTTATTTACAGGAGTTTATGAAATATAAACTAGTGTCTGTGAAACGAACGTTTAGAACGAGCGTAACTTGGTTATTTACAAGTTTGAACTGTGTACAAGGAAATGAATATGTACACGAAGGAGTTTTTTAAGTACAGACTAAGATGGATGTACATAGGAGGGTTGGGACTTACACCATAAGGGTGGCCCATTGATTCAAAAGCAGTTTCACCGGGAATAATGCTCCTTTCAATATCAATGGTATTGATGTAAAATATCTGAGCCGAAGCGAAATGGTGATCGAAGTTTGTCAGTGAAAAGTATTACAAAAAGTATCTATGTTATGTATACGGATAAAAGTTTTGTATAAAAAGTATTTGTTATGTACAAGAAAATGTTTACACACAAAGAATGTTGGTTTGAGTATACAAGTGAAGTGAAAAACAAGCGATCGAAGTTTATCGTACTTGAGTATAAAAGGAGTATCTGTATTATGTACAGATGAAATTTTGTATGTGTTTAGAAAGAATTTGATATGTACAAAGAAATATTATGTACGCAAAAGAATGTTATGGGACTTACACCGTGAGAGGCCCATGATCGATCGAAAATTCGAGAGAAGGAATCGGTTTATCGTTTGAATCGGATCGATCATGGTAAAAAGATGCAAGTTTGATGAAAAGTTTTGAAAAATGATTTTGAAAGTGTTTTGAAAGTGTTTTGAAATATGAAATTGATTTATGAGAAGTTTTGAAAAGAATCGGAAGTCGAAAACTTGAAAAAATTCACCTTTTAAAGTGTTTTGAAAAAGTGCTCAGAACGTCGTTTTCGGCTCGATTAAAATATAATCAGATGAAAGTTTTTTCTGAAAATTTTTGCACAATCATAAAATAGATGTATTTATTGACAAGTGTCCAAAAAATCACCTTAAAATGAGGAGTTTTGATTGGTTAAAAAAAATGTGAAAGTTTTGTAAAAAAACATGAAAATATGGAAAGTTATAAAAAAGAATGGTCTTGTGAGGGATTGAACCCATGACCATTGGGTAGCACACGTGTCAGAAAGCCTTAAGGGCGAGCTAGCTGCCACTGAGACAAACGCGTTTTGGTGTTAGTGGATCCAGAGCACGTGTGGATAAAACATTGGAGAATTTTAAAAATTCAAACTCAAGAATTTCTTCATCGTTTTGATCTTCAGATTCTTCAAACCCAGCTATAATCTTCGTTTCTCAACGAAATTGGACGAAGTAAAAATGAAACTTGCTCGATTTTGAACAACGAACACGATGGTACTTGTTAATTGCATTTATTTTAAGCCCATAATGATTTAAGTTTTGAAGAACACTATGAACCCTAAACTGAAAATTTCAAATTAAATGATGCATAGTTGATGATTCTTTAATTTTCTTGAGGGCTTATGATCGTGTTAGGTGCAGAAAGAGATCGGCCAAGAGTTTTTTTGTTTAAGTTCAAAGAATATGGATATCACAGTTCGTGTTCTAACCTGTGCAAGTGAAGATCGAATTCAATGCAAGAGTGTTTCCAGAGCTTGTTTCTTGATCATTTGAGCATCAGCGGCATGTATGGAAGCTAAATGGATGGTCTGCACTTCTTGAATCAACCTGGAACTCCCCAGCCAAGTCCACCTGCATCAACTGAAAATAGAAACTCGAATTCGTGTTTTGAGCTGTTACAGATTGTTGTAATGGATCTGGATCATGTCTATGGGGTACATGGAAGGTGTTAGGATGATTAGATCACAACTTGTTCCATTAAAACCATGAATTCGAGCTCTTAGGCAGTTTTGGAAGTTTGAAAAAACATGAAATGCAATTCTGATTCTAGCCTAGTTTATGTTGATTTTAAGTTTTGAACAAGTTTGATAGTGATATTGAAACATGTTTGACACCAAAGATTTCAAAGTTTCTTCACAAATTTTCAAAATGCAAAGTTTCCCAAATATCACTATGTTTCTTGATTTTCAAGTAAGAAGAGAGAAAGCATGGATTTGCATTGCTTTGGTGTGGTTTTGGACTTGAAATGTGATCTATTTATAGGCCAAAAGATTCTGAAATGTTAGGCAAGAGTACATGGCTTTTGGTGAATCAAGGATGCCTTAAGGGGTAAGAAAGACATTTGTAAAGGAAAAGGAAGTTTCCTATGTGCTATTTTTACTTTGATCCTATCTCATCTCAATTATTACTTCTAAGCTGATATTTATCAGTTCAACAATCCATTTGGCAAGGTGGCAAGTGGTCTAAATGAGAAAATCACAAAATGACCTATAATTTGAAGTTTTGACTTTTGAAAAATCAAGTTCATGGAGCCTTATGTTTCAATTTCAAAAGTATAGCTAGACTCCATGGATTTGAGAGTTCTTGGACATTTTGGAAAGCTTGTTTCACAAGCTACAACTTTCATGTTTTGAGTTTTTTCCAATTCAAAATGGAACTAGGTGAAAAAATGGCATGAAGTTTGGAAAAAATAAGAAATTTCAATACTTAGAAAGTTTTCTAAGTATGAAAACTTTTGACTTTTTGTTGACTTTTTCAAATTCTTTGATTTTTTATGATCATGATGGATCATTTGAAGTATTTTGATGTTTGAAAAAGTTTTGTTTTGAAAAATTTGACCAAAAGTCAAAGTTTGACTTTTCTGTGCAGATGAATTTTCATCAGATGTTTCTGAAATCGACTGATGAAGTCTGTGAACTTCTGTGATGTTTTGAATCCAGAAATTAGGTCAAGATGTTGTATCTAAGATATAATGACCAATATCTATCTAAAAAAGTCATTCACTGCTCAAAAAATCAGAGAATACTCATGCCCGATCAAAACCCTAATTGGTCGATCCTTGATTGATCTGTGAGAAAATTTGATATCTGATGATCAGAGGTTGATGATTTGATCAAAATAGATCAAATTAGGTGAGAAAAACTCAAACCCTAATTGGTTGCCTCTTGAATCAGATGAAAATCTGATGAAACCCTAATTTTGACCTGTGAATGCTACACCCGATTAATCTTTATGCAGGCTATTGGTTATGCAATGATGCAAATGTAAGGTGGTATATTAGGTCAAAATTGGGGTATGACAGATGCCCTATTTAAGTTTCTTTAACCTGAAGATGAAGATGAATATCTTTGTTTTGATAGGTGTAAAGAGACTTAAATATCAGAATACGCAAATTTTGGACCTAAGATACCAAAAATGCGAGATGATGCAAAAAAATGATTGCAAAAGGTTTCACCCGGAGAAATATCAAAGAAATGACATGGCGGGGAAAAAACATTTGAATACGTCCCTGCTGGGGAGAGAATGATTCACAAAATATGTGAATATCTGTTTCACCTTGGGGAAACAAAGAGATTACCTTCTGTCAGCTTTGTGACAATGTTTAAGGTAAGTAAAAATGATATTACCAATTATCAGCCTACATGGTAATGAGTTCTGAAGATATTACCAATTATCAGCGAAGTGATAATTATAACAAGGTAAATCTTTTAAGGAAGTTGTTGTGTATTCAGCTTTGTGAATAACAGACAAATGATGGAAACAGATCTTAAAATGAGTTGTGAAGATATTACCAATTATCAGTAAAATGATAACTATAACAAGGTAAATCTTTGAAAAAGTTGATGTGTATTCAGCTCTTGTGAATAACAGACAGTGAAAGAAACAGAACTCCAATGAGTTTCTATTTTCTAGGATAAAAATCTTGCCGAGGATCTCTCCTTTTGAGAAGATGCGGGCATTTTGATTGACAGACACAGGTTTTCTCTTAGACAGAAAGACAACTGTTGGGGATTTTTGAATTGTCGCGATTTGGTCTTGATAAGAAGAACAAACCTTTCGTGACAAGTTTAGGAATGAAAATAAACGGCTCATACAATGAGGCTATTGCTTATTTCTTTGTTGATTATAGACAGGGTTCTATCCAGGAACGAACTGGAAAGAAAAAGTCAATCAAGACATTTTTCCAAATGAGAGATGATCTCAGCTGGGGAATGTGAGAGAGAGAAGAAAATGTATTTCTCTGCTTGGGAATACTCCGTTGGGGAAAAAGATGTATTTTTTCTGTTTGGAGATATTCTACTGGGGATAGACTCGTACTTACATAAGTAAGCGTGATTTACACCAGTGATTTGGAAGCAAACATTTTGAGAGATGCAGAAAATGCAATGAATGATGCTATTATGTATGAATGTCATGAATGTTATATGCATGCTAACAATACTTTGACAAAGACACTAAAGGGATATTTGGGAAAAGGACCACGTCACAGTTCGAACAAATACTTGGTGAAAATTGCAGCAATGGTGCAGATGTTCACTAATGAAGAATTTGAGTTGCATGCTTTTTCTTTCTGGGAAAGGCATTTCATTGGCAACTCGGCCGGGGATTCTTTTTGGATAAGAATACCGTCCTTTGATGATTTCTGCTGAGGAGAAGACTGTCGTAGCAGTTGCTTTATCCTTCGGAGATCGAAACACTCGTGGAGAAACTGTTGAAGTTTTTTCCGTGTCCATAGTTCAAAGGAAAATTTTGCTTTTGTTTCAAAATTTTGAAGTAAAAATTCATTTAAAACATTTTAGTTTCAAAAAGTGATTTTCACAAATAAAAAGCGTTATTTTGCAAAACAGAATAAAGTAGGAATTGCAAACAAATGGCACAAGGCTCAAATTTATTGATAGAATGGTAATCACCAAGGCGTGATTCCATGGACTATTACAAAGTTGGAAATGATAATTTATTGGGAAAGGCTACATTGAAAGCAAATACTACTATCCTAATAACTTTGAATTCCCCATGCTTGTTGCTTTGGAAAAGTTGATTGAAGATCCGTTGATGGAAGATTCTTCATATGGACAAAATCTGATGACTGCGATTACTTTGTCATTTTGTATCCTTGTTTTGCCTAGATTGCCTTTTGGGTTTTCAATCTATCGAGGATAATTTACATTTATTGTCTCTAATTTTTGCTGGATCGCCTTTTCGGTTTTCAATCCACCGAGGCGCTCATTTTGCCTAAGCCGCCTTTTCGGGTTTTCGACTTACCGAGCATTCTTTTGTTTTTAGACAAAGTATTTCTTGTTGCGTCGGCATTCACGGGATCTTGGGGAGTTCATCACCGTCCATGGTTGTGAGAGTCATAGCACCGCCGAAAAAGCTCCTTTTGACGATGTATGGGCCTTCGTAGTTAGGAGTCCATTTGCCCCTAGAATCTGGTTGAAAAGACAGAATCTTTTTAAGCACGAGGTCGCCTTCTCGGAATTCACGAGGTCGGACCTTTTTATCGAAAGCTTTCTTCATTCTTCTTTGATACAGTTGTCCATGACACAAAACGGTCAGGCGCTTTTCTTCAATTAAGTTCAGTTGGTCGTATCTGCTTTGACACCATTCGGCCTCAGATAGCTTAGTTTCCATGAGAACTCTCATTGACGGGATCTCAACTTCTACGGGGAGCACTACTTCCATGCCGTATACTAGAGAAAAAGGAGTTGCCCCTGTTGATGTGTGCACTGAAGTACGATACCCGTGCAGAGCAAATGGCAGCATCTCGTGCCAGTCTTTGTAAGTGATGACCATTTTCTGGACAATCTTTTTGATGTTCTTGTTGGCAGCTTCAACAGCGCCGTTCATCTTTGGCCGGTAAGGAGATGAGTTATGATGCTCAATCTTGAATTCCTCACACAGTTCTTTCATCATTTTGTTGTTCAAGTTAGATCCATTTTCTGTAATGATCTTGCTCGGAACTCCATATCGGCAAATGAGGTTGTTCTTGATGAACCTCACAACCACTTGTCTTGTAACATTGGTGTAAGACGCTGCTTCGACCCATTTGGTGAAGTAGTCAATGGCTACTAGAATGAAGCGATGTCCGTTGGAAGCTTTTGATTCAATCATTCCAATCATGTCGATGCCCCACATGGAGAAAGGCCACGGAGAGGAGAGAACGTTGAGTAGAGTCAGTGGCACATGGATCTTATCTGCGTAGATCTGGCACTTGTGACATCTTTTGACGTGTTTGCAGCAATCAGATTCCATCGTTATCCAATAGTATCCTGCTCTCAAGATTTTTCTAGACATTGCATGCCCATTTGAATGGGTTCCAAAGGACCCTTCATGCACTTCATGGATGATCGTGTCTGCTCCTTGTCTTTCGACGCATCTGAGCAGAACCATGTCGAAGTTTCTTTTGTATAGCACATCTCCGTTCAGGAAGAAATTCCTAGAAAGTCTCCTCAGAGTCCTCTTATCTTTGTACGATGTCCCAAGTGGGTACTCTCGTGTTTGAAGGAAACGTTTGATGTCGTGGAACCACGGTTTGTCGTCGAAGACTGCTTCTGTTGCAAACACATATGCAGGTCTTTCAAGGCGTCTGATGCGAATTCTAGGCATATCATTCCAATCGTTGACTTTGAACATGGAAGATAGAGTGGCCAAGGCGTCTGCCATCCGGTTTTGATCTCGAGGGGATATGATGCAGCTTTACTTTGTTGAAGAAAGTCAACAATCGTCTTGCATAATCTCTGTAAGGAATTAGACCAAGATGATGAGTTTCATACTTGTCTTTGATTTGATTGATCACAAGGGCTGAATCTCCATATATGTCAAGGATCTTGATCCTCAAGTCGATGGCTTCTTCAATACCCATGATGCATGCTTCGTATTCTGCTATGTTGTTGGTACAGTCAAATAGCAATCTGGCGGAAAAAGGGATATGAGAACCCTCGGGAGTGATGATGACTGCCCCAATTCCATTGCCAAAAACGTTAATTGCTCCATCAAAGACTAGGCCCCATCTGGATTCTGGATCTGGTCCTTCTCCGAGTAGCGGTTCGTCGCAATCTTTCATCTTCAAGTACATAACGTCTTCGTCTGGGAAGTCAAACTTGAGAGATTGGTATTCGTTGAGCGGCTGATAAGCCAAGTGATCGGCGAGA
Organism: Vicia sativa; assembly: GCA_021764765.1. Classification (NCBI taxonomy): domain Eukaryota; kingdom Viridiplantae; phylum Streptophyta; class Magnoliopsida; order Fabales; family Fabaceae; genus Vicia; species Vicia sativa. Next base: position 289,851,103 of record CM038794.1, read on the forward strand.
ATGCTTCCTTTAACCGCTTTCTGGGCGCGGTATTGGATGTCATACTCAGATAGCAGCATTTGCCATCGAGCAATTCTCCCTGTTAAGGCAGGCTTTTCAAAGACGTACTTGATTGGATCCATTTTGGAGATTAACCAAGTCGTGTGATTGATCATGTATTGGCGAAGACGTTTGGAAGCCCACACCAAAGCACATCATGTTTTCTCGAGCATGGAGTAACGAGTTTCACAGTCTGTGAATTTCTTACTCAGGTAGTAGATGGCATGCTCCCTCTTACCGGCTTCATCCTGCTGTCCAAGTACGCAGCCCATGGACTCTTCCAGTACGGTAAGGTAGATGATTAGCGGTCTTCCTTCAATTGGAGGGATTAGTATTGGAGGTTCTGACAGGTATTCCTTGATACTGTCAAATGCTTTTTGGCAATCTTCTGTCCACACAATCTCTTGATTTTTGCGGAGAAGTTTGAAAATCGGCCACAGGTAGCAGTCATCGAGAGATAAATCTGGAGATATAATTCAACTGTCCAAGAAATCCTCTTACTTGCTTTTCCGTACGTGGCGTAGGCATTTCTTGAATAGCCTTGACTTTGTCAGGGTCAACTTCAATTCCTTTTTGACTGACGATAAAACCTAGGAGCTTTCCGGATCTTACCCCAAAGGTGCATTTGTTAGGATTCAGGCGGAGCTGAAACTTCCTTAGTCGTTGAAACAACTTTAAGAGATAGTCTATATGCTCTTTTTCAGTGTTAGACTTTGCTATCATGTCGTCCACGTAGACTTCGATCTCTTTGTGCATCATGTCATGAAAGAGAGTAGTCATTGCCCTTTGGTAAGTTGCGCGCATTCTTTAATCAAATGGCATTACTTTGTAGCAAAAGGTGCCCCAGGCGTGATGAAGATGTCTTCTCCATGTCTTGGGAGCCATTACGATTTGATTATAACGGAGAAACCATCCATGAAGGAAAAGGCGTTGAATTTTGCGGTGCTATCCACTAGCATGTCGATATGCGGTGAGTGGAAATCGTCTTTGGACTAGCTTTGTTGAAGTCCGGAGTCAACACACATTCGACCTTTCCGTCCTTTTTGAGACGGGCACTATGTTGGCTAGCCATTGAGGATACTCAGAAGTGACAAGGAAACCAGCGTCGAGCTGCTTTTGAACTTCCTTTTTGATTTTCTTAGCCATTTCAGGGTGAACTCTCCTCAGTTTCTGCTTAACTGGCGGATATTCTGGTCTTAACGGCAAGTGATGCTCCACGATGCTGGTATCTAGACCCGGCATGTCCTGGTAGGACCAAGCGAACACATCAACATACTCTTTGAGAAGATTTATCAATTTGCTCTTGACACTGTTGTTGAGTGAAGCTCCGATATTTACTTCTTTTTTATCTTCCTCAGAAGCCAAGTTGATTGCTTCTAGAGGTTCTTTGTGAGGCTGAATGATCCTTTCCTCGTGCTTAAGTAGTCGAGAAATTTCATCCGGGATCTCTTCTTCAACTTCTTTTTCGGCGAATTCACAAGGGATTTCAGAGTTGAGAAAGAGCGTAGAGTTACTGCTTTCAATGGATTTGTCCATCTGTTTAATCTGCATTTTTGATTTATGTTTGATTAATTAACTCTTTATCATTTTTTTTTGAAGAAAGTTAATGTGAAAGTGTATGCAAATTAATTTTTCATTATGATTTTTTTTGAAGAATTTTTTTTATTGTGTTTTTTAGGATTATCATTTCCAGAAAAGGGTAAAAATGAAAATAAACACAGAGTGTGGAAACAAAACAACGCACTTTATTTATGATTCACAATATGAACAGGGCCCTAAAATACAAACTCATTCGTCTTGGGCAAGACAAAGAGAAATTATTTAAAAGCTAAACCCTATAAAACATCTCTTCTCTTTGGGCGAGGCGAGAGCTCAAAACAAAAGCAAAGATAAACTACTTAGAGCTATGAACATTAGTCCTAACTTCAACAGGTTTCCAGTAATGGCGAACTCCTTGGATATCGAGATAATCTGGTAATTTCCCACTTGGTTTAACCCTCGAGTAGACTTTGGTCACTGGTCGAGCAGGCTTTGAAGACTCTAGACGATGACCCTTGCCTTTTGTGTTGCTGAAGCGATCTTCTTGATTAACAGATCGGGAAGTATGGGATACAGCATGGGTACTTCCTGTTGACCTTTGTGTTGAATTCTGGGGATGTTCCTTCCAGTCTTCTGAGTGAAGAGACTCGTTGTCGGCGACACTTTCTAGATCGTATCCCGAGTCGTACTCTTGATCTTCAGTGATCATGTTGACATAGTGATAACCAGGACCTGGCTTAGGGAATTCCACAGGCGTGTTGAAGCAGAGATCTTCATTTGGGATCTCGATCTGTTGATTAGTTTGAGAAGACGAGGATTCCTCCTCTGGTTGACTCGGGTATTCAAAGTCATCACCCCATCCCGTAGGCTGGATATCTTCGATTCGGATTTTCGAGCTTTCTGGCGTAGTGTATTTCACCATGTAGTCGAATTTGCCACTTGGTTCTCCCAAGGTATCCCAAATTTCAGCAGGGACGGGACTGGTGGATTTTCACGTTGCTGCAAGGACATGTCTTTGAATTGATCAGTCGGTGCATTTGATTCCTCCTGAGACACATATTCAGGGCTATTCAAATAAGTGCTCCACTCTTCAGATTCAGATGGATCGTCTTCATCTTCTTCAATGGTTACAACATTAACTTCTTGTGGAACAGGGTTTAAGAAACCTCCGCTATGAAATACTTCCTTGATCGGGGAAAGTGCTTCATTCTTCTGCTTTTCTTTGGAGAATACGGGTGTGAACCCGAGTCCGGCTTTCGTTTCGTTCTTGACAGGTTTGATAACTTGTCCCCATCCTTTAGTATTTCCATCTTTCACCATTTGTGCCGCTTCTCTATATGAAGAGATAGATGATCTATTTTTAGTAGATTCATCTTCTAATGGATGTTTGAGGATATGTGCTCCTTCAATGTCATTAGCGGTGATGAAAGAGAAACTGGACAAATGGCTTACAAGCAAAGCTTGTTCACCGCTGATGGTCACCAACTTTCCATTGACTGTGAATTTCAATTTCTGATGGAGAGTAGAAGTTACTGCTCCTGCCTCGTGGATCCAAGGTCTTCCTAACAAAAAACTGTAAGCAGCTGGTACGTCCATGACCTGGAATGTAATTTGGAAAGTGTGCGGGCCAATTGTCATCGGGAGATCAACTTCCCCAATAACTGACTTCCTTGATCCATCGAAAGCTCTTACTACTATGTCGTTGAACTTCATTGGCGTTCCTTTGTAAGCTAAACGAGCGAGCGTCGTTTTTGGTATTACATTCAAAGATGAACCCGTATCCACCAATACATTAGACAGGGAATCTGACTGGCAAATCATAGAGATGTGCAAGGCCAAGTTGTGATCTTTCCCTTCTTCCGGAAGTTCCTCGTCACTAAAACTCGATTATTGCAGTCGTTATGTTGGAGCGATCCTCCAAACGGTGCATAGTCACATCGTGATCCATAAGCCTAGTCTAGTACTCTCACCAAAGCTTCTCGGTGAGCTTCGGAGTTAAGGAGTAAAGACAGTATTGAAATTTTGGAAGGAGTCTGCATTAATTGATCTACGACTCGATATTCGCTCTTCTTGATCAGTTTTAGTATCTCTTCAAAGTCTGAGTTGATGTTGGTTCCATCAGTAGAACCAATATTTGTGCTTGGGTTAACAATGGGAATCGTTGCAGGATTCTCAGCAGATATGCTAACCGGGTTCTGTCTAACAACAGGAGCTGCAGGCGATCTTGGTGGCAGTGGAGCGTGTACTCGTCCACTTCGCGTTACTCGTCCGATTTCTATTATATTGACATTAGCTGGAAGTGTAGGCATGGGTTTCTCCTTCCCATCCTCTATCCGGGTTGCATTGTATTGGTAAGGAATTGCTTTGGTAGAACTGTATGGGACAGGACCAGGTGGGCAAATCACCAAAGGAGATGTTGGAATGCTGGAACCATTGTACGCGATCTCCACATGCTCGGGTATGTTGAAACAAGGGATCACAACGTTTACTTCGGGATTTTCTGAGTTGATATCTGAGACTAAAAGCTCATGCGGAAAATGCCCTATTGTATTTACGTCATGGTCATCTCGGTTTCTGTAAACTTGTAGATCTCCGATATCTAACAATCGCTGAATGTCGGCTCTTATGGTGGGACACCCTCGAATATCTTTGAAACAGACGTTACAAGCTGTGTAATCGTGCTTGGTGAAAGCGCTCATTGCACTGTATGCTTCGTGGAGATGCACCAAGTTTCCTCTGATTAAGTTTACGTCTGTGACAAGATACCTGTCTGTATTTCTTAGCATCAGATTCACTGAATGTCCACTGTGACTGGGAAGCGGATTGGCTTGCACGTTTGGGCTCGTATTCTTGAAGGAAAGAAGATTAGACCTTACTAACTTCTGTACTTCTGCCTTTAATGCTATGCAATGTTCAAGGTCATGGCCTGGTGCCCCTTGGTGAAAAGGGCAAGATACGTCTGTTTTGTACCACCACGGTAATTTTTCAGGAACCGGAGGTGGTGACCTTGCCTGTATCAGGTTTCTTTCTATTAGCGCAGGGTAAAGTTCTGTGTAACGTCATTGGGATTGGGTCAAACTGAGTGACCCGAGGCGTGCGATTTTGGTTATTAAACTGCTGAGCCTGTTGACGAGGCTGTTGAGTTTGTTGATTTTGTTGAAATTGCGGAGCAATTCCTGTGTTTAGAGTCGTGTTGACGGCGGGTGCTATGGCAGCTACCTGTCGTTGTTGAATGACATTATTACGTGGTTTCCCTCGGGATACCATTCCTACGTCATGTTCTTTTTTCTTTGGAAAGCTAGTTCCAACCTTTCTAGTTCCACTAGAAGATCCTGCTTCCTTGGTTAAACGTCCGGTTCGAACCCCCTCTTCTAATCGCATTCTCATGCTTACCATTTCTGTGAAATCTCCGGGAGCGCTAGCGATCATTCGCTCATAGTAGAATGAGCCTAGAGTATTCAAGAATACCTTAGTCATCTCCTTTTCCTCCAATGGTGGGTTGACTTGGGCAGCAATTTCCCTCCATCATTGCGCATATTCTTTGAATGTCTCTCGTTCTTTTTGAGACATGGAGCGGAGTTGATCCCGATCGGGAGCCATATCCAGGTTAAACTTATATTGCTGCACGAAGGCTTCACCTAAGTCGTTGAACGTTTGGATATTCGTGCTGTCTAAACCCATGTACCACTTCAGTGCGGCACCGGTGAGACTATCTTGGAAATAATGAATTAACAACTGGTGATCCTCATTGTACGTAGACATTTTCCTGGCATACATCGTGAGATGGCTTTGTGGACAGGAGTTCCCTTTGTACTTTTCAAAGTCAGGGACTTTGAATTTTGCAGGTATTCTTACGCGAGGAACTAAGCAAAGATCCTGGGCGTTTTTCCCAAACAATTCTTTCCCTCGAATCGTTTTTATCTCTAGCTGCATTTTGAGGAGTTGTTCCTGGAGATTCTCCATCGAGCCACGGGTATTCGTGTTATTGCTAGGAGTATGGTGAACTTCTTCGTCCATGGTAGCGTGCACTACGGAAGCTGAGTTCGTCATAATTTGTTGAGAAACCGACATTGTTACTTGTGGAAGAGTTATTCCACGTCGCGGAGCAGAGTTTTGTTGCAAAATAGGTATTTCAAGCGAGGTCGTTTGAGAAGTCGGTTGGCGAATTTCGATGCCAAAGTTGAAAGGCATGCCCCATGGATAGCCTTCTGGCATACTGAAGAGTGAGCTACTGACTGCGACAGCTGAAACTGGAGTAGTAGTGTCATCTGAGATCGGTGCTTGGTTTTGACTGCTCGATGCTGCTTGTTGACTTTGCGCTGTGGCCAATGAGTTGACCAAAGATGTGAGTCTCTCCACTTCTTCTTGTAGTGTTGTTACTGTACTACGAAGTTCAACATTCTCTTGTTCGAATCCTTCCATTACTTTCCTTCTTTTTGATCTCGTATCGTATGTTCGAGTCGGCTGTGGACGCAGTCGAGAAACTCTAAGACGTGACAGTTTGACGATCTTTTAAACTGCTCAAGTTGTTCAAGCTGTTCAAACTGTTCAAGCTGTGCAAGTATGAAACTGATCAGGTATCAGACTCTAGACAATAGACTTAAATGCAAAGTATGATGCATGAATATGATTGTAAAGAAAGATTTCCAAAGAATTTACGCTAAAAGAGATATTTCTGGCAAATATTTGGATGGAAAACACAGATTTTATTGATTTATTAAAGAAGATTACAACAATTGTTTTTTTTTTGGAGCAATGCTCACACAAATGATAAAATAAAATAAATGATAAAAAAAAATACAGACTAAACTAATTAAACGTCTTCGTCAGATGACGATCCGAAGGCTTGCTGCAGCTTCAACTTCAGATTTCCTTTCCATAGCGAGCTTTTAGTTCAGCTTTCTCGGCCTTCAGCTTGCTAATGACTCTCTTCCACTCGTTGGGAGCGGGATCGCTGGTTGTCTTTTCCTCAAGCTTTCTTTTCCTTTCCTTGACGTATCTCTGGATTGCGTTATCCTTCTGGCGAATTTTCTCATCTTTCTCCATGAGCCATTCATCCTGGAAGTAAAGCGTCTTTTCATGATCTTTGACTTGCTTCTTGAGCTTCTCATTCTCAAGGTTAGTCTTAAGGAATTTGCTTTCCAAAGCTTCTTTCTCAAACCTTAGTTGGTCAAGGCTTCTTGGTATTCTCCCACAGCTTCGACGGGAAAATTTGTTGATTTGGAAGCAACTGAGAACATGGGGTCCTCATAAGCGTAAGGCATTCGAAATTCCTTCGCTCTTTTTTTTACCCAAGAAGTGTAGGTTTCCATGGCTACACAATTCTTGGCTTTCCCTTTTTCTTTTCTTCGGATGTGATGCCAAGCTTTGATCATCTTAGCTTTCAATCCATGGGAATCCTCTCCTTCATGGTAGAAGTAGTCATACATCCCGGAGGTTTACTAGAGTTTGCGATCCGAGCTGACGCCTCGCTAGAAATGGGTTGTAGTTGATTCCCCTTTCGCATCAATGAGAGGTACGTTGGCAAATTCTCCACTCTCAATGATTTCCATCTCATTGTCCGCCAAGGTATACCAATGGATATCGCTTTGTGAGAGACATGAGTCTTCGAGACCAATGCCACTCGCCTTTGTTTTCGCGAAAATAGGAGATTTAGGCAAGTGTGAGGTAATCCATTTGAAAACAGAGGTACACACACACGATAGTTCCGTCTCCTTGACGATTCCTATGATGAATAGAGACGCACGATCACCAAGGTAGGAACGGATTTCCAATCGAAGATCCTTATGGCGTTGATATCAACGAAATTTGGGACGTTGGGAACAACACCAATCCATAGAGGAGTAAAGCTAAAATAGCTCAAAGGCTACCATACTACCACTTCGAGAATTTGAGAGCCTTCTCCATTAGGAACTTTGAAGTCGTCCCAAGAGTTTTCCTCCGGTAGTTAGGTTTTGTCTATCTCGATTTCTTTATGTGAGTCATCGCTGCAATGATGGTGACTTAGGAATGGCTTCCAAACTATTGAAAGGCACTTTGTCCGATACTGAGATACCTAGGATATGCGCGTATTCTTCCAAAGTAGGCATTAACTGATAATCAGGGAAAGTGAAACAACGATAAACTGGATCGTAGAACTGAACGAAAGTTTTGAGAAGTCCTTCATCAACGTTAGTGTTCAGAATCAACGTGGTTAAGTTCTATGGGCTTATTCATCTGTGAAACGGGTTCTACTGATAATACAGGCTCAACACTCCTCTTTGAAATATTATCGGATTTGTTGAATACTCGATGGTCCAATAATATTTTTCAAGAAGAACTCGCCTGATCGTAGTTTCGCATGACAATTACTCTAGGCTTACACCCGAATAATCTCTGCACTACATCCTAATGGCCAGGATGGTTTATGTGTTCTACAGCCCACTCAGCTTCTTACGTTCCCTTGAAAGCAAAGTGTCTTCGCAATTACTTGCTAAACACAATACCCTCAAGACAACCTCCACTGTGCGGGAGATATTAACTTCGTAAGCATTGAACTTCTCACGTATTAATACCTCCACCTAGATCTTAAAAATGTTTCTTAACCGGTTAGATTTCTTTCCATCAGATGAAATCGCGAAAACACACAATAAAGAAAACCAGATATATGCAAAACATGAAAGCTTATCCCCTTTCTTTTCTTTTTGAAAACAAAAAAAAGCTTGGTGCTCTTGAGCAGAGTCACATTTTTTTTTGAAAATCAAAGTTTCAGCGTACTCCCCAGCAGAGTCGCCATTTTTCCTGTTCGCGTTAAAAGGTGACGCGCTAGAGGATGCGAACGTGAGTTCGGATTCTCTGGCTCGAAACGATTTACTCTTTTGAATTGTTTATAAAGATGCCGCGAGCATCAAGCTTTATTATTTTCAACACAAGAAAGATGATTTAATGATTATGAAAAAGGGGAAAGCTAAAATACCCTCAATTGATATTGGTATGCGTAACGACTAGCACAAACTAGACGTAACGCATTGGGGAGATTCTGAGTAAGGGGGATTGCTATATAAAGGGAATAGATGGAGCACCCTAAATATATATAGTTATCTATAGCTTTATATATGAATATATTTGATATGTTTGTGTGTTTTAATTGCTATTTCTATGATTGGGAAAGTTTCTCCTTTGGGATTTTAAGAATGATAGATTATATGGGATTCTAGTGTTTGTTATTATTGTGCTCGCAAAGATCTGTGGATCTTCTGCATACATATCCCCTAGTGGGAATCAGAGCATTTGTAGCTCGGATCTACAGGGTTCTATGGTTTGTTTGGTCCGAGAGAGAAGAAATTTGCTCGGCAAGGATGAGACCTTGTGCCACGTATTCTCAAAAGGATGTAGAGAAAGTCGAGCAATCGTAGTTCCACTTATGCTAGTGGAAAGCAACGGATGTTAGTAAGAGACTGACAAATGTCATCTTAATGAAAAATGCATCTAATCTATTTCATCACATACATTTTGAAAAGTTTGACTAATAAAAATCTTTCGTCGTAAGTTACAGGTGTTTTGCTTGAGTGTACAAGCGTTACCACTTACATGTTTAAGAAAGATGTTTTGAAAAAGATGTTTGAATCTTTTAACTGTAAGTATTGGGTGTTTTTCTTGAGTGTACAAGCGTTACCACTTACAATTAAGAGATGTTTTTGTTTGAAAACAGTTTGAAAAAAAAGTTTGAAAAGTTTTTAACTGTATGTGATGTGATAGATGAGATAATTCTTCCATAGAGATGATAGATGTCTAAATCTCGAGGAGAAATTGATTGGATTAAAGGGATGCTTTTAAGAAGCCCATGGGTCCTTGTATTGTTAGCCCAAGAGGAGGCATTCTGAGGGTCATCGAGGGTCATCGAGGGTCCTTGTATGAAGCTCAAGAGGAAGCTATAGGGTATGGCTGGTTTTGTGTTAAAAGGGATTTCACCAGGAAACCATCCTTTTGGAATAAGAGCAATTTCACCGGGAAATTATACTCGATGACGCTGGTGATTCTTTGTATTGGAAGCCCAATAGGAGGCTGTTAAGAGATTTCCTGTCTCTTTCATTGTATGATGCCCAAGAGAAGGCTAAACTCAATGAGGAGTTCTTTTGAACGAAGCCCAAGAGGAGGCTGACTCAACAGGGGAGTGTTGTCTTATATGAAGCCTAAGCGGAGGCTAAACTCAGATGAGTTTCTTTGTACAAAGCCCAAGAGAAGGCTAACTCTGTGGGGAGAGTTATCTTGCATAAAGCCCAAGAGGAGGCTAAATTCATGCTGGGGATGAATTATCTTGTATGAAGCCCAAGCGGAGGCTAAAACTGTGGGGAACCTATTGATTAGTCTAATTGTTATGTTATAACTAGACAGTTGTATAAACAGGTGTGTGTGTGTGTGTGTGTGATATGTATTCACATGAGTATATGAAGGAAATTTAAACAGATGCATGTAAAGTTTATTTACAGGAGTTTATGAAATATAAACTAGTGTCTGTGAAACGAACGTTTAGAACGAGCGTAACTTGGTTATTTACAAGTTTGAACTGTGTACAAGGAAATGAATATGTACACGAAGGAGTTTTTTAAGTACAGACTAAGATGGATGTACATAGGAGGGTTGGGACTTACACCATAAGGATGGCCCATTGATTCAAAAGCAGTTTCACCGGGAATAATGCTCCTTTCAATATCAATGGTATTCAGTGTAAAATATACAGACGAAACAGAAATGACTGATCGAAGTTTGTCTGTGAAAAAGTATTTACAAAAAGTATCTATGTTATGTACAGATAAAAGTTTTGTATAAAAAAGTATTTGTTATGTACAAGAAAAATGTTTATGTACACAAAGAATGTTGGTTTGAGTATACACAAGTGAAGTGAAAAACAAACGATCGAAGTTTGTCTGTACTTGAGTATAAAAGGAGTATCTGTATTATGTACAGATGAAATTTTGTATGTGTTTGGAAAGAATTTGATATGTACAAAGAAATATTATGTACGCAAAAGAATGTTATGGGACTTACACCGTGAGGGAGGCCCATGATCGATCGAGAAATTCGAGAGAAGACGAAATCGGTTTTATCGTTTAAATCGGATCGATCATGGTAAAAAGATGCAAGTTTGATGAAAAGTTTTGAAAAATGATTTTGAAAGTGTTTTGAAATATGAAATTGATTTATGAGAAGTTTTGAAAAGAATCGGAAGTCGAAAACTTGAAAAAATTCACCTTTTAAAGTGTTTTGAAAAAGTGCTCGTAACGTCGTTTTCCCGATTAAAATATAATCAGATGAAAGTTTTTTCTGAAAATTTTTGCACAATCATAAAATAGATGTATTTATTGACAAGTGTCCAAAAAATCACCTCAAAATGAGGAGTTTTGATTGGTTAAAAAAAATGTGAAAGTTTGTAAAAAAACATGAAAATATGGAAAGTTATAAAAAAGAATGGTCTTGTGAGGGATTGAACCCATGACCATTGGGTAGCACACGTGTCAGAAAGCCTTAAGGGCGAGCTAGCTACCACTGAGACAAACGCGTTTTGGTGTTAGTGGATCCAGAGCACGTGTTGATAAAACATTGGAGAATTTTAAAAATTTAAACTCAAGAACACGCGCGCAGTGTTCTTCATCGTTTTGATCTTCAGATTCTTCAAACCCAGCTATAATCTTCGTTTCTCAACGAAATTGGACGAAGTAAAAATGAAACTTGCTCGATTTTGAACAACGAACACGATGGTACTTGTTAATTGTATTTATTTTAAGCCCAGAATGATTTAAGTTTTGAAGAACACTATGAACCCTAAACTGAAAATTTCAAATTAAATGATGCATAGTTGATGATTCTTTGATTTTCTTAAGGGCTTATGATCGTGTTAGGTGCAGAAAGAGATCGGCCAAGAGTTTTTTTGTTTAAGTTCAAAGAATATGGATATCACGGTTCGTGTTCTAACCTGTGCAAGTGAAGATCGAATTCAATGCAAGAGTGTTTCCAGAGCTTGTTTCTTGATCATTTGAGCATCAGCGGCATGTATGGAAGCTAAATGGATGGTCTGCACTTCTTGAATCAACCTGGAACTCCCCAGCCAAGTCCACCTGCATCAACTGAAAATAGAAACTCGAATTCGTGTTTTGAGTCACATGTATTGTTGTAATGGATCTGGATCATGTCTATGGGGTACATGGAAGGTGTTAGGATGATTAGATCACAACTTGTTCCATTAAAACCATGAATTCGAGCTCTTAGGCAGTTTTGGAAGTTTGAAAAAACATGAAATGCAATTCTGATTTCTATCCTAGTTTATGTTGATTTTAAGTTTTGAACAAGTTTGATAGTGATATTGAAACATGTTTGACACCAAAGATTTCAAAGTTTCTTCACAAATTTTCAAAATGCAAAGTTTCCCAAATATCACTATGTTTCTTGATTTTCAAGTAAGAAGAGAGAAAGCATGGATTTGCATTGCTTTGGTGTGGTTTTGGACTTGAAATGTGATCTATTTATAGGCCAAAATATTCTGAAATGTTAGGCAAGAGTACATGGCTTTTGGTGAATCAAGGATGCCTTAAGGGGTAAGAAAGACATTTGTAAAGGAAAAGGAAGTTTCCTTTTTTAACCATGTGCTATTTTTACTTTGATCCTATCTCATCTCAATTATTACTTCTAAGATGATATTTATCAGTTCAACAATCCATTTGGCAAGGTGGCAAGTGGTCTAAATGAGAAAATCACAAAATGACCTATAATTTGAAGTTTTGACTTTTGAAAAATCAAGTTCATGGAGCCTTATGTTTCAATTTCAAAAGTATAGCTAGACTCCCATGGATTTGAGAGCTCTTGGACATTTTGGAAAGCTTGTTTCAAGAGCTACAACTTTCATGTTTTGATTTTTTTCCAAATCAAAGTGGAACTATGTGAAAAAATGCCATGAAGTTTGGAAAAAGTACAAAATTTTAACACTTGAAAAGTTTTCTAAGTGTTGAAAATTTTGACTTTTTGTTGACTTTTTTCAAATTCTTTGATTTTTTATGATCATGATGGATCATTTGAAGTATTTTGATGTTGGAAAAGGTTTTGTCTTGAAAAAGTTGACCAAAAGTCAAAGTTTGACTTTTCAGTGCAGATGAAATTTCATCAGATGTTTCAGAAATTGACTGATGAAGTCTGTGAACTTATGTGATGTTTTGAATCCAGAAATTAGGTCAAGATGTTGTATCTAAGATATAATGATCAATCTATAGCCAAAAAAGTCATTCATTGCTCAAAAAATCAGAGAATACTCATCCTCGATCAAAACCGTAATTGGTCGATCCTCGATTGATCAATGAGAAAAGTTGGATATCTGAGGATTAGAGGTTGATGTTTTGATCAAGATAGGTCAAATGAAGTGAGTAAAACTCAAACCCTAATTGGTTGCCTCTTGAATCAGATGAAAATCTGATGAAACCCTAATTTTGACCTGTGAATGCTACATCCGATTAATGATGTCTGAACTGTTAGTTGTGCAATGATGCAAATGTAAGGTGGTATATTAGGTCAAAATTTGGGGTATGACAGAAACTCCTATCCTCAGAGTCATCTTACGATGTATGCCAGGAAAATGTCTACATACAACGACGATCACCAGTTGTTAATCCACTACTTCCAAGACAGTCTTACCGGTGCCGCACTGAAGTGGTACATGGGATTGGATAGCGCAAGTATCCAAACATTCAATGACTTAGGTGAAGCATTCGTACAGCAATACAAATTCAACTTGGATATGGCTCCCGATCGGGATCAACTCCGCTCCATGTCTCAAAAGGAAAGAGAGACATTCAAAGAGTACGCTCAACGATGGAGGGAAATTGCTGCCCAAGTCAACCCACCATTAGAAGAGAAAGATATGACTAAGGTTTTCTTAAACACTCTTGGTCCATTTTACTACGAACGAATGATCGCTAGCGCTCCCGGAGATTTCACCGAAATGGTAAGCATGGAAATGCGGTTAGAGGAAGGAGTTCGAACCGGACACTTAACCAAGGAAGCAGGATCTTCTAGTGGAACAAAGAAAGTTGGAACCAGTTTTCCAAGGAAAAAGGAACATGACATAGGAATGGTATCCCGAGGGAAACCGCGAAAGAATGTCAGTCAACAACGACAGGTAGCTACCATAGCACCCGCCGTTAACACAAGTCTAAACACAGGAATTGCCCCGCAGTTCCAACAAACTCAACAAACTCAACAGCCTCGACAACAGGCTCAGCAGTTTAACAATCAAAACCGTGTGCCTCGGGTCTCGCAATTCGATCCAATTCTAATGACGTACACTGAACTATACCCTGCATTGATAGAAAGGAGTCTGGTACAGACAAGGTCACCACCTCCGATTCCAAAAAAATTACCGTGGTGGTACAAAGCGGACGTATCTTGCCCTTTTTACCAAGGGGCACCAGGTCACGATCTTGAGCATTGCATAGCGTTAAAAGCAGAAGTGCAGAGATTAGTGAAATCTAATCTTCTTTCCTTTAGAAATACGAATCCAAATGTGAAAGCAAATCCACTTCCCAGTCACAGTGGACATACAGTAAGTTTGATACTAAGAAATACGGATCGATATCTTGTCTCAGACGTGAATCTGATCAGAGGAAACTAAGTACATCTCCATGAAACATATAGTGCAATGGGTGCCTTCACTAAACACGATTACGCGGCTTGCAACATCTGCTTCAAGGATCTTCAAGGATATTCTACCATAAGAGCAGACATTCAACGACTGCTAGACATTGGCGACATACAGATCTACAGAAACAGAGATGACCATGACGTAAATACAGTAGGGCATTTTCCGCATGAGCTTTTAGTCTCAGATATCAACTCGGAAAATCCCGAAGTAAACGTTATCATCCCCTGTTTCAACATACCCAAGCATGTGGAGATTGAATATAACGGTTCCAGCATTCCAGGGTCTCCTTTGGTGATTTGCTTACCCGGTCCTGTTCCATATAGTTCTAGCAAAGCAATTCCCTATCAATACAATGCAACTGTGATAGAAAATGAGAAAAAGAAACCCATGCCAACTCTTCCAGCTAATGTCAACATAACCGAGATAGAACGAGTAACACGAAGTGGACGAGTACACACTCCATTGCCACCAAGACCAGCTGTCGTTCCTGTTGTTAGACAATATCCAGTTAACATATCTCCCGAGAATCCTGTAACGATTCCCACTTTTAATCATAGTACAAATGTTGGTCCTCCTGATAGAACCAACGTCAACATAGATTTTGATGAGATACTGAAATTGTTAGTGTTTTAAGTTGGCATTAATTTTGGTAAAACTAGGCTTTAGCAATGTCTTGATGGATGTCATGACATTCAGAGATTGAAGATAAATCCTACTTGCTAAGGATGATTAAGGACAGCTCAGAACTGGAAGCTAAAGCTGTGCTGGAAATTCTGCAGAAAACAGTCTGTTGTCATAACAGATGTTATGACATTCAGTGTGACATTCTGTTCTGCAGAATCTGTTTTTCCTGAGACTTTTCAGGAAGTTTGTTGAGCTGCTAAATATTGTTTTTCTGTTATTAGAAAGCATGCTCACGTGGCTGCTAGGTTAATCTTAATTAGACCTAAATTGGTTGTTTAAAAGACCATGTTTTTAGGATTAAATTAAGTGAACCCTAGCTATCTTTATGGAAGCCCAAAACTGAAGTTTCAGGACTGCTTCTATAAAAGGAATTCAACCCTTACAATGCTGCTGCGCCTCTGAGTTTTATTGAAGATATAGCAGGTTGTTATTTGTGTACTGTTAGGATTTATAACAGTTGGTATTTGTAATTCTAGTATCTCTTGTGAGCCAAGCAACTATCAATTGATAAGTGCCTTGGACTAGGATTTGTTGTAAGGGTAGTTCATCACTCAAAGCTTTAAAGCACGAGTGTTTGTCTCTTGATTGAAAGCTTTGAAGCGAGATCAAGATAGTTTATTGAAGTGTGTCTTCACAATTCAATTATTCAATAGGTTGATATCACTGCTGTGATTGAGGGGGAGTGAGTAGGAACTCAAATCTAAGTAGGACATAGGTTGAAGTTGCATTGGGTAGGTTTTAAGTGAAGGAGATAAACTGGTTGGTTTATTCCTGAATTAATTCTACTAATAGTGAATTTCCTCCCTGGCTTGGTAGCCCCCAGATGTAGGTGTAGTTAGACACTGAATTGGGTAAACAACTTATTGTGTTCTTTACTGCTGTTTATATTTACTGTGTGAATTGTTAACAGAGTGTCAGATAGTGTGTCATAACATTCTCTGTGACATCACGTATCTGCTGCCAGGAATTTCAATTGGTATCAAAGCAGGCACCCTGCCTTTTATTTCTGGGTGAGATCTAGGGATAATAGTTTCTGGCGTAACGGATAAGGAAGGAGGATTTGGAGGTAGACCACCTATTCTGGATGGGTCTAATTATGATTACTGGAAGCCTCGTATGGTTGCCTTCTTAAGATCAGTGGATATTAAAGCTTGGAGAGCTGCTGACAGAGGATGGAAACATCCCACCAAGCTTGAGAAAGATGGGACTACTGTCTTGAAACCTGAGGAGGAATGGAGCAAAGAGGAAGAGGAGCTAGCTCTGGGGAACTCTAAAGCATTGAATGCTCTATTCAATGGTATTGACAGAAATATCTTCAGACTAGTTCATCAATGTGAGCTGGCCAAGGATGTTTGGGACACTCTCAGAACTACTCATGAGGGGACATCCAAGGTGAAGATGTCAAGACTTCAGATGCTCACTACCAAATTTGAGAATTTGAAGATGAAGGAAGATGAGACTATTCATGAATTTCACATGAATATTTTGGAAATTGCCAATGCCTCAGGAGCACTTGGTGAAAAGATGTCAGAAGAAAAGCTGGTGAGAAAGATTCTCAGATCCTTGCCTAAAAAGTTTGCAATGAAAGTGACTGCAATAGAGGAGGCTCAGGACATCAGCACCTTGAAGGTTGAAGAACTTATAGGGTCTCTTATGACTTTTGAGATGGGAATCAGTGAAACTGTTGACAAAAAGAACAAGAGCATAGCACTTGTATCTAATACTGAAGAAGGATGCAAGGTGGAAGATAAAGAGAAGATATCTGAAGCTATAGCTATGCTTGGAAGATAGTTCAACAAGCTCATCAAGAGGATTGATCCAAAGTCAAGGTCAAATGTCAAGGACATTTCATCTGACATCAGCAGATCTTATGACTCCAGCAGAAGATCCAAGTCAGAGGAGAAAGGAAGTCAAGGCAGTGGAATCCAATGTCATGGATGTGAAGGATTTGGACATATTAGAGCTGAATGTCCCACCTTTCTAAAGAAACAAAAGAAAGGAATGGTCATCACTGGTCCGATGGTGATTCGAAGTGAATCGGAGGAAGAAGGAGCCAAACTTGTCACTTCTCTCTCTGGAGTGTACAACTCTGATATGGATTCTAGTGATGAGGAAGTGACATTTGAAGAGCTTGCTGAAACCTACAGGAAGTGTGTATAAAAATGGTGAAGTATGTCAAGAAAATGAGGAATAAAAGTCGATTGAGAAGTTGGAAGTCGAGAATGTGAAGTTGAAGGTCGAGAAAAAGAAAACACACCACTATAAATCATCTCAATAGTGATATTATAATGTTGAACTCCAAACTTGATCGATGTCTAAATCACAAAATGTTGACATCCTGCATCGATAAGTTGGAAGAAATTCTTCACTTGGACAAAATGCGAAATAAGCATGGTCTAGGATATGTGGTGCATTAAGAATAAGAGACCCAATGTCAAAGAGACATGCCAGAAATGTGAAAGGAACAACCGCAAGTCTATGGCAAAGAAGATGTCATACCACAAAACAGGAAATAGGTCTGCCTTAGGATATGTGGAGGCTAAGAAGTTTGTTAATAACAAAAGGAAAAACAGACCTAATAAACCAATGTCAAACCAGATGTCACAACATTGGGTTCAACATCAAAATCATAGAAACATGAACAAAAAGTTTCAAAGATGGAGATGTCATTATTGTGGAAGGTTTGGTCACATAAAATCTTTTTGCTACAGGCTACATGGATATCCTAATCAAAGGTCTTATGTGAATCCTAAAACCAACAGGGTATCATACTCTCAACAGTGGAAGAAGAAGACTGTTGCTCTGGTAGCTAACACTTCTCTTAGAATGTCTGCCAAGAAAGATTGGTACTTTGACAGTGGGTGTTCCAAGCACATGACTGGAGACAGGAATCTTCTCAATGATGTTAAGCATAATTCTACCAGCGTTGTTACTTTTGGAGATGGAGCTAAAGGAGAAATGATAGGTGTTGGAAACTCAAACTGGTCTGGAGTTCCAAACCTAAATGGAGTGTCAGGTAAAGGTCCGAATGCAAATCTCATTAGCATAAGTCACTATGTGATATGGGATTCACAACAACTTCACTAAGGCGAATGTCTTGTAATAAATGATGAACAAGTAGTGATTATGAGAGGAGTCAGATCAAAGGACAACTGCTACATGTGGGAATCTGAGAACACCACTCTGTCCTCTGTGTGTTCTACAGACAAAGATGAAGAGGAAGTAAAGTTGTGGCAGCAAGAATCTGGTCATCCACATCTCAGGGAAATGAGAAGGATAAGTTCCATAGAGGGAGTCAGAAGGATACCAAGAACTCACATGGACAAAGGGAGAATCTGTAGTAAGAATAAGGCTGGACAGGAAGTCAGAATGTCACACTCAATGTCTATGGCAAAGAAGATGTCATACCACAAAACAGGAAATAGGTCTGCCTTAGGATATGTGGAGGCTAAGAAGTTTGTTAATAACAAAAGGAAAAACAGACCTAATAAACCAATGTCAAACCAGATGTCACAACATTGGGTTCAATATCAAAATCATAGAAACATGAACAAAAGTTTCAAAGATGGAGATGTCATTATTGTGGAAGGTTTGGTCACATAAAATCTTTTTACAAAGCTACATGGATATCCTAATCAAAGGTCTTATGTGAAGCCCGAATTTCGGCAGCAGACACGTGATGTCACGAGAATGTTATGACACACTATCTCGACACTGCTAACAATTCACACAAGAATATAAAAAAGAAAGAACACAATAAGTTGTTTACCCAATTCAAAGGTCTAACTACACCTACATCCGGGGCTACCAAGCCGGGAGGAAATTCACTATTAGTAGAATTAATTCAGAATAAACCAACCGTTTATCTCCTTCACTTAAAACCTACCCAATGCAACTTCAACCTAAGTCCTACTTAGATTTGAGTTCCTCACTCCCCTCAATCACGCGGTGATATCAACCTATTGAATAATTGAATTGTGAAGACACACTTCAATAAACTATCTTGATCTCGCTCAAAGCTTTCAATCAAGAGACAAACACTGTGCTTTAAAGCTTTGAGTGATAAACTACGCTACAACAAATCCTAGTCCAAGGCACTTATCAATTGATAGTTGCTTGGCTCACAAGAGATACTAGAATTACAAATACCAACTGTTATAAAAACCTACATTAAATAACAACCGCTATATCTTCAATAAAACTCGGAGGCGCAGAAGATTGTAAGGGTTGAATTCCTTTTATAGAAGCATCCCGAAACTTCGGACTTCCATAAAGATAGCTAGGGTTCACTTAATTTAATCCTAAAAACATGGTCTTTTAAACAACCAATTTAGGTCTAATTAAGATTAACCTAGCAGCCACGTGAGCATGCTTTCTAATAACAGAAAACAATATTTAGCACCAACAAACTTCCCGAAAGTCTCAGAAAAATAGATTCTCGCAGAATGTCACATCAATGTCATAACATCTTTATGACATCGATCGCTTTCAAATTTCCAGCAGCCTTTAGCTTCCGCCTGAGTTGTCCTTAATCATCCTTAGCAAGTAGGATTTATCTTCAATCTCTAAATGTCATGACATCCATCAAGACATTGCTAAAGCCTAGTTTTACCAAAATTAATGGCAACTTAAAACACTAACAAAGCCTAAAACCAACAGGGTATCATACTCTCAACAGTGGAAGAAGAAGACGGTTGCTCTGGTAGCTAACACTTCTCTTAGAATGTCGCCAAGAAAGATTGGTACTTTGACAAAGGTGTTCCAAGCACATGACTGAGCAGAATCTTCTCAATGATGTTAAGCATCATTCTACCAAGTTACTTTTGGAGATGGAGCTAAAGGAGAAATGATAGGTGTTGGAAACTCAAACTGGTCTGGAGTTCCAAACCTAAATGGAGTGCTACTGGTAAAAGGTCTGAATGCAAATCTCATTAGCATAAGTCAGCTATGTGATATGGGATTCACAGTAACTTCACTAAGGTGAATGTCTTGTAATAAATGATGAACAAGTAGTGATTATGAGAGGAGTCGATCAAAGGACAATGCTACATGTGGAATCGAGAACACCACTGTCTCCTCCGTGTTCTATGCAAAGATGAAGAGGAAGTAAAGTTGTGGCAGCAAGAATCGGTCATCCACATCTCGTGGGAATGAGAAGGATAAGTTCCATGAGGGAGTCAAGGATACCAAGAACTCACATGGACAAAGGGAGAATCAGTAAGAATAAGGTCGACAGAAGTCGAATGTCACACTCAATGTCTATGGCAAAGAAGATGTCATACCACAAAACAGAAATAGGTCCGCTTGGCTACATGGATATCCTAATCAAAGGTCTTATGTGAAGCACGAATTCTCGGCAGACACGTGATGTCACAGAGAATGTTATGACACACTATCGACACTGCTAACAATTCACACAAGAAATATATACAGAAGAAAGAACACAATAAGTTGTTTACCCAATTCAGGTCTAACTACACCTACATCCGGGGCTACCAAGCCGGGAGGAAATTCACTATTAGTAGAATTAATTCAGGAATAAACCAACCAGTTTATCTCCTTCACTTAAAACCTACCCAATGCAACTTCAACCTAAGTCCTACTTAGATTTGAGTTCCTACTCACTCTCCCTCAATCACAGCAGTGATATCAACCTATTGAATAATTGAATTGTGAAGACACACTTCAATAAACTATCTTGATCTCGCTTCAAAGCTTTCAATCAAGAGACAAACACTGTGCTTTAAAGCTTTGAGTGATAAACTACCTTACAACAAATCCTAGTCCAAGGCACTTATCAATTGATAGTTGCTTGGCTCACAAGAGATACTAGAATTACAAATACCAACTGTTATAAATCCTAACAGTACACAAATAACAACCTGCTATATCTTCAATAAAACTCGAGGCACAAAGAAGATTGTAAGTGGTTGAATTCCTTTTATAGAAGCAACCGAAACTTCGCTTGGGCTTCCATAAAGATAGCTAGGGTTCACTTAATTTCATCCTAAAACATGGTCTTTTAAACAACCAATTTAGGTCTAATTAAGATTAACCTAGCAGCCACGTGAGCATGCTTTCTAATAATGTAAAAACAATATTTAGCACTCAACAAACTTCCGAAAAGTCTCAGAAAAGCAGTTCTGAAGAATGTCACATCGAATGTCATAACATCTCATGACATCGACTATTTTCCGCATTTCCAGACTTTAGCTTCCGCCTGAGTTGTCCTTAATCATCCTTAGCAAGTAGGATTTATCTTCAATCTCTAAATGTCATGACATCCATCAAGACATTGCTAAAGCCTAGTTTTACCAAAATTAATGCCAACTTAAAACACTAACAAAGCCTAAAACCAACAGGGTATCATACTCTCAACAGTGGAAGAAGAAGACGGTTGCTCTGGTAGCTAACACTTCTTAGAATGTCGCCAAGAAAGATTGGTACTTTGACAGTGGGTGTTCCAAGCACATGACTGGAGACAGGAATCTTCTCAATGATGTTAAGCATCATTCTACCAGCGTTGTTACTTTTGGAGATGGAGCTAAAGGAGAAATGATAGGTGTTGGAAACTCAAACTGGTCTGGAGTTCCAAACCTAAATGGAGTGTCTGGTAAAGGTCCGAATGCAAATCTCATTAGCATAAGTCACTATGTGATATGGGATTCACAAATAACTTCACTAAGGCTGAATGTCTTGTAATAAATTATGAACAAGTAGTGATTATGAGAGGAGTCGATCAAAGGACAAGCTACATGGGAATCGAGAACACCACTCCCTCCTGGTGTTCTAGACAAAGATGAAGAGGAAGTAAAGTTGTGGCAGCAAGAATCGGTCATCCACATCTCGGGGAATGAGAAGGATAAGTTCCATAGAGGGAGTCAAGGATACCAAGAACTCACATGGACAAAGGGAGAATCAGAGTAAGAATAAGGTCGGACAGAAGTCGAATGTCACACTCAATGTCTATGGCAAAGAAGATGTCATACCACAAAACAGAAATAGGTCGCTTTAGGATATGTGGAGGCTAAGAAGTTTGTTAATAACAAAAGGAAAAAGACCTAATAAACCAATGTCAAACCGATGTCACAACATTGGGTTCAATATCAAAATCATAGAAACATGAACAAAAAGTTTCAAAGATGGAGATGTCATTATTGTGGAAGGTTTGGTCACATAAAATCTTTTGCTACAAAGCTACATGGATATCCTAATCAAAGGTCTTATGTGAAGCCCGAATTTCGGCAGCAGATACGTGATGTCACAGAATGTTATGACACACTATCGACACTGCTAACAATTCACACAAGAATATAAAAAAGAAAGAACACAATAAGTTGTTTACCCAATTCGTCTAACTACACCTACATCCGGGGCTACCAAGCCGTGGAGGAAATTCACTATTAGTAGAATTAATTCAGAATAAACCAACCGCTTTATCTCCTTCACTTAAAACTCACCCAATGCAACTTCAACCTAAGTCCTACTTAGATTTGAGTTCCTACTCACTCCCCTCAATCACGCGATATCAACCTATTGAATAATTGAATTGTGAAGACACACTTCAATAAACTATCTTGATCTCGCTTCAAAGCTTTCAATCAAGAGACAAACACTCGTGCTTTAAAGCTTTGAGTGATGAACTACCCTTACAACAAATCCTAGTCCAAGGCACTTATCAATTGATAGTTGCTTGGCTCACAAGAGATACTAGAATTACAAATACCAACTGTTATAAATCCTAACAGTACACAAATAACAACCTGCTATATCTTCAATAAAACTCAGAGGCGCAGCAGCATTGTAAGGGTTGAATTCCTTTTATAGAAGCAGTCCTGAAACTTCAGTTTTGGGCTTCCATAAAGATAGCTAGGGTTCACTTAATTTAATCCTAAAAACATGGTCTTTTAAACAACCAATTTAGGTCTAATTAAGATTAACCTAGCAGCCACGTGAGCATGCTTTCTAATAACAGAAAAACAATATTTAGCAGCTCAACAAACTTCCTGAAAAGTCTCAGGAAAAACAGATTCTGTAGAACAGAATGTCACACTGAATGTCATAACATCTGTTATGACATCAGACTATTTTCTGCAGAATTTCCAGCACAGCTTTAGCTTCCAGTTCTGAGTTGTCCTTAATCATCCTTAGCAAGTAGGATTTATCTTCAATCTCTAAATGTCATGACATCCATCAAGACATTGCTAAAGCCTAGTTTTACCAAAATTAATGCCAACTTAAAACACTAACAAAGCCTAAAACCAACAGGGTATCATACTCTCAACAGTGGAAGAAGAAGACTGTTGCTCTGGTAGCTAACACTTCTCTTAGAATGTCTGCCAAGAAAGATTGGTACTTTGACAGTGGGTGTTCCAAGCACATGACTGGAGACAGGAATCTTCTCAATGATGTTAAGCATCATTCTACCAGCTTTGTTACTTTTGGAGATGGAGCTAAAGGAGAAATCAAAGGTGTTGGAAACTCAAACTGGTCTGGAGTTCCAAACCTAAATGGAGTGCTGCTGGTAAAAGGTCTGAATGCAAATCTCATTAGCATAAGTCAGCTATGTGATATGGGATTCACAGTCAACTTCACTAAGGCTGAATGTCTTGTAATCAATGATGAACAAGTAGTGATTATGAGAGGAGTCAGATCAAAGGAAAACTGCTACATGTGGGAATCTGAGAACACCACTCTGTCCTCTGTGTGTTCTACAGACAAAGATGAAGAGGAAGTAAAGTTGTGGCAGCAAGAATCTGGTCATCCACATCTCAGGGGAATGAGAAGGATAAGTTCCATAGAGGGAGTCAGAAGGATACCAAGAACTCACATGGACAAAGGGAGAATCTGTAGTAAGAATAAGGCTGGACAGGAAGTCAGAATGTCACACTCAATGTCTATGGCAAAGAAGATGTCATACCACAAAACAGGAAATAGGTCTGCCTTAGGATATGTGGAGGCTAAGAAGTTTGTTAATAACAAAAGGAAAAACAGACCTAATAAACCAATGTCAAACCAGATGTCACCACATTGGGTTCAATATCAAAATCATAGAAACATGAACAAAAAGTTTCAAAGATGGAGATGTCATTATTGTGGAAGGTTTGGTCACATAAAATCTTTTTGCTACAGGCTACATGGATATCCTAATCAAAGGTCTTATGTGAAGCCTGAAATTCCTGGCAGCAGATACGTGATGTCACAGAGAATGTTATGACACACTATCTGACACTCTGTTAACAATTCACACAGTAAATATAAACAGCAGTAAAGAACACAATAAGTTGTTTACCCAATTCAGTGTCTAACTACACCTACATCTGGGGGCTACCAAGCCAGGGAGGAAATTCACTATTAGTAGAATTAATTCAGGAATAAACCAACCAGTTTATCTCCTTCACTTAAAACCTACCCAATGCAACTTCAACCTATGTCCTACTTAGATTTGAGTTCCTACTCACTCCCCCTCAATCACAGCAGTGATATCAACCTATTGAATAATTGAATTGTGAAGACACACTTCAATAAACTATCTTGATCTCGCTTCAAAGCTTTCAATCAAGAGACAAACACTCCGTGCTTTAAAGCTTTGAGTGATAAACTACCCTTACAACAAATCCTAGTCCAAGGCACTTATCAATTGATAGTTGCTTGGCTCACAAGAGATACTAGAATTACAAATACCAACTGTTATAAATCCTAACAGTACACAAATAACAACCTGCTATATCTTCAATAAAACTCAGAGACGCAGCAGCATTGTAAGGGTTGAATTTCTTTTATAGAAGCCCGAAACTTCGCTGGGCTTCCATAAAGATAGCTAGGGTTCACTTAATTTAATCCTAAAAACATGGTCTTTAAACAACCAATTTAGGTCTAATTAAGATTAACCTAGCAGCCACGTGAGCATGCTTTCTAATAACGTAAAACAATATTTAGCACCAACAAACTTCCCGAAAGTCTCAGAAAACAGATTCTAGCAGCAGATGTCACATCGAATGTCATAACATCCGCATGACATCGATTTCAGAATTTCCAAGACTGCCTTTAGCTTCCAGTTCTGAGTTGTCCTTAATCATCCTTAGCAAGTAGGATTCATCTTCAATCTCTAAATGTCATGACATCCATCAAGACATTGCTAAAGCCTAGTTTTACCAAAATTAATGCCAACTTAAAACACTAACAAAGCCTAAAACCAACAGGGTATCATACTCTCAACAGTGGAAGAAGAAGACTGTTGCTCTGGTAGCTAACACTTCTCTTAGAATGTCTGCCAAGAAAGATTGGTACTTTGATAGTGGGTGTTCCAAGCACATGACTGGAGATAGGAATCTCCTCAATGATGTTAAGCATCATTCTACCAGCGTTGTTACTTTTGGAGATGGAGCTAAAGGAGAAATGATAGGTGTTGGAAACTCAAACTGGTCTGGAGTTCCAAACCTAAATGGAGTGCTGCTGGTAAAAGGTCTGAATGCAAATCTCATTAGCATAAGTCAGCTATGTGATATGGGATTCACAGTCAACTTCACTAAGGCTGAATGTCTTGTAATCAATGATGAACAAGTAGTGATTATGAGAGGAGTCAGATCAAAGGAAAACTGCTACATGTGGGAATCTGAGAACACCACTCTGTCCTCTGTGTGTTCTACAGACAAAGATGAAGAGGAAGTAAAGTTGTGGCAGCAAGAATCTGGTCATCCACATCTCAGGGGAATGAGAAGGATAAGTTCCATAGAGGGAGTCAGAAGGATACCAAGAACTCACATGGACAAAGGGAGAATCTGTAGTAAGAATAAGGCTGGACAGGAAGTCAGAATGTCACACTCAATGTCTATGGCAAAGAAGATGTCATACCACAAAACAGGAAATAGGTCTGCCTTAGGATATGTGGAGGCTAAGAAGTTTGTTAATAACAAAAGGAAAAACAGACCTAATAAACCAATGTCAAACCAGATGTCACCACATTGGGTTCAATATCAAAATCATAGAAACATGAACAAAAAGTTTCAAAGATGGAGATGTCATTATTGTGGAAGGTTTGGTCACATAAAATCTTTTTGCTACAGGCTACATGGATATCCTAATCAAAGGTCTTATGTGAAGCCTGAAATTCCTGGCAGCAGATACGTGATGTCACAGAGAATGTTATGACACACTATCTGACACTCTGTTAACAATTCACACAGTAAATATAAACAGCAGTAAAGAACACAATAAGTTGTTTACCCAATTCAGTGTCTAACTACACCTACATCTGGGGGCTACCAAGCCAGGGAGGAAATTCACTATTAGTAGAATTAATTCAGGAATAAACCAACCAGTTTATCTCCTTCACTTAAAACCTACCCAATGCAACTTCAACCTATGTCCTACTTAGATTTGAGTTCCTACTCACTCCCCCTCAATCACAGCAGTGATATCAACCTATTGAATAATTGAATTGTGAAGACACACTTCAATAAACTATCTTGATCTCGCTTCAAAGCTTTCAATCAAGAGACAAACACTCGTGCTTTAAAGCTTTGAGTGATGAACTACCCTTACAACAAATCCTAGTCCAAGGCACTTATCAATTGATAGTTGCTTGGCTCACAAGAGATACTAGAATTACAAATACCAACTGTTATAAATCCTAACAGTACACAAATAACAACCTGCTATATCTTCAATAAAACTCAGAGGCGCAGCAGCATTGTAAGGGTTGAATTCCTTTTATAGAAGCAGTCCTGAAACTTCAGTTTTGGGCTTCCATAAAGATAGCTAGGGTTCACTTAATTTAATCCTAAAAACATGGTCTTTTAAACAACCAATTTAGGTCTAATTAAGATTAACCTAGCAGCCACGTGAGCATGCTTTCTAATAACAGAAAAACAATATTTAGCAGCTCAACAAACTTCCTGAAAAGTCTCAGGAAAAACAGATTCTGTAGAACAGAATGTCACACTGAATGTCATAACATCTGTTATGACATCAGACTATTTTCTGCAGAATTTCCAGCACAGCTTTAGCTTCCAGTTCTGAGTTGTCCTTAATCATCCTTAGCAAGTAGGATTTATCTTCAATCTCTAAATGTCATGACATCCATCAAGACATTGCTAAAGCCTAGTTTTACCAAAATTAATGCCAACTTAAAACACTAACAAAGCCTAAAACCAACAGGGTATCATACTCTCAACAGTGGAAGAAGAAGACTGTTGCTCTGGTAGCTAACACTTCTCTTAGAATGTCTGCCAAGAAAGATTGGTACTTTGACAGTGGGTGTTCCAAGCACATGACTGGAGACAGGAATCTTCTCAATGATGTTAAGCATAATTCTACCAGCGTTGTTACTTTTGGAGATGGAGCTAAAGGAGAAATGATAGGTGTTGGAAACTCAAACTGGTCTGGAGTTCCAAACCTAAATGGAGTGCTGCTGGTAAAAGGTCTGAATGCAAATCTCATTAGCATAAGTCAGCTATGTGATATGGGATTCACAGTCAACTTCACTAAGGCTGAATGTCTTGTAATCAATGATGAACAAGTAGTGATTATGAGAGGAGTCAGATCAAAGGAAAACTGCTACATGTGGGAATCTGAGAACACCACTCTGTCCTCTGTGTGTTCTACAGACAAAGATGAAGAGGAAGTAAAGTTGTGGCAGCAAGAATCTGGTCATCCACATCTCAGGGGAATGAGAAGGATAAGTTCCATAGAGGGAGTCAGAAGGATACCAAGAACTCACATGGACAAAGGGAGAATCTGTAGTAAGAATAAGGCTGGACAGGAAGTCAGAATGTCACACTCAATGTCTATGGCAAAGAAGATGTCATACCACAAAACAGGAAATAGGTCTGCCTTAGGATATGTGGAGGCTAAGAAGTTTGTTAATAACAAAAGGAAAAACAGACCTAATAAACCAATGTCAAACCAGATGTCACAACATTGGGTTCAATATCAAAATCATAGAAACATGAACAAAAAGTTTCAAAGATGGAGATGTCATTATTGTGGAAGGTTTGGTCACATAAAATCTTTTTGCTACAGGCTACATGGATATCCTAATCAAAGGTCTTATGTGAAGCCTGAAATTCCTGGCAGCAGATACGTGATGTCACAGAGAATGTTATGACACACTATCTGACACTCTGTTAACAATTCACACAGTAAATATAAAAAGCAGTAAAGAACACAATAAGTTGTTTACCCAATTCAGTGTCTAACTACACCTACATCTGGGGGCTACCAAGCCAGGGAGGAAATTCACTATTAGTAGAATTAATTCAGGAATAAACCAACCAGTTTATCTCCTTCACTTAAAACCTACCCAATGCAACTTCAACCTATGTCCTACTTAGATTTGAGTTCCTACTCACTCCCCCTCAATCACAGCAGTGATATCAACCTATTGAATAATTGAATTGTGAAGACACACTTCAATAAACTATCTTGATCTCGCTTCAAAGCTTTCAATCAAGAGACAAACACTCGTGCTTTAAAGCTTTGAGTGATAAACTACCCTTACAACAAATCCTAGTCCAAGGCACTTATCAATTGATAGTTGCTTGGCTCACAAGAGATACTAGAATTACAAATACCAACTGTTATAAATCCTAACAGTACACAAATAACAACCTGCTATATCTTCAATAAAACTCAGAGGCGCAGCAGCATTGTAAGGGTTGAATTCCTTTTATAGAAGCAGTCCTGAAACTTCAGTTTTGGGCTTCCATAAAGATAGCTAGGGTTCACTTAATTTAATCCTAAAAACATGGTCTTTTAAACAACCAATTTAGGTCTAATTAAGATTAACCTAGCAGCCACGTGAGCATGCTTTCTAATAACAGAAAAACAATATTTAGCAGCTCAACAAACTTCCTGAAAAGTCTCAGGAAAAACAGATTCTGCAGAACAGAATGTCACACTGAATGTCATAACATCTGTTATGACATCAGACTATTTTCTGCAGAATTTCCAGCACAGCTTTAGCTTCCAGTTCTGAGTTGTCCTTAATCATCCTTAGCAAGTAGGATTTATCTTCAATCTCTAAATGTCATGACATCCATCAAGACATTGCTAAAGCCTAGTTTTACCAAAATTAATGCCAACTTAAAACACTAACAAAGCCTAAAACCAACAGGGTATCATACTCTCAACAGTGGAAGAAGAAGACTGTTGCTCTGGTAGCTAACACTTCTCTTAGAATGTCTGCCAAGAAAGATTGGTACTTTGACAGTGGGTGTTCCAAGCACATGACTGGAGACAGGAATCTTCTCAATGATGTTAAGCATAATTCTACCAGCGTTGTTACTTTTGGAGATGGAGCTAAAGGAGAAATGATAGGTGTTGGAAACTCAAACTGGTCTGGAGTTCCAAACCTAAATGGAGTGCTGCTGGTAAAAGGTCTGAATGCAAATCTCATTAGCATAAGTCAGCTATGTGATATGGGATTCACAGTCAACTTCACTAAGGCTGAATGTCTTGTAATCAATGATGAACAAGTAGTGATTATGAGAGGAGTCAGATCAAAGGACAACTGCTACATGTGGGAATCTGAGAACACCACTCTGTCCTCTGTGTGTTCTACAGACAAAGATGAAGAGGAAGTAAAGTTGTGGCAGCAAGAATCTGGTCATCCACATCTCAGGGGAATGAGAAGGATAAGTTCCATAGAGGGAGTCAGAAGGATACCAAGAACTCACATGGACAAAGGGAGAATCTGTAGTAAGAATAAGGCTGGACAGGAAGTCAGAATGTCACACTCAATGTCTATGGCAAAGAAGATGTCATACCACAAAACAGGAAATAGGTCTGCCTTAGGATATGTGGAGGCTAAGAAGTTTGTTAATAACAAAAGGAAAAACAGACCTAATAAACCAATGTCAAACCAGATGTCACAACATTGGGTTCAATATCAAAATCATAGAAACATGAACAAAAAGTTTCAAAGATGGAGATGTCATTATTGTGGAAGGTTTGGTCACATAAAATCTTTTTGCTACAGGCTACATGGATATCCTAATCAAAGGTCTTATAGAAGTGAGGTGATGTCAGAATGTTATGACACTATCGACACACACCACAAAAGCAGAAGAACACAGTTATTTACCGATTTCACATCGGTTGCTGGGAAATTACTATTAGTAGCAATCAACCAACATCTTTCACCTCCCACCAATGCATCAACCTAAGTCCTACTTAGATTTGACTACCCCTCAATCACGAGGATATCAACCTATTGAATAATTGAGACACACTTCAATAAACTATCTTGATCTCGCTTCAATCAGAGACAAACACCGCGCTTTAAAGCTTTGAGTGATAAACTCACAACAAATCATTCAATTGATTGCTCAAGAGATAGAATTACAAATACCAATCGTTATAAATCCTAACGTTCAAATAACAACCATATCTTCAATGAACAGTGGTTGAATTCCATTGAACCGCGCTTCCATAAAGATTAGTTCACTTAATTTAATAAACATGGTCTTTAAACCAATTTAGTTCAATTAAGATTACAGCAGCTGTCAAAAACATTTAGCAGTCAACTTCGGAAGTCTAACGCACGTCATCGAATGTCATAACATTTGTTACATTTATCGCATCGCTTTTCCAGAAAAGTTTTCTTTTCCAGGATTTATCTTCACTATCATGACATTCATCAAGACATTGCTAAAGCCAGTTTTACCAAAATTAATGACATCCATCAAGACGTTTAGTGTTTTAAGTTGGCATTAATTTTGGTAAAACTAGGCTTTAGCAATGTCTTGATGGATGTCATGACATTCAGAGATTGAAGATAAATCCTACTTGCTAAGGATGATTAAGGACTCGAACTAGAAGCTAAAGTCAGTGGAAATTCGCAGAAATACCGATGTCATAATGATGTTATGACATTTAGTGTGACATTCTGCTCGTAACTGCTTTTCCCGAGACTTTTCGAAGTTTGTTGAGTGCTAAATATTGTTTTTCTGTTATTAGAAAGCATGCTCACGTGGCTGCTAGGTTAATCTTAATTAGACCTAAATTGGTTGTTTAAAAGACCATGTTTTTAGGATTAAATTAAGTGAACCCTAGCTATCTTTATGGAATCCCAAAACTGAAGTTTCAGGACTGCTTCTATAAAAGTAATTCAACCCTTACAATGCAGCTACGCCTCTGAGTTTTATTGAAGATATAGCAGGTTTTTATTTGTGTACTATTAGGATTTGTAACAGTTGGTATTTGTAATTCTAGTATCTCTTGTGAGCCAAGCAATTATCAATTGATAAGTGCCTTGGACTAGGATTTGTTTGTAAGGGTAGTTTGTCAATCAAAGCTTTAAAGCACGAGTGTTTGTCTCTTGATTGAAAGCTTTGAAGCGAGATCAAGATAGTTTATTGAAGTGTGTCTTCACAATTCAATTATTCAATAGGTTGATATCACCGTGATTGAGGGGTGAGTAGAACTCGATCTAAGTAGGACTTAGGTTGAAGTTGCATTGGTAGGTTTTAAGTGAAGGAGATAAACCGGTTGGTTTATTCTAATTAATTCTACTAATAGTGAATTTCCTCCCGGCTTGGTAGCCCTGATGTAGTTAGACACCGAACCGGTAAACAACTTATTGTGTTCTTTACTTGCTTATATTTATGGTGAATTGTTAACAGAGTGTCAGATAGTGTGTCATAACATTCTCTATGACATCACGTATCTGCTGCCAGGAATTTCAGAAATTAATCAAGAAAATCGAGTACCGAGTCGTGGATCAGCTGATGCAGACTCCCTCCAAGATTTCAATACTATCTCTACTATTGAACTCCGTAGCTCACCGAGAAGCTTTAATGAAAGTACTAGATCAAGCTTACGTAGATCACGATGTGACTACAGACCAGTTTGGAGGCATTGTCACCAACATAACAGCCTGTAATAATCTAAGTTTCAGTGATGAGGAACTTCTAGAAGAAGGGAAAGATCACAACTTGGCTTTGCATATCTCGATGATTTGCCAATCAGATTCTCTGTCCAACGTATTAGTGGATACCGGTTCATCTTTAAACGTAATTCCGAAAACGACACTCGCTCGTTTGGCTTACAAAGGGACGCCAATGAAATTCAATGACATAGTGGTAAGAGCCTTTGACGGATCACGGAAGTCAGTTATTGGGGAAGTCGATCTCCCGATGACCATTGGTCCGCATACTTTCCAAATTACTTTTCAGGTCATGGATGTGCCAACTGCTTACAGTTGTCTACTAGGAAGACCATGGATTCACGAAGCAGGAGCGGTGACTTCCACTCTCCATCAGAAGCTGAAATTCACAGTAAATGGGAAGCTAGTAACCATCATCGGTGAACAAGCTTTGCTCATAAGCCATTTGTCCAGTTTCTCTTTCATCACAGCCAACGACGTTGAAGGGACTCATCTCCTTGAACATCCGTTAGAAGATGAATCTACTAGCAAAAGCAGATCATCTATCTCTTCGTATAAAGAAGCAGCACAGATAGTGAAAGATGGCAATGCTGAAGGTTGGGGACAAGTAATCAAACCTGTCAACAACGAAACAAAAGCCGGACTCGGGTTTGCACTGGTATTCTCCAAAGACAAGCGAAAGGATGAAGCACTTCGCCCAATTAAAGAAGTATTCAATAGTGGGGGTTTCTTAAACCCTGTTCTCCAAGAGGTTAACGTTGTCACCATTGAAGATGATGAAGATGATCCCTCTGGATCTGAAGAATGGAGCACTTATTTAAACAACCCTGAATATGTGTCTCAAGAAGAATTGTACGCGCCGACTGATCAATTCAAAGACATGTCCCTGCAAAGGCATGAAAATCCACCTGTCCCTTCTGAAGTTTGGGATACCTTGGGAGAACCAAGTGGCAAATTTGACTACATGGTGAAATGCACTGCGCCAGAAAGCTCCAAAATCAGGATCGAAGATATCCAGCCTACTGGATGGGGAGATTCTTTCGAGTACCCTAGTCAACCAGAGGAGGTGTACTCATCTTCCCGATCTAGTCAACCAATCAAGGTTCCAAATGAGGATCTCTGCTTTGACGCACCTGTGGAAATTGTTAAACCAGATCTGGATTATCACTACATCAACATGATCACTGAAGATCAGGAGCACGATTCGGGATACGATTTGGAAAGTGTCGCCGCCGACAACGAGTCTCTTCACTCAGAAGATTGGAGGGTACATCCCCAGAATTCAACACAAAGGTCAACGGGAAATACATATGTTGTATCCCATACTTCCCGATCTGTTAATCAAGCCGAAGAAGATTGCTTTAGCAGCACAAAAGACAAGGTTCATCGTCCAGAGTCTTCAAAGCCTGCTCGACCAACGACCAAAGTCTACTCAAGGGTTAAACCAAGTGGAAAATTACCCGAGTACCTCGACTTCCAAGGAGTTCGCCATTACTGGAAACCTGTTGAAGTTCAGACTAACGCTCCTAGTTCTAAGTAGTTTATCTTTGCTTTTGTTTTGAACTCTCGCTTCACCCAGAGCGAAGAGATGTTTTATAGGGTTTAGCTTTTAAATAATTTCTCTTTGTCTTGTCCAAGACAAACGAGTTTGTATTTTAGGGCCCTGTTTCATATCGTGAATCATAAATAAAACGCGTTTGTTTTGATTCCACACTTTGTGTTTGTTTTATTTTTACCCTTTCTTGGAAATGATAATCCTAAAAAATAATTAAAAAAATCAATCAAAAAAAAATTTTAATCTGCATACATTTTCACATTAACGTTTTTAAAAAAAAATGATAAGGAGTTAATTAATCAAACATAAATCAAATATGCAGATTAACAGATGGACAAGTCCATTGAAAGCAATAGCTCTATGTTCTCTCCCAACTTTGAAATCCCCTGTGAAGTCGCCGAGGAAGAAGTTGAAGAAGAGATCCCAGATGAGATTTCTCGACTACTTAAGCACGAGGAAAGAATCATTCAGCCTCACAAAGAACCTCTAGAAGCCATTAACTTGGGTTCTGAAGAAGATAAAAAAGAAGTAAATATCGGAGCTTCACTCGACAGCAACGTCAAAGGCAAACTGATAAATCTTCTCAAAGAATATGTTGATGTGTTCGCTTGGTCCTACCAAGACATGCCGGGTTTAGATACCAGCATCGTGGAACATCACCTGCCGTTAAAACCAGAGTGTCCGCGAGTTAAACAAAAACTGAGAAGAGTTCACCCTGAAATGGCCGACAAAATCAAAAAGGAAGTTCAAAAGCAGCTCGACGCTGGTTTCCTCGTCACTTCTGAGTATCCTCAATGGCTAGCCAACATAGTTCCTGTCTCCAAGAAAGATGGAAAGGTCAGAATGTGTGTTGACTACCGGGATCTGAACAAAGCAAGTCCAAAAGACGATTTCCCGCTACCACATATTGACATGCTAGTGGATAGCACTGCAAAATTCAACGTCTTTTCCTTCATGGACGGTTTCTCTGGCTACAATCAGATCAGAATGGCTCCCGAAGATATGGAGAAGACATATTTCATCACGCCATGGGGCACCTTTTGCTACAAAGTAATGCCGTTTGGATTAAAGAATGCAGGCGCAACTTACCAGAGGGGAATTGACTACTCTCTTTCATGACATGATGCACAAAGAGATTGAAGTCTATGTAGATGACATGATAGCAAAGTCTGACACTGAGGAAGAGCATATAGAATATCTCTTGAAATTGTTTCAGCGACTAAGGAAGTTTCAGCTTCGCCTGAATCCTAACAAATGCACCTTTGGGGTAAGATCTGGAAAACTCCTAGGTTTCATCGTCAGTCAAAGAGGTATTGAGGTTAACCCTGACAAAATCAAGGCTATTCAAGAAATGCATACGCCACATACAGAGAAGCAAGTAAGAGGATTTCTCGGACGATTGAATTACATCTCCAGATTTATCTCTCAAATGACTGCTACTTGTGGGCCGATATTCAAACTTCTCCGCAAAAGTCAAGAGGTTGTATGGACAGAAGATTGCCACAAAGCGTTTGACGGTATCAAGGAATACCTGTCAGAACCACCAATACTGATCCCTCCAGTTGAAGGAAGACCATTAATCATGTACCTTACCGTGCTAGAAGATTCCATGGGCTGCGTGCTTGGACAGCAAGATGAAATCGGCAAGAGGGAGCATACCATCTACTACCTGAGTAAAAAATTCACAGACTGTGAAACTCGTTACTCCATGCTCGAAAAAACATGTTGTGCTTTGGTGTGGGCTTCAAAAACGTCTTCGCCAGTACATGATCAATCACACGACTTGGTTAATCTCCAAAATGGATCCGATCAAGTACGTCTTTGAAAAGCCTGCCTTAACGGGAAGAATTGCACGATGGAAAATGTTGTTATCTGAATATGATATTCAGTACCGCGCTCAAAAAGCGGTCAAAGGAAGCATTCTCGCCGATCACTTGGCTTATCAGCCGCTCAACGAATACCAATCTCTCAAATTTGACTTCCTAGACGAGGATGTTATGTACTTAAAGATGAAAGATTGTGACGAACCGCTACCCGGAGAAGGTCCAGATCCAGAATCTAGATGGGGCCTAATCTTTGATGGAGCAGTTAACGTTTTTGGCAATGGAATTGGGGCAGTCATCATCACTCCCGAGGGTTCTCACATCCCGTTTTCCACCAGATTACTATTTGATTGCACCAACAATACAGCAGAATATGAAGCATGCATCATGGGTATCGAAGAAGCCATCGACTTAAGGATCAAGGTCCTCGATATATATGGAGATTCAACCCTAGTGATCAATCAAATCAACGACAAGTATGAAACTCATCATCTTGGTTTGATTCCTTACAAAGATTATGCAAGACGATTGTTGACTTTCTTTAACAAAGTGGAGCTGCATCATATCCCTCGAGATCAGAATCGAATGGCAGATGCCTTTGCTACTCTATCTTCCATGTTCAAAGTCAACGATTGGAACGATATGCCTAAAATACGTATCAGACGCCTTGAAAGACCTGCATATGTATTTGCAACTGAAGCAGTCAGTCTTCGATGATAAACCATGGTTCCAAGACATCAAACGTTTCCTTCAAACACGAGAGTACCCACTCGGGGCATCGTACAAAGATAAGAAAACTCTGAGGAGGCTTTCTAGGAATTTCTTCCTGAACGAGGATGTGTTATACAAAAGAAACTTCGATATGGTTCTGCTCAGATGCGTCGACAGACAAGAAGCAGACACGATCATCCATGAAGTACATGAAGGATCCTTTGGAACCCACTCAAATGGGCATGCAATGTCCAGAAAAATCTTGAGAGCAGGATACTATTGGATAACGATGGAATCTGATTGCTATAAACACATCAAAAGATGTCACAAGTGCCAGATCTACGCAGATAAGATCCATGTGCCACCGACTCTACTCAACGTTCTCTCCTCTCTGTGGCCTTTCTCCATGTGGGGCATCGACATGATTGGGATGATCGAACCAAAAGCGTCCAACAGACATCGCTTCATTTTAGTAGCTATTGATTACTTCACTAAATGGGTCGAAGCAGCGTCTTACGCCAACGTTACAAGACAAGTGGTTGTGAGGTTCATCAAGAACAACCTCATTTGCCGATATGGAATTCCGAGTAAGATCATTACAGACAATGGATCAAACTTGAACAACAAAATGATGACAGAACTGCTGTGTGAGAATTCAAGATTGAGCATCATAACTCATCTCCTTACCGGCCAAAGATGAACGGCGCCGTTGAAGCTGCCAACAAGAACATCAAGAAGATCGTCCAGAAGATGGTCATCACTTACAAAGACTGGCACGAAATGCTGCCATTTGCTATGCATGGGTATCGTACTTCAGTACGCACTTCAACAGGGGCAACTCCTTTTTCTCTAGTATACGGCATGGAAGCAGTCCTCCCCGTAGAAGTTGAGATCCCATCAATGAGAGTTCTCATGGAAACTAAGTTATCTGAGGCCGAATGGTGTCAAAGCAGATATGACCAGCTGAATTTAATCGAAGAAAAGCGCCTGACTGCTTTGTGTCATGGACAACTATATCAAAGAAGGATGAAGAAAACTTTCGACAAAAAGGTCCGACCTCGTGAATTCCGAGAAGGTGACCTCGTGCTTAAAAAGATTCTATCTTTTCAACCAGATTCTAGAGGCAAATGGACTCCCAACTACGAAGGCCCATACATCGTCAAAAGTAGTTTTTCTGGCGATGCTATGACTCTCACAACCATGGACGGTGATGAACTCCCGCATCCTGTGAATGCTGACGCAGTCAAAAAATACTTTGTCTAAAAAAAAGAACAGCTCGGTAAGTCAAAAACCCGAAAAGGGCGGCTTAGGCAAAAAGGAGCGTCTCGGTGGATTGAAAACCTGAAAAGGCGGTCCAGGTAAAAATTAGAGACAATAAACAGAAATTATCCTGATAGATTGAAAACCTGAAAAGGCAATCTAGACAAAAACAAGGATACAAAAAAATGACAAAGTAACTGCAATCAGTCTGTACTTCGTCAATCTGAAGAATCTTCCATCAACGGATCTTCAATCAAATCTTCTGAAGCAACAAGCACAGTTGGAATTCAAAGTTGTTAGGGATAATAGTGGTTATTGCTTTCAATGTAGCCTTTTCCCAATAAATTATCATTTCCAACTTTTGTAAATAGTTCATGGAATCACGCCTTTGGCTGATTACCATTCTATCAATAAATTCGAGCCTTGTGACTTTTGTTTGCAATTCTCGATTTATTCTGCTTTGCAAAATAACACTTTTTTATTGTGAAAATCACTTTTTGAAACTAAAAGGTTTTAAATGAATTTTTACTTCAAAATTTTGAAACAAAAGCAAAATGCTTCTTTGAACTATGAATACAGAAAGAACTTCAACAGTTCCTCCACGAGTGTTTCAATCTCCGAAGGATGGAATGACTGCTACAGAAGTCTTCTCCTCAGCAGAAATCATCAAAGGACGGTATTCTTATCCAAAGAGAATTCCCAACAAAGTTGCCAATAAAATGCCTTTCTCAGAAAGTTTAAAACATGCAACTCAAATTTTTCATTAGTGAACGTCTACGCCATCGCTACAAATTTCACTGAGTATTTGTTCGAACTGTGACGTGGTCTTTTTCCCAAATACCTCTTTGATTTATATTTGTCAAATATTGTTAGCATGCATATAACATTCATGACATTCATACATAATAGCATCATTCATGCATTTTTGCATTCCTCGAAATGTTTGCTTCCATATCACTGGTTTAAATCACTTACTCATGTAGGTACGATTGTATTCCCAGCAGATTATCCCCAAGAAGAGAGATACATCTTTTCTCTCATATCCCCAGCTGAGATTATTCCTCATTAGGAACAAAGTCTTGATTGACCTTTTCTTTCCAGTTCATTCCTGGATAGAACCCTGTCTATAATCAACAAAGCAATAAGCAATAGCCTCATCATTTGAGCCGCTTATTTTTCTTTTCATTCCTAAACTTGTCATGAAAGTTTGTTCTTCTCAACAAGGTCAAATCATGACTGTACGAGAAATTCCCCAGTAGTTGTCTTTCTGTCTAAAAGAAAACCTATGTCTTCCAATCGAAATGCCCGCGTCTTCTCAAAAGAGAGATCCTCGGCAAGATTATATCCAAGAAAATAGAAACTCATTTGAGTTCTGTTTCTCTCATTGTCTGTTATTCACAAGGCTGAATAATCAACAAAATTTTTCAAAGATTTACCTTGTTATAGTTATCACTTCGCTGATAATTGGTAGTATCTTCATAACACATTTGAGATCTGTTTCCATCATTTGTCTGTTATTCACAAGGCTGAATACTCAACAAAATTTTTCAAAGATTTACCTTGTTATGGTTATCACTTTGCTGATAATTGGTAACATCTTCAGAACTCGTTACCTTAAATTATCACAAGGCTGATAATTGGTAATATCACTTTCATTTACCTTAAACATTGTCACAAGGTTGACAGAAGGTAACCTCTTTGTTTCACAAAACAAAACAGATATTCACATGTTTTGTGAATCTCTTTTTCCCCAGCGAGACATATTGCTTGTTTCTTGACAAACAGGATCCTCTTTTCTTAAACAGATCGAGTCATCCTCACAAAATTTTCCCCATCATATCATTTCTTTGATATTTCTTTGGGTGAATCATGTTACGATCATTTTGCATCACTCGCATTTTTGGTATCTTAGGTCCAAAATTTGCGTATTCTGATATTTAAGTCTCTTTACACCTATCAAAACAAAGATATTCATCTTCATATCTCAGGTTAAAGAAACTTAAATAGGGGCATCTGTCATACCCCAATTTTTGACCTAATATACCACCTTACATTTGCATCATTGCATCACTAACAGTTCAGAACAGAATTAATCGGGTGTAGCATTCACAGGTCAAAATTAGGGTTTCATCAGATTTTCATCTGATTCAAGAGGCAACCAATTAGGGTTTGAGTTTTACTCACTTCATTTGACCTATCTTGATCAAAACATCAACCTCTAATCCTCAGATATCCAACTTTTCTCATTGATCAATCGAGGATCGACCAATTACGGTTTTGATCGAGGATGAGTATTCTCTGATTTTTTGAGCAATGAATGACTTTTTTGGCTATAGATTGATCATTATATCTTAGATACAACATCTTGACCTAATTTCTGGATTCAAAACATCACATAAGTTCACAGACTTCATCAGTCAATTTCTGAAACATCTGATGAAATTTCATCTGCACTGAAAAGTCAAACTTTGACTTTTGGTCAACTTTTTCAAGACAAAACCTTTTCCAACATCAAAATACTTCAAATGATCCATCATGATCATAAAAAATCAAAGAATTTGAAAAAAGTCAACAAAAAGTCAAAATTTTCAACACTTAGAAAACTTTTCAAGTGTTAAAATTTTGTACTTTTTCCAAACTTCATGGCATCTTTTCACATAGTTCCACTTTGATTTGGAAAAAACTCAAAACATGAAAGTTGTAGATCTTGAAACAAGCTTTCCAAAATGTCCAAGAACTCTCAAATCCATGGACTCTAGCTATACGTTTGAAATTGAAACATAAGGCTCCATAACCATGGATTTCAAGGTCAAAACTTCAAGATTATAGGTCATTTTGCAATTTCTTCTTCTAGAAGCAATGACACCTTGCCAAATTGAAGATAGAACTGATAAATATCAGCTAGAGGTAATAATTGAAGGATAGGATCAAGATTGGATTTTTAACACATGGTGAAAAAAAGGAAGTTTCCTTTTAAGGCAAAATGTCTTTCTTGCCCTCTAAGGCAAGTTTGAATTACCAATGCCAAAACTTTGTACCTAACATTTCAGAACTCATGGCCTATAAATAGAGGTATCCTTTTCAAGTCCAAGCACACCAAAGTAATGCCAATACATGCTTTCATTCTTCCTTTTCAAAATTCATGAAACATAGTGCAAATTAGAGAAATCTTGCAATTTTGAAATCTTGTGAAAAACTCTGATCAAATTGGTGTCTAAACTGTCTTATAATCAATATCTAACATGTTTGAAACATAAGATCAACATAAGCAAAGCTAAAAAACAGTTTTCACATCTCATGCCATTATGCTTGCCAAAACTGCCTAAGAACTCGAATTCATGGTTTTGCTCGAGCAAGTGATGTTCTGATCATCCAAACACCATCCACAAACATCATAGAGATGATGCAGATCATAAACAGCCATCTGTAACACCTTTAACTCAGAATTCGAGCTTCCATTTTTAGCTTATGTAGGTTGACTTGGTTGGATTGATCCAGGGTGATTCGAGGTGAGCAGACCACTCATACACCTTCCCTAACAGCCGTTGAAGCTCAAACAATCATAAAAACACGACTGGAAACACTCCTTCATCGAATTCGATTCCAGCTTCAATAGGTAAGAACACGAAACTCAAACTCCATGATTCTTTGATTCATTTGAAAAAAACTCTTGGCCGTTTTGTTTCTGCACCTTACACGATCATTAACCCTCAATCAATTGGAAAAATCATCCATCATACACCATTTCAATTAGAATTTTCAGTTCTAGGGTTCTTCATGTTTTCCAGAAATTTAACCATGTTAGACCAAAAATAAATGAAATTAACAACCACCATCATGTTCCTTGTTAAAAATCGTGCAAGTTTGATGTTTACATCATCCATTTTCATTGAGAAACGAAGAATCCAGGTTTGAATAAGGATTGAAGAAGAAGAACAGGGCTTCGCGCGTGTTCTTGTTGTTTTTCAAATTCAAAATTTCCAATATAATATTAACACGTGGTTTGGATTCAATACACGAATGCATTGTTGCCCCAGCGGTTGCCAGCTCACTCGTAAGTGTTTGTGCCACGTATCCACCCATCAGGTCCTGGGTTCAAGCCTCCCATGGACCAATTTTTTTCAAACTTTTCATATTTTCTTCATTTTTTTACAAACTTTAACATTTTTTTAACCAATCAAAACTCCTCATTTTGAGGTGATTTTTTGTACACTTGTCAATAAATGTATCTATTTTATGATAGTGCAAAAATTTTCA
Organism: Vicia sativa; assembly: GCA_021764765.1. Classification (NCBI taxonomy): domain Eukaryota; kingdom Viridiplantae; phylum Streptophyta; class Magnoliopsida; order Fabales; family Fabaceae; genus Vicia; species Vicia sativa. The sequence continues at coordinate 289,892,523 of CM038794.1, forward strand.
AAAAAAACTTTCATCCGATTATGTTTTAATCAAGCCGAAAACGATACTTTGAGCACTTTTCAAAACACCTTAAAAGGTGTTTTTTTTTAAACTTTCGAATTCCGATTCTTTTCAAAACTTCTTATAAGCAAACTTCACATTTCAAAAACACTTTCAAATAACATTTTTCAAAACTTTTCATCAAACTTACATCTTTTACCATGATCGATCCGATTTAAACGATAAAACTGAACTTGTTTTCTCTCGAATTTCTTAACCGATCATGGGCCTCCCTCACGGTGTAAGTCCCAAACCAACATTCTTTATGTACATACATATTTTCCTTGTACATATCAAATTCTTTTCATATACATACAAATTTTTACCTGTACATAATACAGATACTTTTTGTAAATACTCAAACACAGATAAACTTCGATCGTTTGTTTTCCGTTTCGTCGGTATATACACTGAATACCATTGGTATTGAAAGGAGCATTATTCTGTGAAATCGCTTAAACCAATGGGCCACCCTTATGGTGTAAGTCCCAACCTCCTATGTACATCCACATTCTCGTATAAATAACTCGCTCGTACATATTTACTTCCTTGTACACAATTCAAACTTGTGAATAATCAAGTTACGCCGTTTTAAACGTTCGCTTCACGTACACTTGTTTATATTTCCTTCATAAACTCTTGTAAATAAACATCATGCATTGTTTATATTTCCTTCATAAACCCCGTGAATACATGTCACACACACACACACACTTGTTTATACAACTGCTCAATCATAACATAACAATTAGTCTAACCAATGGTTCCCCACGTAGCCTCCTCTCGGGCTTTATACAAGATAACTCTCCCACGAGTTTAGCCTTCTTGGCTTTGTACAAAGAAACTCATTCATCTGAGTTTAGCCTCCGCTTAGGCTTCATATAAGACAACACTCGCTGAGTCGCCTCCTCTTGACTTCGCTCAAAAGAACTCCTCATTGAGTTTAGCCCTCTGGGCATCATACAATGAAAGAGACAGAAATCTCTTAATAGCCTCCTATTTGGCTTCCAATACAAAGAATCACCCGCTTAGATACCCGAGAGTATAATTTCCGTGAAATTGCTCTTAATTCCAAAAGGATGGTTTCCTATGAAATCCCTTTTAAAGACAAAGCCATCCATACCCTATAGCTTCCTCTTGAGCTTCATACAAGGACCTCGATGACCCTCGAATGCCTCCTCTGGCTAACAATACAAGGACCCACGGCTTCTTAAAAGCATCCCTTTAATCCAATCAATTTCTCCTAGAGATTTAGACATCTATCATCTCTATGGAAGAAGTATCTCATCTATCACATCACATACAACCAAACTCTTTTCAAACTGTTTTCAAACAAAAACATCTCTTAATTGTAAGTGGTAACGCTTGTACACTCAAGCAAAACACCCATTGCTTACAGTTAAAAGATTCAATCATGTTTTTCAAACATCTTTCTTAAACATGTAAGTGGTAACGCTTGTACACTCAAACAAAACACCTATAACTTACGATGAAAGATTTTAATCAATCAAACTTTTCAAAATGTATGTGATGAAATAGATTAGATACATTTTTCATTAAGATGACATTCGTCTGTGTCTCTTACTAACATCCCGTTGCTTTCCACTAGCATAAGTGGGAACTACGATTGCTCGACTTTCTCAACATCCTTTGAGAATACGAGGCACAAGGTCTCATCCTTGTCGAGCAAATTTCTTTCTCCTCGCACCAAACAAACCATAGATCCCTTTATATCCGAGCTACAAATGCTTTGATTCCCACTAGGTATGTATGCGTAAGATCCAAAGATCTTTGCGAGCACAATAATAACAAACACTAGGATCCCACATAATCTACATTTCTTAAAAATCCAAAGGAGAAACTTTCCCAATCATAGAAATAGCAATTAAAACACACAAACATATCAAACGATTCATATATAAAGCTATAGATAACTATATATATTTAGGTGCTCCATCTATTCCTTTATATAACAAACCCCTTACCCTAATACTCCCCAATGTGTTACGCCTAGTTTGCGCTAGTCGTTACGCATATCAAAATCAATTGAGGGTATTAATGTTTTCCCTTTTCATAATCATTAAATCATCTTTTCTTGTGTTGAAAATAATAAAGCTTGATGCTCATGCATCTTTATAAACAAATCAAAGAGTAATCGTTTCGAGCAGAATCAATTCACATTCGAATTCTCTAGCACTACTTTAACGCGAACACCATCTCAAGATATCGGAATGACTGTAGATGACTGACCATATATTCCTCTTCACCTAATACTGTAACAACCTTCCCTTTTACCGGTATTTCACCGATGCAAGGTAGAGGTAATACCGCCCCATGTATCCAAGGGCGCCAAGTAGGCAAGAGTAAGCTAGACGGATGTCCATGACAAAGAAAGTGGAATCAAAAGTCTGGGAACCGACTTTAACAGGCAAAATAAGCTCTCCAAGTACTGTTCGCTTAGAACCATCAAAAGCTCTCACAATTATGTCACTGGTTTCGTAACCAATCCTTCAACATCAAGCCGATCAAAAGCCTTCAAGGATATTCAAAGCGTAACCCAGATTCACCAAAACATGAGACAATGTAATGCCCTTGCTTTCAACAGATGTGCAAGGCTTTGTTGTGTTTCTTTCCTACAGAGTCGATCAAGATAGAAGCCTAGGTCGTTGTTGGCCAAAGCTAGCAATACAAACTTCGAATCGGTCAAGAGTAGTGTCTTGCGGCACGTGAGCACTCTTCGAAATTTCACCAAGGCTTTAGCATGAGCCTCGTAGCACAAGAGCAGTATCAAGCATGGAGATCTTGGACGGAGTCTGTCCCAACTGCTCCACAACATTGTAGTCACTCTTTTGATAATCTTCGAATTCTCCATTTCTTGTTTGAGGTGTCTTCAAGAACTCCCTTTGGTACTTCCCGAAAGCAGATGAGTCACGTTCTTTCCTCTAGCTTGGGGAATGGATTGAATAGCGAACGCGAGCCGAGTCACAGTGTCTTTGAGGAGAGATATCTCGAGAGAATACTCTTCCGGTTCGGGTCACCTTACTTGATCCTGATGTTGTCAATGTCAAGAATGGTAGCTTCAACTGTAAGATCTCCAATGGTCAGAGGGTCTTGCTTGACGCCATGGTAGTAAACATCACCCATAATTCCAAGGGATAGCCTTGTCGAGGCATATGGAACCGGTCTTGAGAAGTAATGATGAGAGGTGCCACTCTAGGCACGTGATCGCAGAGGAAACTTTATCGTGTTAACATCAAGATAGTCTTCGGGAAATCGTCACCCCACCCTTTGCCTTAACATCTTCAATAGGAATTTTGTAGCTTTTAGGAACAGTGTACTTCACCATGTAATCGTACTTTCCACTTGGCTGCCCCAAGGTATCCCACACGGATGGTGCAGTTTCAATCACATCGTCGATCTTCAACTTAGACATATCTTCACACGCCTCGCATGTGGTTTCGTAATAGTATCTCACGGTTATTCATCATGCATCAACACGCCTTCTCAACTAAGCACACCATCAGCGCAGATGGGCACCAACGGCACTCGGGCATCCCGGGTTGACACCGCTTGTAGCAAATTCTTCTTAATACCATCAGAGGAATGGTCAAGTCATCTATGTTGAAAACATAAGTATCCTCACCAACAGCATTGGAACTTTTTTCATGGTTAGTCATAGGCGCGTTGATCACATTTGGAGTCTCAACAGGAGGATCAAATTCAATCTGCTTAGCTTCAATCATGTCTTGAATCTTATTCTTCAAAGCCCAACAATCATCAGTACTATGTCCAGGGCTATTGGAGTGGTAAGCACACTTAGCATTAGGATTGTATCTCGGAGAGGAGGTATTGACACTCTGAGGAGGATCCCTCAGGGTAATCAGCTCTGCTTTCAACATGTGTTGCAAGGCTTGCATGACAATGGCATGTTGATCTTCGTGAACTGCCTTCGTGGCTGCCTGCTACGCTGTCTCACCGAGGTTGTACCGATGTAGGATCGAGATCACAACCGCCTCACAGATTGAGCGGTCGGTCTTGGCTCGACTTTTCTGACCATACACAACATTAGTTTCTTTCTTACCACCAAAAGATCTCTTCGCAGCATTTGAAGATGAATCCACATGAATCTTCCCACTCTTGATACCAACTTCAATACGTCATTGTCAATATCACCGGTGAATCCTCAAGAGTTTCCAATCGATGATTGAAGAATGGGCCTCGTTAGTGTTCTATAAACATATCAACCAACTCCCTATTGGACAAGGGTGGTTGAACTCTGACTTGCTAGATCTCTCCATTTCTGAGCATACTCCTTGAACTTCTCATCACGACCCATAGACATGCTCTATAGTTGCAAGCGAGTGGGTGTTAATTCAGCATTGTACTCATACTTTCTGTAGAAAGCATCTGCCAAATCACTCCAAGTACGGATACGGTCATTCTCTAGCTGATAATACCACTCCAACTGAGTTCCGAACAAACTCTCTTGAAAATAGTGCATCCACAACTTTCTGTCATCAGTGTGGGGGTTGATCTTTTGAACATAGGACTTCAAATGCAGCTTTGGACAAGAAATGCCATCATACTTGGCAAAAGTTGGAACTTTGAACTTGGGAGGAATCACAACACTGTGAACGAGACTCGATCATCAAAGTTCACCGACATCTTCAAGTTTTCCACAAGATTCGACGGTCTTCAAGTTGCTTGTACTTGTCATCTTCATCGAGTATCGTCATTATCATACCGATCCTCTCTCCTTTCTCGCACTCGGTCATCTTCATTACCCTGACACCCCTCATTCTTGACACTTCCTTCTGAGAGCTCTATCCGGCTAACCACTTTAGGACCACCTTTGTAGCGTCTACCCATGTTGGGAAGACCAACAACCTTCTTCTTCTTGTTGATGAGCTTCTTCAGATCTTCTTGGCCTTGGACCAAGCTAGCGAACATCTCTGAACCGAGCATTCGAGCCCGAGATCTTTGACACTGCTCAAGAGCCATTTCGCTAAAATAAATAGCGAGAGAATGAGAAAACCAATCTTCAATGTACCTGTGATGCAATGTTATGCTATGATATGCAATGTTTATGCGAATGCAATGCAATGTTTTCAAGGACCTTAGAGATTTAAATTTGTTAAACAAGCACGAACAAACATTTATTAGTACTCCTTTTATTCTTTTTCTTTTTAAGTACAAGAGATAGTTCAGAAAAATGAAAGAAAACATATAAATCCTAGAGCTCTAAGTCTCCCATGGGCGCTTCCTCTTGGTGTCGAGGTAGGCGTTGATGCTTCGCTCCTCGTGAAGTAGCTTGGTCAATTCTAGGACTTTCTTCTCACTTGCATAGCACTGAGCTTCAAATGTATCTCGTTCTTCTTTAAGCTGAATCCAGGATCTCTTCAAGTCTTCAAAATCAGGAGGCATGTCAAGATAGAGAACGGTATAGGTACGCCACCTATAGCAACAAGTTCCATAATTACCGTAGAACAAAGTGAATGGCATCATGAGGTTTTCGAGCTCGAGCTCGCACCCATTTGAGGTAAGGTTCCCAAGGAATGGAGTTTTGGTGCCCCAAAGTCTTGGTATCGCCTTCTTACCATGCCCCAAGCGTATGAACCTTCGTAATTCGAGATCGTGGTTGTAGTCGAACACAATATCTTGGAGAAGCATATCATGAGGACCATCTTTTTGAGCAAAACCAAACTGACGTAGAGCTAGAGAAGGGTTGTAAGTAATACCTCCCTTTATACCAAGTAGTGGTACATTAGGGAATTCTCCATAACGCTCAATGAAGGTGAAATCCTTTTGAGAGAAAAGATTCCAACGGATATCTGAATGAGAGAGTGACATTAACCTTTGAGACCATCTCAACCTTTGTTCATTCTTCAAAACTGATGGAGGAAGGTGCGAAATAAACCACCTGGAAAGTAAAGGTATACAACACATGAGAGTTCCTTGTCTCTTAGTAGTACGAGTGTGGAGAGAATGTAGAATGTCTCCAAGTAAAGTAGGCACAAGATTACGAGTAAGAAACAACTTGATGGCGTTGACGTCTATGAATTGATCCGAGTTAGGGAATAGAACCAAACCATAGATGAGCAAGGCCACAATGTCTTCAAATGCATGGAAACTCATAACTTTGAGGAATTCTCGGGCTTTCTTAATTAGGAACTTGGCAAGTAAACCCTTAACTCCACTTCTGGTTTCCCAATTGGCTTCAATGTCTGAGCGCTTTAGGTGTAATGTCGATGTAATGTTCGATTTAGGAACCTTTTCTAGACCGTGAATGGCATTTGGTCAAGAATAGGTATCCCAAGTAGCTTAGAGAACTCTTCCAAGGTAGGAACCAACCGATAACTGGAATGTAAAGCAATGGTGTTTCGGATCAAGAACTGAATAGGACATGCATCATATCTTCTTCAAAACCGGAGATAACCAAATCAAGTAGATAACCATATCTTTTGATGAATTGGGCATGATCAGGAATCTCTGAAACCAATTCTTTGAGCTGAGATGGTATACCCATGAAGTTGATTCGGATAGTCTTTCTAGAAGCCATAATTCCCTACAAAACAGAGCAAAGATAAATCCCTAGGTCCTTGAAATAGTTAGAAATGATATGCAATGCAAATGATGTCATGATATCATGTTTAGCACACACAAACAATTCACACAATGAGCCTAGGTTTAAGGCTTGCATGAGGTATAGGTGATTACCCCACCAAAAGTTTGAGTTGGTTCATCCTGTCCTATAATAGTAACCGGGTTCTAGGAATCTCATATCATTGATCTTTCTCGAGGCTTATTTCAATACGACTACCAAGTGGTCGATCGAAAATATCCCAAAAGTCCGATCTTAATGAGCGTAGCATCGAGTATCAGCCAACCTTAGTCTGCACCAAAGCCGGCCATCTCACTACCTTCTAATGGCCAAGATGGGTCAATTAAGGTTCTAAAAGTTTAGTTAGTGCTTGATGACACCACGCAGAAGCCAAATACTATCCTCAACTTGGAAATGAAGAGTATCAGGACATCCAAAGTGTCACACTAACGTAGCCATCATGTTGACCGTTTCGATATACGTCTAACGGTCGCGACGATTTATTGCTACTTACCTAAAAGGAAACCCGGATCCGGGTGTAGGATCCCCCACAAATATAATACCAAAGCAACCCTTAAAGATAAAGCAAGCAAGTCAAACAGAAAGAAATAAAAGTGATTTAGAAATACCTAAGGCAATTCTCTCTTTAGGGTGTGTCCCCAGCAGAGTCGCCAGTTCTGTAATACGGTGAACTGACTTTGTAGGTTTTTGTATCGCAAATGTGCGGATAGCAAGAGTCGCCACCGACTTTTCTTTTATCCAATTAAGGGAAGGTAAAAAGTACAGGAAAAAGACCTTCGTTAGATTCTGAGTAAGGGAGAAGGTTATGAAAAGGGAAGGTATTAGCACCCCTTTCCATCCGTAGTTTTCTACGGGCTCTTAGTTGCTCTTAGATCACTTTAAAAAATTATGCTTTCTGTGTGTTTGAAAAAGGTTTTGAAAAAGGCATTTCGCTTTGACTTTGTAATAATTCATGTAGGAATGTATACAAAGTGTTCGGAAATGTTTTGTTTTGAAAAGAGTTTGAACTTTGAAAAAAAGTGTGAGGTGCAAAAAGTATTTGATTGAGCAAGCAACTAAAAGTCTTATTACCTACTCAGAATTGGTCGTTTTCGTGTTATTTTACGTTCCTTTAGAATAGTGTTATCCATACCATTAATTGGTAGGTAAACCCTATTCGTTGGATGTAAGTGGAACATTCGAAGGGACATCGGATGTGTTCGCGTTAAAAGGTGACGCGCTAGAGGATGCGAACGTGAATTCGGATTCCCTGGCACGTAAAGATTTAAATCTTTTGATTTGTTTATAAAGATGCCGCGAGCATCAAGCTTTATTATTTTCAACACAAGAAAGATGTTTTAATGATTATGAAAAAGGGGAAAGCTTAAATACCCTCAATTGATATTGGTATGCGTAACGACTAGCGCAAACTAGACGTAACGCATTGGGGAGATTCTGAGTAAGGGGGATTGTTATATAAAGGGAATAGATGGAGCACCCTAAATATATGTAGTTATCTACAGCTTTATATATGAATATATTTGATATGTTTGTGTGTTTTAATTGCTATTTCTATGATTGGGAAAGTTTCTCCTTTGGATTTTAAGAAACAGAGATTATGTGGGATTCTAGGTTTTGTTATTATTGTGCTCGCAAAGATCCGTGGATCTTCTCATACATATCCCTAGTGGGAATCGAGCATTTGTAGCTCAGATCTGTGGTTCTATGGTTTGTTTGGTCTGAGGAGAAAGAAATTTGCACGGCAAGGATGAGACCTTGTGCCACGTATTCTCAAAAGGATGTTGAGAAAGTCGAGCAATCGTAGTTCCCACTTATGCTAGTGGAAAGCAACGGATGTTAGTAAGAGATGCATAAATGTCATCTTAATGAAAAATGTATCTAATCTATTTCATCACATACATTTTTGAAAAGTTTGATTGATTAAAATCTTTCGTCGTAAGTTATAGGTGTTTTGCTCGAGTATACAAGCGTTACCACTTACATGTTTAAGAAAGATGTTTGAAAAAAGATGATTGAATCTTTTAACTGTAAGTATTAGGTGTTTTGCTTGAGTGTACAAGCGTTACCACTTACTGTTAAGAGATGTTTTTGTTTGAAAATAGTTTTGAAAAGATTTGAAAAGTTTTTGACTGTATGTGATATGATAGATGAGATACTTCTTCCATAGAGATGATAGATGTCTAAATCTCTAGGAGAAATTGATTGGATTAAAGGGATGCTTTTAAGAAGCCCGTGGGTCCTTGTATTGTTAGCCCAAGAGGAGGCATTCCGAGGGTCATCGAGGGTCATCGAGGGTCCTTGTATGAAGCTCAAGAGGAAGCTATAGGGTATGGCTGGCTTTGTTTTGAAAGGGATTTCACCGAGAAACCATCCTTTTCGGAAATAAGAGCAATTTCATCGGGAAATTTTACTCTCTGGTAATTTTGAAAGTGATTTCACCGGGAAACCATCCTTTCAGGGTTCTATCCTAACGCGGGTGATTCTTTGTATTGGAAGCCCAATAGGAGGCTGTTAAGAGATTTCATGGTCTCTTTCATTGTATGATGCCCAAGAGAAGGCTAAACTCAATGAGGAGTTCTTTTGAACGAAGCCCAAGAGGAGGCTGACTCAACAGGGGAGTGTGTCTTATATGAAGCCTAAGCGGAGGCTAACTCTGCGGGGAGAGTTTCTTTGTACAAAGCCCAAGAGAAGGCTAAACTCTGTTGGAGATAAAAATTATCTTGTACGAAGCCCAAGCGAAGGCTAACTCAACTGGGGATGAGTTGTCTTGTATGAAGCCCAAGCGGAGGCTAAATTCATGCTGGTGATGAATTGTCTTGTATGAAGCCCAAGCGGAGGCTAGATGTGTGGAACCTATTGATTAGTCTAATTGTTATGTTAATAACTAGACAGTTATATAAACAGGTGTGTGTGTGTGTGTGTGTGTGATATGTATTCACAGGATTTTATGAAGGAAATATAAACAATGCATGATGTTTATTTACAGCAGTTTATGAAATATAAACAAGTGTCTGTGAAACGAACGTTTAAAACGAGCGCAACTTGATTATTTACAAGTTTGAATTGTGTACAAGGAAGTGAATATGTACACGAACGAGTTTTTATGTACAGACTAAGATGGATGTACATAGGAGGGTTGGGACTTACACCATAAGGGTGGCCCATTGATTTGAAAGCAGTTTCACAGGGAATAATGCTCCTTTCAATACCAATGGTATTCAGTGTAAAATATACAGATGAAACGGAAATGATTGATTGAAGTTTTTTTGTAAAAGGTATCTGTATTATGTACAGATGAAAAGTATTTGAAAAAAGAAGTATCTGTGTTAGTACAGATAAGAGTTTTGAAAAAAAGTATCTGTGTTATGTACAGATAAGAGTTTGTTTTGTATTTGAAAAGCATTTGATAAGGAAACTGTGTATGTACACAAAGAGTATTGGTTTGAGTATACACAAGTGAAGTGAGAACAAACGATCGAAGTTTGTCTGTACTTGAGTATAAAAAGAATATATGTATTATGTACAGATGAAAATTTGTATGTACAAGGAAATATTATGTACACAAAAGAATGTTATGGGACTTACACCGTAAGGGAGGCCCATTGGTTTGAAAGCGCGTGGAATAATGTCTTTCAATACCAATGGAATTGGTGTAAAATGCAAACAAACGGAAGAAGTTTGTTCGTATTATGTACAGGTAAAAAGATATGTACATAAAGGAATGGATATGTACAAAGAAGTATATGTACATAAAAAGAATGGTATGATGGGACTTACACCGTGAGGGAGGCCCATGATCGATCGAGAAATTCGAGAGAAGACGAAATCAGTTTTATCGTTTAAATCGGATCGATCATGGTAAAAAGATGCAAGTTTTGATGAAAAAGTTTTGAAGAATGATTTGTAAATGTTTTGAAATGTAAGGTTTATTTATGAGAAGTTTTGAAAAAAATCGGAAGTCGAAAACTTGAAAAATTCACCTTAAAGGAGGTTTGAAAAGTGTTCGTAACGTCGCTGCCTCGATTAAAATTAATCGATGAAAGTTTTTTCTGAAAATTTTTGCACTATCACAAAATAGATGTATTTATTGACAAGTGTCTAAAAAATCATCTCAAAATGAGAAGTTTTGATTGGTCAAAAAAATTGTGAAAGTTTGAAAAAAAAACATGAAAAATTGGAAAGTTTGTAAAAAGAATGGTCCTGGTGGGTGTTGAACCCATGACCATGAGGTGGGACGCGTGTCAAAGTGACTTAAAGGCAAGCAGACAACCACTAGACCAAATGCGCTGGAGTGTTAGTGGACCAGGAACACGCGTTGATATAAGATTGGACTATTTGAAAATTTGAAATGAAGAACAGATGACGAACACGCGCGAACGGTTCTTCGTGGTTTTTGATTTTCAGTTTGCCAAATTCAATCCAAAATCTTTGTTTCTCAATGAAATTAAATGATGTAAACATCAAAGTTGCTCGGTTTTTCATCACGAACATGATGGTGCTTGTTAATTTCATTTATATTCAGTCTAACTCAATTGGATTTCTGGAAAATGCTAAGAACCCTAAAACTGAGAAATCAAATTAAATTATGTGTAGTTGATGATTGTTTGATTTTATTGAGGGTTAATGATTGTTAGAGGTGCAGAAAGAGATTGGCCGTGAGCTTTTTTCAATTGGTGCAAGGAATTATGATATCACAGTTCGTATGCGTACCTGGAAAAGTGAGAATCGAAAGAGCTCAAAACGTGTTTCCAGAATGGATTTGAAGATTGCTACACCTTCATCGGCATGTATGGAAGCTTTGTGGATAGCCTGCTTGCTTTGAACTTGCTCCAATCTCTCCAGCCAAGTCAACCTACAATTAGCTCAAAATGAAACTCGAAAATGGGGTTAAGAGTGTTACAGTTCAGGATTAATGGTCTGCATCATGTCCATGGAGTATGGTGATGATGTTTGAGTGATTAGAACATCAATTGATCAAGCCTAGCTTCAGTTTCGAATTCCATGGCAGTTTTGGAAGTTTGAAAAAATGGAAATGGAAATCTGATTTTTAGCTTAGTTCAGTTTGATTTTAAGCTTGTAACAAGTTTGATAGTGATTATGCAACATGTGTGACACCAAATTTCATCATGGTTTTAGCTCAAATTCAAAAATGCTATGTTTCTCAATTTGCACTATATTGCTTGATTTTCAAGAAAGTGAAAGAAAGCATGAATTTGTATTTTGTTTTGGTGTCCATTTAGGCTTGAAATGTGATCCTTTTATAGGCAAGAAGTTCTGAATTGTTAGGCAAGAAGGACATGGCAATTGGTGATTCAAAGAAAGCTTAAGGGGTAAGAAAGTCTTTTGTAAAGAAAGGAACCTTCCTTTTTTCACCATGTGCTATATTTTTACAATTTGATCCAATCCTTTCAATTATCACTCTAGGCTGATATTTATCAGTTCATCCATCCACTTGGCAAGGTTAGAAAGCTTCTAGATGAAGAAACACAAAAATGACCTATAATTTGAAGTTATGATCTTTGAAAATCAAGTTTCATGGAGCCTTATGTTTCAATTTCAAAGACATAGCTAGACTCCATGGATTTGAGAGTTCTTGGACATTTTGGAAATATTTTTCCATGATCTACAACTTTCATGTTTTGAGTTTTTTCAAATTCCAATTGGAACTAGGTGAAAAAATGGCATGAAGTTTGGAAAAAATGTGAAATTTCAACACTTAGAAAATTTTCTAAGTGTGAAAACTTTTGACTTTTTGTTGACTTTTTCAAATTCTTGAATTTTTTATGATCATGATGGATCATTTGAAGTATTTTGATGATGGAAAAATTTTTGTTTTGAAAATTTTGACCAAAAGTCAAAGTTTGACTTTTCTATGCAGATGAAATTTCATCAGATGTTTCTGAAAACGACTGATGAATTCTGTGAACTTCTGTGATGATTTGAATCCAGAAATTAGGTCAAGAGGTTGTATCTAAGATATGATGACCAATATCTATCCAAAAAAGTTATTTCTTGCTCAAAAAGTCAGAGAATACTCATGCCCGATCAAAACCCTAATTGGTCGATCCTTGATTGAATTGTGAGAGAATTTGATATCTGATGATCAGAGGTTGATGATTTGATCAAGATAGATCAAATAAGATGAGAAAATCTCAAACCCTAATTGGTTGGCTCTTGAATCAGATGAAAATTTGATGAAACCCTAATTTTGACCTGTGAATGCTATACCCGATTAATGTTGTCTGAACTGTTAGCTGTGCAACAATGCAAATGTAAGATGGTATATTAGGTCAAAATTTGGGGTATGACAGGATGGTCATAGAAAGCAACTTGTAGGAAGTATCCTAGCACATTCGAAGGGACTATCATCATTTTTCGTAGGCGACAATCGAGGGTCAAGATCATGTATTCGGAGGCAACGTCATGGGTCTTATGATCTTTGTATCGAAGGGACTATGATGATTTGTTTTGAAGGCAACGGTGCTAGAATACCTCTACGTTCGAGGGACATGACCATATTTGAATTCGTAAAGGCATCGAGAGAGAATTACCCTAAGGGGTGCATGTGTGAAAAGAGTGTGTTGATTTCAGGTACATATTATCTTGAAAATTAGAGTGAGCTATATTCAATTTTATCTTGCCATACACGCCTAATTACTAACAGTTTATAAGATGCGGAAAGTAAATTGCGGAAATATAAAGTGCGGAAAGATAAATCATACGCTATTACATGGCTTTGGGGCAGATACATAATTTAAAACGCGGAAAATAAAAGTCCTAATTAAATTATTACATCCCATAGGCAATTACAAAATATGAAAAGAAAGCAATAAAAGAAATCGTCCGAAACGGAATAACCTGTGAAAAGATGAGAAATCGGGAAATACGAGAAAATCGAATAAGAGGAAAATGCTAGTAAAAATAATAATTTTTGAATGAGAAAAATATGTCATGTTGGAAATAACATTAATATGCTAAAATAATTTTTTGGAGTTAATTTATAATTAAAAACTATTTAAAGGTGATTTAAATGATAAATTAGCAATTAAATTAAATATGCATGCAAAAATAATATTTTTAATTTTATAAATTAAATAAATATTTTCTGAAAATAATGCAAAAAGAAAAATATTTTTTGGTGTTTTTTAATGCATAATAGAAATTATTGAAATTAAATTAAATTGTATGAAAAATATATCAAGAAATAAGAAAATATGAAAAAATGCAAACATGTGAAAAAAGACTTTGCCATGGCCAGGGATCGAACTCAGGACATCCCCTTCACAACCCCACGCCTTTGCCAACTGAGCTGGAGTGCACGCGTGTCATGGAAGCGAAGCGAGTAGTTTGTAAACAGGTGTCTCCTCCTGACTGCATCAATCCCGCGCCAAACTTCATCTTCTTCGTTTTAAATTTTTGAAAATATAGCGTCGGCCTCAGTGCGACGCTATAGTCCCTGCATTTCTCAAAATCTCATACACATGATATAAATTAGTTGTGAGTATATGAATCGATTGCAAATTGGATTCTAAACACAATGGTGGTGGTCTTATAGTCCAATTTATCCGCTTTAGGAAGCCCTAAATCGAGGCCAAAACCCTAGCTATGGTGATTCTCGCTCTAAGCCATGGAAACTCAATCAAACCGCCTAAAAGCTTGTAAACTTCGCTCTAATCACAAAACAATAACAAATCATGTTAAAATGCAAGAATAATGGAAATCGATTTTGAGAAAACATGAACAAACCAAATTCGGATTTCGTGATTCTTGATGCTTTTGGACAATGTAAAGGTCTGGATCGATTCAGGAGATGTCAAGGAATGTATTTGGATGCTTGGAATCAACTGAATTGAGCTAAAACCCAGGCTGCTAGTAGCTTGTGAAGCACGGATTTTTTAAATTAGGTTAGGGTTCCTCAAGCAATTTTTCTGTTCTCCTTCATGTACTATGCCTTGTATATTTATATTGGATGGAATTGGAGCTGATTTGAGGAAGAAATAATCATCAATCAATGCAAAAAATATTTGATTTTGTACAAAATCAAATTTTCTCTTTTTTGATCAATTTCAATCAAATTCTTGCCATATCCAATCAAATTTCGAAATTTGCCAGCTTTCTTGGGTTACTTGGATCTCAAGGATGAGAGAAAAAATCAATTTGCAATTAATTTTGATTTTATACCTTATTTTTTAATTTAATTTGTATTTAAATGAATAAAATCCAAATTAAATAGAAAAATAAAATAAAATTCGTGGTATTGGGCTTAGATGTTCCTTGTATAAGGAACAAGTTTGGATGAAGAAAACTAGGCCCAATTGCAAAAATTTGATTATTACAAGTATCTCTTTGTGCACTTCTTCAAAATTCAACTTGCACAAGGTGTATTTTGCTCAATTTTCCACATTTTTGAGTGTTCTTGGACTTTTTGGAAATCTCTAAGAGTCCTCTAACCAACCTCTTTGGTTTCATATCAATTGTAGTTTCCATGCTCAATATATCTTCAAAACCAAATGTTGACTTTTTGTTGACTTTGAAAAGAACCTGTAATGTTTTGATCCATACTTTCCAAATGAAGCATTTTTTGAACATTCTTGTGAGACATGAAGTTGTAGAGAATTGAATTTCCTTCAAAACAAGAGGTGGTGGAAAAATTTCTAAGAAAGTATGAAGAAGTTATGCTCAGTCAAAGTTTGGTTGACTTTTCACTAAGAAACCCTAATTTAGAAAGTATGACTTTTGAGCAAATCTTGAGTTTTCTTGATGAATCATGATCAACCCTTGATCAAATGATGATTGTAACTTCAAAATGAGGATGTTGACCAAAAATTATAAAGTTTGACTGTATGTTGACCACAGTTGACTTTTTGTCCAATACAATTGATTTTTAACCATCTGAGCAATTGTTTGAGGAAATTTGACTTCTGAGGCTTGAAACTTGACATGGAGAATGTTTGAAGCATATGAGGAGGCATGATGACCATTGGAGATGTTGGAAGTTCATCTTGATCTGAGAATTGCCAAACCCTAGTTTGGGTTGATTGTCTAGGAGAGGGTTTGTCTGATCAACCCTTGAGGAATCCTTGAGTATGGATATGTGAAATGTCTTGAGGAAATGGAGGGAAAATTTTGGGGTATGACATGTGTTGACCTTGCTAGAGGATGAGACTATTAGTATGATTAAGGGCGGACAAAGTAGTAGCTAATGTTAGTCCGTGTTGGTTGGCAGTGGTGCCGGGGGCTGAGGGATGATGAGGTTGTCAACTTGGTTCCTGGATTTCTTGTTATCCAAGAGAGGATCTTGGTCGCCAGAATTATCGGAATCTGGGGAGGCAGTCGTGGCGTCCCTAGGATCTATCAAGTCCTCGAGACGAGGAGATAAACCATTCCTGTCGGAAAGGAGTTGATCATTGTTATCAGCCATCTCGTTAGTAGTTTGGAAGTATCTTTGATCTTCTGATATCGGGATGATGAATGAAGACGAGGAAGATATATTCCCACAGACGGCGCCACTGATCTGAACAAGTGATCAAAATCGGAGACGGCTGGAACGGTTGAAAATCCTTCGATCAAGTTGATGATGAGGAGGGGGTGGTTGTCATACCCCAAAATTTTCCCTCCTGCTTCTCAAGACATTTCTCATATCCATACTCAAGGATTTCACAAGGGTTGACCAGACAAACCCTCTCCTAAGCAATTAACCCAAACTAGGGTTTGGCCATCCTCAAAGCCAAGGTGGTTTCCAACATCTCCAGTGGTCATCATGCCTTATCATATGCTTCAAAGAATCTCCATGTCAAGTTTCAAGCCTTACAAGTCAAGTTTCTTCAGACAATTGCTCAGATGGTTGAAAATCAACAGATTGACAAAAAGTCAACTGTGTTCAACATACAGTCAAACTTCATAATTTTTGGTCAACATCCATATTTTGAAGTAATATTCATCATTTGATCAAGGGTTGATCATGATTCATCAAGAAAACTCAAGATTTGATCAAAAGTCAAACTTTCCAAATTAGGGTTTTTGAAGGAAAAGTCAACTGAACTTTGACCAGGCATAACTTTCTCATACTTTGTCAGAAACTTTTCCACCACCTCTGATTTTGAAGAGAATTCAATTCTCTACAACTTCATGTCTCACAAGTTTGGTTAGAAAATGCTTCATTTTGAAGATATGGATCAAAACATTATAGGTCCTTTTCAAAGTCAACAAAAAGTCAACTTTTTGTAAAGAAGTGTTATTGAGCATGGAAACTCCAATTGAGATGAGACCAAAGAGGTTGTTTAGAGGACATCTAGAGATTTCTAAAAAGTCCAAGAACACCCAAAAATGTTAAAACTTGAGCAAGATACATCTTGCACAAGTTGGGAATTTTTGAAGAGGTGCACAAAGAGAAATACTTGTCAAAATCCAAAATTTTGCAAATGGGCCTAACTTTTCTTGGTTCAAACTTGTTCCTCAGCTAATTTGGAATCTCCAAGCCCCAGGCCACGAATTTTATCTTTTATTTTTTATTTTATTTGGATTTTAATCATTTAAAAGCCAATTAAATTAAAATAAAAGGTAGAAAATCAAAATTAAATGCAAATTGGATTTTTCTCTCATTCTTGAGGTCCAGGCAAACCTCTCAAGCTGGCAAATTCGAAATTGGCATTGATTGGCAAGAGATTTGATTGAAATTTTATCAAAAAAGGCAATATTTGGTTTTATACCAAATCAAATATTTTCTCATTGATTGATTCATTATTTCTTCATGATTCTTGACCTAAATCCATCTACTATATATACATGAAGCATTCACATGACAAAAGGACGAATTTTCTTCCCCAAGAACCCTAAAATTTTTTAAAGAAAACTTGTGAAAAAAGCAATTTTGGATTCCCCTTTGCAGGCCAATTCAAGGAGTTTTGAGGATTGAACAAGCATCCTCAAGGTCCCAGGAAGCTATTCCAATCAGCCCCACGCATTGAAACACCCAAAATCGATCCAGCCAAGTCACGGTTTGTGCCAACATAACTTGAAATCGAATCCATACATATACTCATGTTTAATGTGTTTTGATTGCATATTCGTGTTTCTAATGGTGTTTCTAAGCTTTCTGCATAGTTTGATTTAAGTTTCAGTGCAAGAATCACAAGATGCCATGGCGAGGGTTCTTGATCTCGTTTTAGGGCTTTCTGAAATAAGCAAAATTGGACAAAACCAGGACCACCATCGTGTTTAGAATGATGTTTCCAATCGATTCATGTACTCATAATGAATTTATATTGCTTGTATGAGATTTTAGAAATTTGCAGGGGCTATAGCGTCGAACCAGACCGACGCTATCTGTTTGAAAATTCCAACGAAGAAGATGAAGATCTCCGCGCGTGATCTGGCAGTCAGGACGTTGTTTCCTTTAAAAAGTTTTTGTTTCATTATTCTAACACCAAACACAGGTTGGTTCAGTGGTACAGGCGCGTGTATGTGAAGGCATGGTCATGGGTTCGATCCCTGGCTTTGCAATATATGTTTTACAACTTACAAAACTAACACTTTTCTATTTTTATTTTTTTCATATTTTTTCTATTCTATTTAATTTATCTTCAAATATTTTTCTCATGCATTTAAAAAACACCAAAAATATTTTCCTTTTGCATTTTAATCAGAAAAATACTTATTTAATTTTTGACATTAAAATTAATATTTTTTCATGCATATTTTAATTAATTATTAATTAACAATTAAATTGATTTTTAATTATTTTTCCTTATCAAAAACGATCCAAAAAATTCTAGAAAAATTACTCCATCATCTAATTGTCATTACTAACCTAAAACAATTTGCCTCATTCAAAAATCTTATTTTTACTAACTTTTTTCTCCTATGCGAATTTCTTATATTTTCCGATTATTATGTATCTGCTTACAGGTTGTAATGGTTTGGGATTATTTTCTCGCATTCTTTTTCAATATTATGTAACTGCCAATGGGATGTAATAATTTAATTAGGATTTACTTTTCCGCACTCCTATTATGTAACTGCCCCAAAGCCATGTAATAGCGTAGGACCTTTACTTTCCGGACTTTATTTTCCGCAATTTACTTTCCGCACCCTATAAACTGTTAGTAATTAGGCATGCATGGCAAGATAAAAACGAACATAGATCACTTCTAATCGCAAGATAAAATATCTGAATTTGACACACTCTTTTCACACATGCACCCCTTAGGGTAATTCTCTCTCGTTGCCTTACGAATACAAATGGTCAAGTCCCTCGAACATATCATCATAGTCCCTTCAATAAAAAGATCATAGACCCACGATGTCGCCTACGAATACATGATCTCGTCCCTCGATAGTTGCCTATGAAAAGTGATGATCGTCCCTTCGAATGTGCTAGGATACTTCCTACAAGTTGCCTTCTATGACCATCCGATGTCCCTTCGAATGTCCCTCTTACATCCAACGAATGGGGTTACCTACCAACTAATGGTACGGATAGCGCTATTCTAAAGGAACGTAAAACAACACAAAAACGACCATTCTGAGTAGGTAATAAGACTTTTAGTTGCTTGCTCAAATCAAATACTTTTTGCACCTCACACTTTTGTCAAAGTTCAAACACTTTTCAAAACAAAACATTTTCGAACACTTTGTATACATTCCTACATGAATCATTACAAAGTCAAAGCGAAATGCCTTTTTTAAAACATTTTTGTCAAACACACAGAAAGCAATTTTAAAAATGAGCTAAGAGCAACTAAGAGCCCGTAGATAACTACGGGTGCAAAGGGGTGCTAATACCTTCCCTTTTCATAACCTTCTCCCTTACTCAGAATATAACAAAGGTCTTTTCCTGTTCTTTTCACCTTCCCTTAATTGGATAAAAGAAAAGTCGGTGGCGACTCTTTCTATCCACAACATTTGCGATTAAAAGCAAAACAAATCTCAAAGTCAGTTCACCGTATTACAGTGGTGTCCCTGGAAGACACTCTGATGTTAATGTAAGCAAATGTTCAAAGAGAGAATAATGAATATTAGGGTTTTGATTGTAAGAAAGTGATACGTTGCCCTCAAAGATATGAGGGTTTATATAATGATGTTAGGAGGATTCTCATTGGTTTCTATATTTGGGCTGAGATATGCAGATACACGAATATTGTTATTTGAGCTGACTAGGTCAAAGTCGAGCGACCATGCTCGTAACTATCCGTTATGTCGAGAAAAGGAGACATAACGGGTGTAGTTCTTAGCGTGACAAGCTGTGGATCTCCATGATAGATGTCGAGCAGGGGACATCGTGTGGCGCACGATTCGGGCAGTCGATAGCCTCCAATATGCCAATGGATCTCGGTAGATTATTGTATCTCGAGGAGGAATGACTTGCCCGGCGAACTTTCGGGCAGTCCAGAACAAAACTTTTTAAGGGTGTGTTTGAATTGACAGTTGACAAAATTGATTCTAGCATCATTGAGTTTGGTAGAATGGATTCTAGAATAATTGAATTTAGTATAATTGATTTGTGTTTGGCTACATTTATATAAAAGTGAGTTGAACAATAAATTTCAGTATAAAATTCATTCAGAATCAATTCTAAAGGCAGAAGTTACAAATTATAGTTTCAAGTAGAATCAATTCTGAAGACAGAATCAATCCTGCTTTTAATAAACCAAACACTTTAAAATATGCCAGAATTAATTCTACACCACTAAAATTGATTCTAAGTGTTCCAAAAGCGATTCCAAACATGCTATAAACCCCAATAAAAAAAGCAATATAAACATCATGGTAAAACTAGAAGCATTATGGTGAACACAATGGCATTCAATAAATTTCTTAAAATTGTAGATTAACCTACTTCCAAAAACGTACATGATCAGTGTTTTAAAAACGGACCGGAGATCAAACTGGTGAAGGTACTGGGTGTTAGCTGGTAATTTTGATGAGCTATTTGGTTTGAAGAAATGGAATTTATGTTATTTGGATGTGTATTCGAATAAAGACCAAAGATGAACGATTTGGCTAACAAGCAAGGAGATTCGAAAAAGAGATATACTTGTTGAAGATTTAGAGTTTTTAACCCTAAAGATGCTTCGATTTTGAATGAGGCATTATTGTTAGGAATTTTAGAGTTTGTTTAAAGGATTTTGAAGTACTTCATTCTGTTAGAAGCTTGAAAGGTTCAAATTGTAGGATCAAGTGGTCCAGCGAAATAATTTTAAATTCAAATGAAAGATTTGAATTGATCGAGATCGTTGTAAGTTCGAAATTCAAATAAAGGCGCCATTTCATCAGAGGATGCGTGGGAGCCACTGTTTGTAGAAGACATGCAATCTTCGAACGTGGCATAATTCTAGAGTAAGACCATTAGGGTCGAAATAGTGTAAATAGAAGTTTTAGTATTAGAATTTTGTGTGTCCACTATTGTACAAAAAAACTCTTATATACTCAAATTACCAAGCGTTAAGGAAAACGAGTTGCATAAATCATGTACGTATGGAAACACCATTATTATCATTTTTACAGTTTAAATTGAAGTCTCTTTACCCTTGTCTTTACAGTTTAATTATTTTTCAGTCATTTTGCTTTAGATTTATTCGTTTATCTTTCAGTCAAAACTTTACTTTTTTTTTAGAAACCTTTATCTTCCTGTCAAGTTTTTTACATTCTATTTACAACTTATCCACTTCACTTTACCAAGTCTTTCTTTATATTCTTAATCTTTTCCATTCGAAGTCAATCATAAGTTTAAACTTTATTTTCTTAATGCTCTTACATTTTGTTCTATAATTTACTATTGTCAAACGAAACCATAGGATTTATTATAAGATTCTTGTTTTATACCTTTAAACATCTAAATCCATAGATAGAAAGTGAAATATGAACATGAAACTTAATTCAAACATCAAATACTCTAACACATTTCCTAGGATCAATCTAGTTGATCCTGTGAGTAACCAAAATCAGTAATTTGGAGGACTAGCGGTTGTTTACGAGAAATCACCGTAAACAAATTGGCACGCCCAGTGGGACCGTGTCATAGTTAAATTTTTGATTTAAGTTTCGTTAGAAATCTTTTAAGATCTTCTGAGTCTAGAGTTTCGTTGTGTTATATGAACCTTAGAAGTGGTAAAACAACTGATAGTAACCAACAAATACCCAGAAGAAAACATACTAAAATAATGGTTAACACAACTAACCAAGATGGGGGAAAAAATCCCCTATAAGGGATAGGCACAGTCGTTTCGGGTTCGATTGATGCATCTAGTGCCATTCCGATTTCGCAAGCCATATCGGTGTACACAAACACTGCAGCCATGAGTAATATGGGTAGTTCGATTACAATACCTACAGGCACGATGGAGATGCCAACGAATAGGTCATTAGGTCCTATCTTGTCACATGTAGGAACTCAAGCCCAATATTCAACCCCAACAAGGCCACCAGGTTTCGATACTTTTAGGCCTAGAAACCCTCAATACGGAATGCCAACTTCGTTTATGGTAGGATTACACAATACATCAACCTCTTCGCCAATCCAAGGGTCTGGTTCTTGAACGAATCATTTGGGCCCAAACATCCAAAATTTAGGAAGTTTCACCCAAATCCCTACCCTCATAACAAATAATCAGGCAGCATTTAGGCAACAAATGGATGATAGCAACCATGATATGGTAGGAGTCTTAGCCCGTGAAATGAATGCCATCCTTACTTCTTTAATCCAAAACATTAATAGAACCAACCAAGAGAATTCATCCTAAATGGCTCGAATAGAAGATTTCTTTGGAGCACCTTATACGCCTACAAGACGTAGGCAGAATCAAACAATGGTTCAAAATGAAGAACCCACCATTGAACAGATTCGCCCCCTAGACAAGTGGTCGAACATAGAAATATAGGGGAAATATTAGGACAATACGAAGTTCAAGAAATACAAGAGGAACAACCTAGAAGAGTAATGGTGGTAAATAGGGAACAAAATGTAGACGAAGTTGTTCATAGGATTAGGAATGATTATTTGGTGGCATAAAATAACCTAACTACCATGATCGAAAGAACCATGATCCAAAATGGTTTAAACTCAAGATTTAGGAGACCAAATTACACATCCCCTATTGTAGACTATATTTTGCAATCTGAATTTCCCAAGGGTTGTAAAGTCCCTAAATTTACAAAATTCGTTGGAGATACAAGTGAATCAACAGTTGAACATATAACAAGATATTTAACTGAAGCATGGAATTTGGCGAATAGTGAAGAACTTAGGATAAAATATTTCCCAAGTTCTTTGACAAAAAATGCCTTCACTTGGTTCACAACTCGTCCTCCAGGGTCCATAGATACTTGGCCCTATTTAGAAAGATTGTTCCATGAACAATTTTACATGGGCCAGTCTAAGATAAATCTAAAGGAATTAGCCAGTATTAAGAGGAAATTCACAGAACCAATAGATGATTATTTGAATAGGTTTCGCCTCTTAAAATCTAGATGTTTCACTGTAGTCCTTGAACATGAGTTGGTCGAAATGGTTGATGGTGGCCTAGACTACTCTATTCGAAAGAAGTTAGATACACAATATTTAAGAGATATGGCATAACTAGCAGATAGAGTTTGACAAGTAGAAAGACTAAAGGCTGAAAAGGCTAGGGCTAGTAAGAACTATAAGAAAGAAAGAATAGCCTACATAGAGGCTGAAGAAGAAAATTCAAATGATTACCAGGATCCTTATTGATTTGATCAACTCGAAGTGGATCTTGCATAATTAAAGCAAGCACCCCCTTATTCTTGCAAAGTCCTCGTCCCTTCGAAGGGAAAAAATCCTGTTGAAAATGAGAATAATGATAAATTCACTAAGAAAATTTACACATTTGACATAACTAAGTGTGATGAGATATTTGATTTACTTGTCAAAGATGTCCAATTGATAGTGCCTCATAATATTAAAATTACTCCATTGGAACAACGCAAGAAGAGAGGTTTTTGCAAATATCATATTTCTTAGGCCATAAAACCTCACATATCTTGTCAAGATTAATACTCAAAACAAAATGGGAGAACTATCTGAACGACCATGCAAATTATTGTCATGCGACAGATCATTGATTAACACACGAAACAAGACGGGAAAACTATCCGCATCCTAACAACTATTCATCTCAAAAATAGCCAAGACGAAGGTTTATTCTGAATCTCTCTTATTAATAACCTCCTTGGATGGCATCTTTAAGCCCATCCCCAACTACACATCTTCATCCCTCCGAATGGCATCTAAAGCTCATCCCCGACTATACATCTTCATCCCTCTGGATGGCATCTTTAAGCCCATCTCTGATTTTTTCGCTCATCCAAGAGAAAAATACAGATTCTAGCGTACGACTCACTCTCCAGCATCAACTTCTCAAAATGGCGTCTATAAGCCCATTCCAGCATATTGTCAACTGACGATCCCATTCCATACAACAATGAAAGTGCAAATTTTCAGAGCTGAGTGTTCAATCATCTTCTACCTTCAGGTCACGAAAGGCAAGCATACCAATCTAACCCTTCCGGTACAAGAAGATTGAACAGGGGCAGCTGTTATACCCAAAATTTTCCCTCCTATTTCTCAAGACAATCCACAACTCAAGGACTTCACCAGGGTTGACCAGAAAAACCCTCTCTTAAGCAATCAATCCAAACTAGGGTTTTGCTCCTATCAAGAAAACATGGATTTCTAATACTTCAAGTAGTCATCATACCTCACCATATGCTTCAAGGGATCACCATGCCAAGTTTCAAGTCAAAATTGCTCATTCAGTTGCTCATATGGTTGAAAATCAGCTATATTAGACAAAAAGTCAATTGTGGTCAACATACAATCAAACTTCATAATTTTTGGTCAACATCAAGATTTTGAAGTAATATTCATCATTTGATCAAGGGTTGATCATGATTCATCAAGAAAATTCAAGATTGGATCCAAAGTCAAAGTTTCTAAATTAGGGTTTTTTAGGCAAAAGTCAATAGAACTTTGACCAGACATAACTTTCACATACTTTATCAGAAATTTTTCCACCAAAGCTCATTTTGAAGAGAATTATATTCTCTACAACTTCATGTCTCACAAGCTTGGGCTGGAAATGCTTCATTTGGAAGTTATGGATAAAAACATTACAGGTCCTTTTAAAAGTCAACAAAAATCATCTTTTTTCAAAGAAGTGTTCATGAGTATGGAAACTTCAATGAAGATAAAACCAAAAATGTTGTTTAGAAGACATATTGAACTTTCTAAAAAGTCCAAGAACACCCAAAAATGTTAAAAATTGAGCAAGATATAAGTTGTGCAATTTGAGCATTTTTAAGGAGGTGCATAAAGAAAAATACCTAGCACAAGAAAATATTTTTCAAATGGGCCTAAGGTTTTATTATCCAAACTTGATTATGAGATTATCCATGACTTCTATACCTCATGACACGCCTCTTGTCCTTTTTATTTATTTATTTTTGAATTAAATGGATTAAATTCAAATTTAATTAAATAAAATGCAAGGAGGATTATTAATACAAGGTGGGCTTGATTTGTGCATATCTTGAGGACCAAGGAAGCCTGTAAAAGTCTTATTTTAGTGCAAGAAGATTTAAGGAAAGATTGAGTCAAGTTTGGAAAGATTTCATACAAATTTCAAATCAAATATTCTCCATTGAAATAATATATTTTCTCTTAAAGTCTTGACCTATTTCTACTCCTCTATATATACCCAACAAGTCCAGATGCTCAGAACACGGATGGCTAGCCTCTTACAAACCCTTAAAATCTCTCAAAAATTTCCACAAACTTGCAAAATTGTGTTTCAATTTCCAGGCAGTTTCAAGCCATTCCATTCATCCATTAGTATTCCTGAGGTTCCCAGGGATCGATTCACATCATTACACAGAGCCAAAGCACTCCAAATCAAGCTTTCTAAGCCTCTCCGATTTGGTATATGTCTTAAAATTGTTTATCTCAATCCATGCATTACTAACTGTTTTTGTTTGTTTGTATGATCTCAAGATATCATTTAGAACAGGTACAACGTGTTACTTGTGAGCTTTAGGGCTTAGATCCTGTGATGTCATTGTTAGGGCATAAGAAGTTGTGAGCTTCGAACCCATCGATATAGGAACTTTCAGGCTATAAAAACACCACCATTGGATTCCTGGTGTTCGAATTAGGGGGTAGGGTCCTCTATTTGCATTTATATTGGTTATTTTGCAGGATCGAATCTCCAGAAAGCTAGAGAAGACGACCGGAGCCTTGCTCCGGCGCCGGTGCCTCTGACTCAGGTTGACTCCGACAGGGCATGAACAAGCAACACACATATATTTATGCTTTCACTTTGATACACGGATGTATCACCGCCCCAGGGGTCTACCTTGCGCCATCTCTCTATCTCGTGTGGGTTCGAACCCCACTTGTTGTTGTTTTTTACAATTTTCTAATTAACATAAGTTTCAGAGTTTCTGGAAGGAACACCTCCAAGCTCCACTGACCCCTCAAATGATCTCCAAAAGCTCCACCGGACCTCTTCGACACCATCTCCGTAAACTCAGCTCGGATCCCTTCAGACGATTCATCTCCAGAAGCTCCAGCTTCTGGACCCCTTCAGACGATTCATCTCCAGAAGCTCCAGCTTCTGGACCCCTTCAGAAGTTTCACCTCCAGAAGCTCCAGCTTCTGGACACCCTCAGAAGGATCCCCTCCAGAAACTCTAGCTTCTGGATGCCCAAGGCGTGCCACTCACAAAAGGATTAGCTCCGTGCACCGAAAACCCGATGGAAACCCTCATCCTTTTTATTTTCTGCTGATTATTTTCTTATTTTCCTTTTTTTAATTATTTCAATTAATTAATTAGTAATTAGGTTAAACAATTAGCTTAATTAGGATTAATTTCACAAATAATTTTCTCTATTTTTCTTAATTAATTAATTAATTAAATTAGTTTAATTTAGGTTAATCATTTAATTTAAATTAAGTTTCTTTTATTAATTAAAATCAATTAGAATTAGGATTTTTTTTACATTAAAATCAATCTTCAAAAATACCAAAAATATTTTCCTTTTGCAATTAGGATTTAGGTATTCACTTTAGCCTTTAGACATTTTTCTTCTATTTTTGCATTTAAATTTTAGAAAAGATGTATAGGTCGCAAAGTTTTATTCTGTAATAGCGTAGATTTATATTTCTGCTTTTACTTTCCGCACCTCCTATTATGTATCTGCCCCAAAGTCATGTAATAGCGTAAGATATTTACTTTCCGCAATTTATTTTCCGCACCTATTAACTGCTAGTAACTAGGCGTGTATGGCAAGATAAAAATCAACATAGATCACTTCTAACACAAGATAAAATATCTGAATACAACACATTTTCACACACCCCTTAGGGTATCCTCTTGTTGCCTTTCAAACCATGGTCATGTCCCTCGAACGTGGGAATATCTTGGCTAAGACGCTTACAAATGTATCATCATAATCCCTTTGAATTAAAGATCATAGTCCCTCGATGACCCTCGATGTTGCCTACGAATATATGATCTCGTCCCTCGACTGTTGCCTACGAAAAGTGATGATCGTTCCTACGAATATGCTAAGGTATCCTTACAAGTTGCCTTCTATGACCATTCGATGTCCCTTCGAATGTCCCTTTTACATCCAACGAATTGGGTTAGCTATCAACCAATGGTATGGATAGCCTTAGTCTAAAGAAAAGCAAAATAACACGGAAACGGCCGTTTTGAGTAGGTAATAAGTCTCTTTTGCTCGCTCAAAATACTTTTCACACCTCACACTTTCAAAAATCTTCTTTTCAAAACACTTTGTATACATTCCAGCGTGAATCATTACAAAGTTTCTTTTCCAAAACAAAGCATTTCCAAACACTTCGTATACATTCCAGCGTGAATCATTACAAAGTCAAAGTGAAATGTCTTTTCAAAAATCTTTTCAAAAACACACAAAAAGCAATTAAAGTGAGCTAAGCAATTAAGAGCCCATAGATAACTACGGATGGAAAGGGTGCTAACACCTTCCCTTTTCATAACCACCTCCCTTACTCAGAATCTAACGAAGGTCTTTTCCTACTCTTTTCGCCTTCCCTTAATTGGATAAAAGAAAAGTCGGTGGCGACTCTTGCTATCCGCAACATTTGTGAACAAACGCAAAATAAACAAGTAATTTCTCCCACCGTGTTACATGGGGCATTGACATGATTGGAGAGATCAAACTCACCGCTTCCAATGGACATCGTTTCACCTTGTTGCAATTGATTACTTTACCAAATGGGTAGAAGCAACCTCGTTCACATCTGTTACCAAGAATGTTGTGGCTCGATTCATCAAGCATAATCTTATATGTCAGTACAACGACCCCGGAAGTATTATCACAGACAATGGTACCAATCTCAATAATAAAATGATCACTGAACTCTGCATGCAGTTCAAGATTAAGCATCACAACTCTTCTCCATATCAGCCAAAAATGAACGGCGTAGTGGAAGCCGCCAACAAGAATCTCAAGAAGATCATACAGAAGATGACAGTGACCTATAAAGATTGGCATGAGATGTTGCCATTTGCTCTCCACGGTTATCACACTACAATACGAACATCTATAGGTGCAACCCTATTCTCTCTCGTATATGGT